>OX101784.1:25581220-25981220 GCA_944452715.1 Ophion slaviceki
ATCTTTAAAATATTCTAGGCAACAACATTGATGCAAAACGAAGAGTCGTTTCCAGATATTGACAACGATAAAAAAGAAGATCCGCGCCCTGAGACCGAAAATGTTTCGCACATGAAACTTGCAGTTCATCGTCGCCAATCTAGAAACCGGGCTGAACTACAAGAAGCCGAAGGCCAAATGAAAAATGCTTTTGCGACTCTAAATGCGGTTTAAAATAATTTAAAAAAAAAACAAGACAAAAGTGAAGACGACTGCGATTTGTATGACAACCTTGTAGCCAAAAATTTAGGCAGTTTGGAGAAACGGATAAACAAGAATTAATGTACGAAATCGACGGATTGTTGTTAAAAAAAACGTCGTTTACTAACAAGTAGACAAATAACTTGCCAGCGTGAGGTTTCACCGTCTCAAACACTCATCGATACTAGTCGTCCGTTGGCATCACACCGTGGCTCTACACTTTTTGCTTCCCCCAGAGCAATTTACCGCCCCTCATCTTAGAGCAGCACTTATTCTAATACGTCTATGGCTAATGATTCTGACCGTCATCTATCCGCTGTTTCTAATATCAGTTCACCTTCGCCAACTTTACAGATTTTCCATTCCGATCACAAACCCAAAATATTTTGTAAGACGCTTATCGCAGCGGATCATGTGACGCTTCGTGCAACTGATTCTGTTATCAAATGTACAATATCATCGTTATCATAATGTTAAAATTAAATGTCTCAATAAAAAAGACTGATTATATTATGTAGATTGTGATATTTACCTTCACAAAATCCTTCAAAGCTTCGTTTCAATCATTTGAGATATTAGTTGACTTTGAACAAAAAGTGCACACTTCTGTAGCTGTCTTCAGTGGCTAAGAATCTCAGGCTTATGGCAAGTCGAATTTTCACGGGTATTGAATCCCTCCAGTCCGGATCCTGTTTTTCAATTCTTGGGCATATTTTTTGTATCAGATATTCAAAATGACTGAACGACATGCGTAGAAAGTTATCGAATTCTCCAGAAGGCTCTGCAAGGAGCTCAGCAAGTTTATTATCCATGGTTTGCCTGGAAAACAAACAAACCATTGATGAACTACCTATTTATTCATTATTAGATTAGATTGTACTATAATATTAGATGGGAACCGACTTATCTTGTTCTATTGCGATAGATACTAAACATTCATCATCTTCTTTGACGCTATTTCCTTTTAATCACTTTTTTATCGTACATCAGTCTGTAGTAATAGCACGTGCTAAAGAGATAAATTGATGCAATAGCGATTACTTCTACGTCCATCTTGGCGTACCGCGTAACAAGAACTGAGTGCGGTCATCGTGTGGATGAGACGCAGCCATCGATGGCCATCGCGCGATGGGCCATGATGGGCCATGGTGTAGAGCTGGCATAAGACTGTGTTCTTGACCCATACATTCGCTACAGTGAGTTCGTCAGATAGCATTCAACACGAAATGTTTAAAAAATAACGCTTTCCCGAGCCCTGTTTTGTTCCTTTATTTCTCGAATATTTTTTGTTATGTTCAAATACGACAAAATCGACTGCGCCCAGTCCAAATGTTCAGATGCCCTGAATGCCAAGTGTAAAAAAATCAAGTATAAAAAATATAATTGTAGAAAAAATCGTTGTGATTGTAACAATGAGAAGCTCAAAGTTTCGATTGAATTATTTCTCTCCACCATGTCGGGCGTTCGAAATTCGCATCGTCGCCTCGTATTGAAGCTTCTAGATGTTCATATACCTAAAACATACAGATTCAGGAAAGTTCAGTGAGTGTGTGAGTGAGTGTGCGTGCGAGCGTGTGTGTGTGTGTGTTCTCTTTATATACCTTTCCATCGGCCATTCCAAGGGGGGATTGTATTATGCAATCAGGTGGCGAAAATACGTCGACGAGGGCCATTACTTCATCCATAAGGTCCTTCGAAAGCTCAATCATGCCGCACCGTAAAAATGCATCATATTGAGACCCGTTAGAGGCATAGCCACCTGCATAAATATCGCCCAGTCTCCTCTCGAGGAGCCAAGCGCCAAACAGCGATAACAATTTGGACAGTACAACTCTTTCCTCCACTTTCCATTTCGGATTACTCAGTTCGTCCAGAAAACTTTTAAAAACGACGCGCTGCATAAAAAAATGCATAATCATCTGAAGAAATCAGGAACAGAGGCATGGGACGTTGGTATCATTCAAACATAATTTATCTTACCTCTCCGTACACAAGAGACAAGGTCCTTGCAAAGAACATTTGTGAGTTGTTTCTGCTTGTCCAATCATCTTGCCCCTGTTTCCGCATTTCCTGGAAGCGCTCATGAGTCTTTTTAAGGTAGTAACAAACCAGCCACTCGAAAGCTTCATGTAGTTTATGAGGCTCTATCGCTTCCTTCATGGTGCTTGCGGTAGATCTTTGCTGAATAATGCTCTTAAAATTTACGAGAAAATCTGCTGAACAGAGCGGCGAGGGTACAGCTTGATTTCCGACAATTTTCGACCAGAGACTCATCAACCAATTGCTCGACTGTTGTATCAGCACGTTGTTCTCACCTTCGTACGTGCAGTTTGCATCGTGATCATTTCTCAAATCACCCAGACGAGCGACTATAATAAGTAAGAAATGTGACGATAAGTAATCAATAATTATAGATTCGACGGATGGAACGCACACAATTGTTTAAAATCATGAAGTCTTTTTCTAAAATAAATGCAGACTGTTGTGCAGTCGTGTAAGCGGTTGGGCTTGGAATTTCAATGTACCTTCCTTTTTACAAAAATTGTCTTTCGAAAACGAACCTCTGCTAGTAAGTTATCAATCCAATTTTTATTAATTAAAAAAAGGCTTTTTTTAATGCGTTATAACGATTGTTTTGACTTTTAGGAAAATCTGAAGAAGCATTCGATTTCAAAATAGTCTTTGCTACAACATTGTAATGAAGTTCAGCAAAATTCATTTTCCAATTACAAGGCAAGTATTAAGTATCGAGGTACCGTCGGATGGTTGGGGGTGGGATGAAACACAGCAGGTCACGAGAAAAGGGCCACGCCGCAACTCGCGCATTGATACACATAGGAATAAGTCGTTTTCCATCAACTCATCTGGTTTCGAAACGTTTGGTAAATAACCTTGAAGCTTTACATAAATAAATTATCTTCGCGATGAATGTTACGGAAAGCACGTTGACTGTTATAGCTCCTAAAGTCGACAAGAGTATGTAACTGTCGATCAATGAAAACAAATAGCCCAAGAATCAATATGCATTTAAAGCAGAGAGTAATAAATTGAGTTCATCAACGAAAAACTCGCGAGCCAATTATGTGCTGGAGCATAGTATAAACAGTAACACTCGTTACGTGGTTTTGAATTTGAGACAGTTTTTTCCTTCATTGGCGAACATGCAAAGTTGCACAACGCGTGGAGAAGATATTAGTTTTCCCAAAACATTTATACATGATCTCGGGTTCACGGTATAAATGCTGCAATCTTCCTGCGTCACCCGAGGCGTACGTTTATGTGGGGATATACCACATGTCTACGAAGTAAATACGAGGCTCATCTTCACAGCGCGGATGTTAGGTATTTAATTGAATGAAGCAAACTATTTTGCCTCATGGATCTTGCAAACGCCTCAGTCCTCTCATAACGGGCGGTTATAAATCATATCTAGCACGGGTAAGACTAAGACAGAGACCTCCCCCCATAACCGCCGTCCGTCGCCTAAGCGGCTAACCCTACACCGGCGACTTTAGCAACCACTACAATATTCAAAAATGCCTACAAAATGAGACCTACCCCCTCCACTGGAATTCGAGTTTCTAAACCTGCATGTAAAACCGTGCGTGAAAGACGGTAAAGATGCCAAGAACGCGGATGCCAATCAAGCGTTACATTCGCGAGGCTATTAAATGAAAATAAAGTCCGGTCCGCGATGCTACAGTTGTGGAAAATTAGGCAATGCAGCAAATAAATATCATTGCAAATATCAGAAAACAAAAAAGAACTGAGAAAAGAATCAATCCTAAACCACAGAAAGCCCTGTATGCGCTTTATGCAAATACGACTTAAGAAAAGGGCGACTGGTTTATCGATTCAGGTGCATCGTTCCACATGACGTTTCAAGAAGAGGTACTTACGTTCAAAAGGTCCATGGCAACCGGAGTGAGCATAGCAAGTAAGTCGAAGCTTACTGCTTGCGCCATTAGGAATGTAAGGATTCCTGTCATTAGCGATAGCCCGGGAGAGGAAGTGGTTGCGAATGAAGTCTTATTCCTTGCTGGCATCGCAGCGAACCTACTGTCGGCGAGCAAAATGACAGCTAAGGGATATTCCGTATTATTTAGTCCAATGGGATGTGTGAGCCGAGGGCATCGTGGCGAAGTCGTAGCGACATCGACGGAGACAAATGGAATATATAAAATCGATGTCTGCAAGCAAACGACATGCTATACTTTAAAGCAACAAAAAATTTGCTATGGCATCGTCGAACGGCACACTTAAATAGGAAAAGTCTCGAAATGCTTACAATCATTTGCAATCGGAGTTCAATTCAAAGATTTGAAAACGGTGAAGCCTGCGTAATGGGCACAATTTGCAGAAACCCTTTCCGCTTGAGAGTTACTCAGACGTCCAGAGCACTAGAACTGGTGCATTCAGATGTATGCGGATCAATGGAAAAGAAGTCGATAGGGGGTTTCAAATATTTCCTGACGCTGATCGACTACTACACTCGGAAAATATTTATGTATTTTCTACGGAATAAAAGTGAGTTTACTGAGACGATAAAACATTATTTGGCAGTCATAGAAAATCAAACCGGTGATCGAGTAAGGACGAAGAGGACAGACAACGATACCAAGTACGTGACTATCAAGATCTAGGATATCTTGAAGCGAGCGAGAATACGGCATCAAACGACTGTCCTATTCCCGCAACATAAAGGCTACAAATTAACAGATTCAGTAAGCAACGGTATGATAAGGTGTCGCGATGTAATTTTCTTCGACAATTATCCATGCTGCAATACGGGAAAGGGAGCGAAAGCGTCCGAAAAAGGGCAACCATTCTCCATCCCGAACGCAGTTTTGCAAGAGGAAATTCTTCCCTGATACGCCTGAAAGAAAAATGCTTCAGTCGAGTGAGCGACATATACTATAGCATATGCAATAGTATATGAGTATATATAACCATATATGATTACATGTGATCATATATGGCTATATATTACTATATATGATTATATAGAGACAAATTTCGTTCATGATCATTTATGACAAGATCATACATGATTATTTATGTTTATGTATGTCCATTTTATCCTGGGTATACAGATACAAATGTACAAATACTTTTTTTATAATACAAGTGTAAAAATAATTATATGAAGAAATACAATGTGTGTTGACCTATTTGTGATATTATGCTGGTAAATAATTAATACCAAATTTTTAAAAAATAATTTGTATATATATTAACAATTACTTAAATCACCATTTTAGTACGTTCGTAACAAAACATTAACATATTATCAGCATATATGACACCAAAATAGTTTGTACATCATATATAGGTTCATATACATGGTCTCATATACAATTATATACGCTTATCTATGGGATTTGGGGGGCAAATGCAATGATATATGATAATATATGATACATGTTGTATCATTTATGAGTTCATATATACAACCATATGTTCATATACGAGTTCAGAGTACCAACTTTTGAACCAGTGGCGTAGCTTGGGGGGGGGGGGGGCAGAGGGGGCCATGGCCCCGGGCGGCGCAGATAGATAGTTGCGAAAATAGGGAGGGGGCGCGGTAAATTTAGGGTTAGCCCCGGGCGGCAAAAATCCATGTTACGCCACTGTTTTGAACATACATGATCATATATGGGCATATATGGTCCACACCTAGAAAAAATAAATACTATACATGGTAATATATCTACATATATGATCATTCATGATGTCATGTTAAGGCATATATAATTGTATATAATGTTATATATGAGTATAAATAATTATATATGTTTATATATGTCCATTTTTGCACGGGGACAAAACTATATTGCGAAAATAAAGGCGTTATATCACCGGCACGGACGTCAGGATTTCGTCAGCGAACCAAGCACCTCGATATTAAACATCATTCTATTCGCGAGCCTGCTAATAAAGGAGATATCTCCGTCGAGTATGTCTCAACCGAAAAAATGGTCGCGGACATGTTAACAAAAGGGCTGACAAATGTTAAACATTTGTTTTGTCCTCGGAAAATGGGACTTATTGGTTAAAAATGTAAAAAGTAGGTTACTTCCTTTTGTTATCCTTCTTTTTTATAATGCAAAAGAAGGAGGGATAACTATGAGCAATTAAAAGGGCATGTTGGTAAGAGTGATAATCGTTCTTAAGTGGTGGATGTATCTTTAGTTCTTGGTCACGCTGCGAATAAACGGAACAGGGTCATGGCTAGCTTTTTTTCATGATGTCCGCTCCACGTGAGAGTGCACGCGTGACGGTTATTTTAAGCCGTCCGAAATCCAATTCCATCAAATATCAACGAATATCTTGAAAAACTAGAAGGATGTGTCGAAATCGAACGGCTAAAGACGATTGACAAAAAACTATCTTTCGCGTTGGAGGCACGACAGACAGCTGTCGAGGAAGAGAAGATCAACACCGGCGTAACCGTGATAATGAAATAACGTGGGCAATTATTGAGACTGCTCAATAACTTTATGCGTAGCTAAACATATTTTTGGAATTGGCAAAACGAGTTTGTGGATATTCCGGTAGGAATGGGTAGTGTGCTCGTTTGTCCAACGTCGCATCGTACGAATAACGTTGAGCGTGAATCTATCAAAAGAATAGTTACCGAATGGAAGAACGCTGCTTTGGTTTGGAAAACCTCGTCTTCGTATGCGAGGCCCATACTTCTCGTAAGGAAACGAAATCTTAAGTCTCGACTGGTTGTAGATGATCGTAGGTTAAACGCGCAGACGAAACGGACTAACTTTCCGTGATCAAACATCGATGAGTATTTGAAAGTTTTAAATGGCGTGAAGCTTTTCACGCCTCTTGATTTGGCTCATGGTTATCTGCAACGGCCATTGAAGGACGACGCTTGTGCGAAGACCACTCTTATTATATCCCGTTCCATCCGGAATGGAACAGTTCACGAGAGCGACGTTTAGATTTATAAATGCTCCATTTTACTTTTCGAAAATAATGGAACTGGTTCTCGGCCCGGTAAGAAATAGAATCCTTTTTCCTACTTAAGTTGTCCTAATCCTCGCCAATGACTGAAATGAGCTAATGGATGGATTTCGAACAACATTCGAAACACTAGAACGTACCGGCCTAACACTAAAACTGCAAAAAATGTAAATTCGGAATGAAACGTATCGAATACCTGGAGTTTATGATATCGAGTGAAGGTATGGAACCTGGTCCCACGAAGGTTGAGATGCACTCAACTCTCACCTATTTTTCCGAGCTCGAGGTCGAACCGTTTATTTTGCGGCGTGAGGGGCGCCCCACCACGGTCTTACATACAGGTCTGGAAACTCTACTGGCAGGGGTAGGTCGCTGCTGTAGGGTTACCCGCTTAGGCGAGCGACGGTGGTTGGGGATTCTTTGTTTTAGTCCCACCCATGGTCTTACATACAGGTATGTTTGCGGGTGGGACTGCGACAGAGATGGCATATGGCGGCGCCCGTATGCCCTCATCAATGTGCCTTGTCTCGCCAAGATACTTCGCCGGAAAGCTCAACTCCTTTGCTGGGCGATCGTATATGATGTTTAGTAGACTCGATCCCTGTTCAAGTACGATGTCGAGGCATTGAGCCTCGTCCCATAGCATAGTCTGTTGATGTGCGTAGCTCATCTCCGACTCTGGCACGCGAATACAATACAATGGCTCCATCATTTTATTTTCAGTCCTTTCCTCGATCGCTATATTGGTGCCTGTGACTGGTTCGCCCCAGCCGTGGCCCAATGCGTCCCAGTCGACTATGATATTATGTTTTTGATACAGCGGCTTGTCTAGCAAGTATCGTAGCCCACCTTCACTGTGCATTTCCGCACGAAGCCGCTGAAGAAACATGACTTGTGCATAATGGCTCTCTTTGTGTCTACATTTATTGCATATTCATCATCCAACTGACGCGGTAGTGTATGCACCCTGTTAATAACGTCAACAGGAACGTTTATAATCTGGCGACCGATTCTGTACTATCGTGCGCGACGCAATCGTCGTATGTGCATGCATAGCAGCCTCAGGGTCACACTAGCCTCTCGTCTCGTGGGCTCAATTTGGGCCGATGTGTAGGGTACGATGGGTGCCCGTACCCGTTACTGCTGCTCATCGAGGGCACCCGTTCGGGATTGCACACACCTGAAAAGTTGCGACATAGCATACATTTACTCGTATCGACGCCAGGGAAGGCGCGTTCCAAGAATCTAGCTACATGAGCCGTTACTGCATCCACGTCCTTCTGGAACGACGACCTTGCACACGTCACACTTATGGCCGAATTCATTGTACCCGAACACAGTTCTGAATCGTGCTGTGGCCAACCCCCATCACCTACGGTACTCGTCTGCACGTGTACCCTTGTTGCTGTTTCGCGCCCAGGCATTCTGTGCTAACTTGGCTATCCACGGTGGCCACTGGTGTGATGGCGGATTCGTCTACCTTCATTGATGCTCTGTGCAGTCCGTCAAGCTCTATTCTCGGCCACGACAACCCGCTTGGTCTCGCAGTGTCCATGTACGGCTGCGACTCCTGCGCTTGCCCCAATATGGCGAGCTACCTCCATCTTCATAATCATTTAGTCAATATCGCTGGTGGTGTTTGCGGTCCCTCGGCCTCCTTTCTTCTCTTTTTGGCTTCTTCCCGATGTTTTTGGCGGATTGTTGTCCTCCGATGAGGGGCCATAGTCGAAAAAGTCTAACTTTTAATATGCACAGATTTGGATATTTTTTATTTACCACGTATTTAGGGGTCAACGACTTTTACCCAATGCGACCACTCCCGTCCTAATCGATAAACGCACTAAGGAGTGACCTACGAACAAGCGCCGCCTAAATGTTTATTTTTAGCTTAAGGGCAGGTACAAGGTCAATATAACCTTACAAATTTTCCAACCCAATTTTCTCATAGATGGTTAAATTTTTTAGGAAAAACAAAGCATCAGGTTCCGGAGAATTCCCTGACGCAGAGCTTGATGATTTCCTTTTGACCTAAATGTTATTCATCTCTGAGAAATTTCTGTTTGAAAGTTTCAGCTATCTCTCTCGCACTCATATGCCACGTGGTAGATCTTCTACTTCGCTTTTACAACTTTTGGCTCCGGTCGTATCTTACTGATGCCATCTAGCAATACGAATCACATGTTTGTGAGTAATGGCATCATTGCTTCGTCCAACGATATCTAATCAAACGCAGTATGTCGCGTAGGTACAGAGTTACAAGCGTCGCGACGGCGACATGTTTTCGCTGCATGCAGTTTTAGCAAGTGTCCCTTAGTAACCGAATTGAAAGAGGTTTCGCATAAAAAAAGTTGATGTTTATATTACTTTGAAAAAGTGAACTATTTAGAAAACTTATCTTGTTATTTTACTCGTATTTCGAAGCCAGTCCATATAGGAATCTTTTCATTTGCTTCAGTGTTTTTGAGTTATTTCTAACAAGGAACATCCCTCAGGTGTCCGCCTCCGATTTTGTTGAAACTCATATATGTGATAGAGCATCAAAAACTTTGAGACACGTATTTTTTTCATCTGCGGAAAAACGGATTTAAGGGGGGAAACCGCCCCTCGAAGAAAGGCGTGTCGAGGGGTGATGTTGCAATTTCACCCAGAAGCAATCCACCGATTTGAATGAAACAAAAACGAAAATTCTTCTAATGAAAAGCGATGAAAAATCCACTATAAAATGTTAAGAAAAAATTAAATTAGGGGATAAACCACCCCTCAATTTGCCTTTTTTCACCCCACACTTAAGAGGGTTGTATGCAAATTAATAAAACAGGTATCATTTTGAAGGGGGATTAAAATTAAAGTTGACGGGTTTTTGCGTTTTGGCGGCATAGCGAATTTAAGGGGGTGAACCACCCCTAACATAAATTTATTTATCATGGTCGTTTTTTCTTTGTTTAAAGTGTATCTGCTGATTTTAGATATTTCTATTAACTACAATTTAATGGTTTATCATATTTCAAAATTATTACATTCGTCTTAAGGGGTAACTACCCCTCTTACGAGAAACATCATTGAAGTATCCGCTTTCGATTTCGTTGAAACTCATATATGTGGTAAAGTATTGCAAACTATTAAACATGTTTTTTTATCGGCAGAAAAACGGTGTTAGGGGATGAAACCACCCCTTAAAGTTTCTCCCACAAGCAGTCCACCGATCTGAATGAAACAAAATCGAAAATTTCTCTAATATTAAGCGATAAAAAATCCACTACAAGAGTGTTGATTAGAAATATAATTAAGGGGTAAAACACCCCTCCATTTGCCGTTTTTTACCCCACGCTTAAGAGGGTTGTATGAAAATTAATAAAACAGGTATCATTTTGAAGGGGAATCAAAATTCAAGTTGACGCGTTTTTGCGTTTCAGCGGGACAGCAAATTTAAGGGGGTAAACCACCCCTAACATAAATTTGTTCATCACCGTCGTGTTTTCTGGGTTTAACATGTATCCGCGGATTCAAAATATTCTCCCGCGTTTTTAAATTATTACGTTTTTAAATTTTTACATTTTAAGGGTAAACTACCCCCTCTAATTGCTTTTCGTTTGAAGTGCGGCAAAAAGTTTCACGAATTTCGTTAAAACTGCTTTCATTTAATCGGTAATATCAATTTTATGTTTGTGTGTGCAGGCATATTCGTTTTGAGCTTTAGGAGCGGTACTTTGGGAGTGGGGACGTGGGGCTACCCCTTACTCATAAGACTTTTCGTGTCGAAATGCTTCCGATTTTAATATGCACGTCCATTAAGCATCTCCATAGGAATAAACATACACTTCTACTATATCATTAATTACAATAATTTCCAGAATAAGTTGTAAGGCTCACTTCGTATGTTTCGGAACGATGATGTGCCTAGATCCAGCGATAATTTAGCCAGCGTCGTAGTTTTGTGGAGGAGTGTATATTTTTATTATTTTACCGTTTATTTAATTAAACATATTAATGAAACTAAGGGTTTTGCAGTAGGTTAACGAACATGTTTTTAATATATTTTGACATATTTCATTTGAGAATCATATCAGCTGATTTAATTAATAGTACTTGTGAAAAGTATCGCAGTCATATGCCGCCAAATCAATTTGTCGTGACATATACTTTTTTTCATATGATAACTATCAACAATCATGGCTCATAATTCCTGCAATAATGATAGTCATCAAAAAATGCTTTAAACACAATGACTTTTTGCACCATGCACATCTGATAATGGCCAAATTATTGCAACCGGGTATTTCACTATGTGTATTCGATTCCACTCCAGGAGTCTATCAATAATACGCTATGTCTCCCGACGTTAGGAAAGAAAACCTTTTCCAACCTGGTTTTGAAATGCTCTGTTAACACAAAACACATTCAATATTTAAAAAAAATACTAATGTTGACATCAATTGAATTTCATATAAAAAAAAATCATTCATTATAATATGTGAGCATACGTCCCAGAAGTAAGTTTTCCAGATTTGGATGCTAATACAAAGACGTTTTCTGCTTGAAATAGCGCTTTCTCTACTCGTGGTCCGAATTCACCCTTCGTCTCCTTTAAAACGATGAAAAGTGGTGAAAGTAATTTCCCCTCAGCGCTTATAGTGGGCTGAATGGTATGGCTGTGAGTTATTGAAGAAACTGACTGTACAACGCATTCAACTTTCTTTTCTCCTTCCGTTGCAAGAGTTCGTGATGAATAAATTTCCACATGAAAACCGGTTTGATCCGAGTTATACACATTTTTCGTTCCATACTTTTTTATCCGTGGTGCAACATCGGCGACAAATTTTTCTGCATTTTTCCGTAGAAGTTCTTCTTCTCCCGTAGTTTTGCGCGTTACAAATTTATTGATTTTTCTGGATATAATGCGATGCTGTTTTTTAAAATTCCATAGCCAATTATGAGAGGCCTTAAATCGCACATCATTGAAACCTATCTCCTTTTGGGCTTGTAGCACCCACTTCTGAAGATCAATATTATGTATAATGGCACCAGCATCTAGAGCAGTTTTCATATTCGTCATTCTGTATATCTAGAAATTTGCGCTAGCTTTTCTTTATAAGTACCGCCTTTATTCAGGTGATGTGCCCGGCGCCGCAATTGTCTTTCAGACTTGGCAGATCTGTATTTCTGTTGGACGGTTTTGAGGCTATAGTTTTTTGTCTTACCAGACCTCCAGTATTGAACTGCTTTATTTTTGTAATCGTAGTTCACCTCATCATCACTGGAACAGGCGTCAGAATCACTATCACCAGTATCCTTTTGCCATACGGTATCTTCTACGGTATATTTGCCATACGGCTTTATACTGTTTAAATGGTTCTTGAAAAGCGAGCGTTTCTTCCTCTATCATTTCAACTCCATCATAGTCTTGCATGGAACTGATCAAAATTTGTTCAAAATGTCCCCAAGTTCAATTTCCGGGTTGTTAACCGGCGTTTGTGAAATATCCATGGCTTCAACTGTAGCTAGTAGAAGTTTGATAACGTTTATTGGGTTGACTTTCATGGCTGATGAAATTTGTATTTTCCAACACACAGTATACTGTTTGTGGCTCACTTTAACGTGAAATGGAAGAATCCGAATGCTAACCGTCTTATAAAGCAAGCGATAAAACTGCAAGCTATTGACAACTTGAACTGCCAGAGGCTAATCACACATTACCCGAAAATGTAAACACATTATCGGGTAATGTATGATTAACATCTTGCAGTTCAAGATGACAATAGCTTGCAGTTTAATATTTGCGCAGTGTAAAAATTCTGCGTAGAATAAAAATTTGGCGCAAATATCGTTATCGCGTCATGACGCGATAAGAATATTCGTGCTGGAAGAATTAATTATTGCAGTTAGTCCAGAAAAGTTGATACGTAGGCAAATAAATATCGGTCTGTTCGTTGATTGTATAACTTCATACACAGAGATAAAAAATTTCCGAATGGGAGCATTCTGGATAATGACGCATTTAAGAATCGAAGCGTAAACATTTATCTGCATGTGATTTTTTTACGTGGAATAAAAATAACGAACAAACCAAATATATTTATATATACCATTTGAATTTTATTAATAGTATCGTTAATATATTTTCGTTACTGCATTGCATCTTTGCATGGGAGATGCTTTCATCAAAACTTTTGAATTAGAGGAAGAAACATTTCGGTACGAAAATATAATTATGACAATATGAAAATATAAGTCTTATGAGTAAGGGGTAGCCCCACGTCCCCACTCCCAAAGTACCGCTCCTAAAGCTCAAAACGAATATGCCTGCACACACAAACATAAAATTGATATTACCGATGAAATGAAAGCAGTTTTAACGAAATTCGTGAAACCTTTTGCGAAACTTCAAACGAAAAGCAATTAGAGGGGGTAGTTTACCCTTAAAATGTAAAAATTTAAAAACGTAATAATTTAAAAACGCGGGAGAATATTTTGAATCCGCGGATACGTGTTAAACACAGAAAACACGACAGTGATGAACAAATTTATGTTAGGGGTGGTTTACCCCCTTAAATTTGCTGTCCCGCTGAAACGCAAAAACGCGTCAACTTAAATTTTGATTCCATTTCAAAATCATACCTGTTTTATTAATTTTCATACAACCCTTTTAAGCATGGGGTGAAAAACGGCAAATGGAGGGGTGGTTTACCCCTTAATTATATTTCTAATCAACACTTTTGTAGTGGATTTTTCATCGCTTAATATTAGAGGAATTTTCCATTTTGTTTCATACAGATCGGTGGACTGCTTGTGGGAGAAACTTTGAGGGGTGGTTTCATCCCCTAACACCGTTTTTCTGCCGATACAAAAAACATGTTCAATAGTTTCCAATGCTTTACCACATATATGACTTTCAACGAAATCGAAAGCGGATACTTCAATGATGTTTCTCGTAAGAGGGGTAGACCTTAAGACGTAAGAGGGGTACCCCGTAAGACGAATGTAATAATTTTGAAATATGATAAAACATTAAATTGTAGCTTATAGAAATATTTAAAATCAGCGGATACACTTTAAACAAAGAAAAAACGACCATGATAAATAAATTTATGTTAGGGGTGGTTTACCCCCTTAAATTTGCTATGCCGCCAAAACGCAAAAACCCGTCAACTTTAATTTTAACTTCCCTTCAAAATGATACCTGTTTTATTAATTTGCATACAACCCTCTTAAGTGTGGGGTGAAAAAAGGCAAATTGAGGGGTGGTTTACCCCCTAATTCAATTTTTTCTTAACATTTTCATAGTGGATTTTTTATCACTTTTCATTAGAAGAATTTTCGTTTGTGTTTCATTCAGATCGGTGGATTGCTTCTGGGTGAAACTGCAAAATCACCCCTCGACACGCCTTTCTTTGAGGGGCGGTTTCTCCCCTTAAATCCGTTTTTCCACAGATAAAAAAAATACGTGTCTCAAAGTTTTCGATGCTCTATCATATATATGAGTTGCAACAAAATCGGAGGCGGACACCTGAGGGATATTCCTTGTAAGTCTCAAGATAAATGGGACATCCTATGTAAGTACAAAGCATAGTTCGGCGAACATTTGCGTGGAAAGATGAACGCGGGACTTATATATAACGGTATGTGTGTATTCTCAGCATTGTGGTTTGTTAATAATGTGCCAAGAAGCAGGTTGCCCGAGATGATGGTGACTTCTATATCTATATAATTATGTAACATTATTTTAAAAAGAAACGGTCTTCATTTGTTTTTCATACCTTTCAGATAGCCATGACCACCGCAAGCTTCTCTGCAATCTTGCATAGCATCTCTCACCATCCAGGAACACAGCGGTTTAGTCGCGCATGAGAGAGCGTGAATCTCCAAACCTTCAGCTGCAAGCTCACCTTTTTCATCAGAACCGAACATTTTGGCCTGGAATGCTCGTGATTGTTTCAAAAACTGGATCGAGAATATGTTTATGGCAAATGTCGTAGCTACTAACGGTATGAGTCTTGTGTTCTGTAAATATATAAGACGAAAACATCTAGTATATTATTCTTCAATGAGAGAAAGAGAGAGATTTGGGAAGGCCATGTACCAAAGCTTGATATGCGATTACGGGAAGCTCTTCGCCTTCCATTGGACCAAACTGTTTTCTCACGAAGCAGTAACGTAGAGCTATTGTGGTAGCTGCAGCTAAATAATTCGCAGTTATGTTGGTAATATTAACACGTCCCATCGACAGGGCACCAAGAGATGCACCTACGGAAGAGTAATTATTTGAAATTTGCGGCATCTAAGAATGTAATTTGGCGTTAAAAGTTGGTTGGCCATAAAGTCGATTTTTGTCATATGATGTCTTACCGAATCTCCTGCTAGGATCTTTTACAGTAGTAATATATTTTCCATCTTCGGTTACATCACCCATTTTGTCAAGTAGGTTCTCACGTGGTATACGATAATCGTGAAACATAAGAACACCGTTATCAATGCCATTAAGGCCTATCTTTTCGCCTATGTCACCCACGGTGACACGTTCCATTGGTAGCATTGTCTTCGGATCTCGAACTTGAACGATGAAAACGTTCAAACCCTGATTTATTCCATCCGGTGTGATTAATTGGGCGAACACGACAGCGTGTGTTGCAAATTTTCCTAGAATATATTCCTGACGATCTTATTTGCGTTCCATGATGTTGAAATAAATAATAAACGGCGAACGGACTGATGAGGAAACGTCGCGAGGTGTCCCCCTCAGATTTTATTTAAATAAAATACAATACAAATATGCCAATATTTGTAGAGTCGGTCAAATGTCACATCCGGAAGGGACGCGAGCATAATATTTTTGTTTCCCTCTTTGTTGCCTACGCCTAGCGCAATAGCACGGGATGAGGGTAAAAAGGGGTAGTACGTGGGAAAGAATAGAATTAAGGAATTGACGCGATATTTCGGTATTGAAGAATAATTCGACAAGCTCATATAAATTTAACCGACGTTTATTACAAACGGATAGTCGGAATTGAATGTGGCTTAATAATAAAGAAAAGTAAAAGTATCGGTTCACGCTCGTAAGACGAAGGACCCTCGCTGGTGGGTACGTTACGTTTTGGCGCCGCCGTTTTGGCACGAGACGTTTTGGCGCGGGGATGTTTCGGCGCGGGGACGTTTTGGCGTGGAGACGCTTTCGCAGGAATGTACTGGCGCACAAGAAAAAGGAAACCCAAACAAACCCCAATAAGCTCGAACAAAAAAAAACAACCAAACCGAACAAAAAATGATTTTTTTGATGATTTTTTTTATTTGGTTGATATATCCAAACGAACCCAAACAAACAAACCGAAACAACGAACTCAAAAACAAACCCCAACAAGGCCCACAAAAAGAACAAAACCAAACAAAACAATTATTTTGTTGATTTTTTTTATTTGGCTCATATTTTTATACATTTTGTATTAATTAAAAGGAGTATTCATCCTTTTTCAAAATGTGTTTCTCAAACAGCTCAAGACATAGGCCTATGACATATGGTTTCTCATCGACAGACAATTCGTGGTGATAAACCAACTTGTGGTAGTGTCGGAACACCCTGACATCAAAACGTCCCCGCACTAAAACGTCCTCGCGCCAAAATGTCTTTGCGCTTAAACGTCCTCGCGCCAAAACGGCGGCGCCAAAACGTACTGCTCCCATAATAGGTGGCCCATTACCTTTGTACACTTGTTAGATAAAAAGTGATAATTAATCAAATATTTAAGAACAATATATATGTATCTAATTAATTGTTTTCAAATGTAAGTGAATACATGTTGTCATAACTCGTTTATTTTTCCCCGCCGTCGTATTTCAATGCGAAATGTTTAAAAAATAGGATGACTCAAAACTTTTGCACGCAATTGGGTGTGATGAAGCATTGAAAACTATTAGACACGTCGTTTTTTTAATGTCGGAAAAACGTTTTTAAGGGGGGGGGGGGGGTGACCACCCCCAAAGAAAGGCGTGCCAAGGGGTCATTTTGTAGTTTCACCGACAAGCACTCCATCGATCTGAATGAAACAAAAACCAAAATTCTTCTGATGTAAAGAGATGAAAAATCCACTATAAAAGTATTGGAAAAAACATGAAATTACACGCCGTTCTTTGAGAGGTGATCTCTCCCCTTACAAACATTTTTCTGCCGACAAAAAATATACGTGTCTAATTGTTTTCAACGCTTTATCACATATATGTGCAATTATTCACTGAATAAATGGTTCAACTATACACTTTTTATGGATTATATTTATCACAATAATGATAGGCGTGATAAGCGTATTTAAAACGACGAGATTTTTTACATCACGCACAAGTGATAATAGCAGCGCCGCTGCAAATATCGCATATCACTGCATTTTGTGATATGCAAAATACTACTGGATTTTCGAACACTAGTGGTTTTGTTTCTATATAACCGCTCTTGCAATACGTATTACGTCCAAACCTTCGTCTTTTTTAAACTCCTTTTCCACGAAAACTATCAACACAAGCATATACGATAGCGACATCTTCATTCATCAACAAAAACATATATTTTGTAAAACTTTTCCATGTGGCAGTTGAAATATAACATAAAACCCCAAAGGGAAAGCTTCGCGCGTACATTTCTATGTGTAAATATAGCCATCGGTAAATAAAGTTTACGAACGAGCGTACTGACAGTCCCGAAAGAGAAACTCCACGCATGAAACGCTACACGGAGAGAATTTTTAAGTAATTTTTACTGTGAAATCACAGTAACTCGGTGACAAATGTGCAATTCTTCAGGTTTTTAGGAAATAAATTATAAATTTTCATGGAAATGAATCAAAATTTACTTTTGCGTAACAGAAATTTAAAATATTTTCCAGAATTTTTACTGAAATTAATAGTAAAATTTCATGAAACGTAAAGATTACGACAATAAGTTAAAAAAGTGCTAATATAAATGAAATTTTTCAGTGGAACATTGAGAAATTTGCGTGTTTTCCATAAAAATTTAAAAAAGGAAGCCGAAATTTTCCGTGCGTCCACCGGAATTTTACGTTCTTTATAGTAAAATTAGTTAGGGCTAGGTCGCCTGACCGTACGCGTGAGTTCTGTGTGCGAGCGTGCGTATACGTGAACGCAAGCTGTGAGAGTATGCTTGTGTATGACGCAGTATGACGAGCACGAACGACGCCGACCCGCGTTGCTTAGCAACAGCGGTACCGCGCATGCGCATTATAGTACGAAGCATGGGCCAAGAAAGCCTCGTGGTCTCGTGCAGTCTAACGTGTTCTACGCAGTTCTACCCAAGAAAACAAAGAAACGTGAAAAGAAACTTCGATAAAGGACGTCTACAATGGTACGGAAAGATGATATGCTAAAATAAGTGGCAATCAAGAACACAAATGTTCAGAAACGCCGATGAATACAGTATATAGAGTATTTATTTAATCATAGGGAATTAATTTTTCGCTAGGGATTTTAGAAATTTCAAGTTTGTCCAGGTTATTTTTACTGTAGAAACTTGGAATTTTTGAGGCAGCCCATTGTTAAAATTCTACATGAGAATGTGTCAGAATTTTTACTGAAAGAAATGTAAAAAATTATGCTACTTGCTTAAATTTTTACATGAATGAAAGCAAAATATTAAAAGCTAGTGTCAATTTTTGACTATGTGCACATTTGTCACCGGTTTCAAATTTTTAATGTAATTTTTACGGAGATTTCACCGTAAAAAATACTTAAAAATTCTCTCCGTGTAGGATAGAAAAATGTAGGACCCAAGCAACGATAATTCCTCACTCTAAGATTCAAAACAGACCTCCAAGGAAAACTCACCCTACACTCCAAGCGGTCGTAAAACTGGCCCTCAACGGGATCTACGATAACACGTGCGCCAAAGCGAATTTTTGGAATTAGAACTGCGACTGCGTTTATACCAGTCGCGACCAATAATGAATCTGGAACTATTCTTCACAATTATGCCTGCCAATCGAAAGTTAATCCAATCCTAACGGCCGATTACCCAATCTCTAAAAAACGCATCACGGAAAATGCATTCCCCCCAAAGCTCCTTCCCCTTCAAACGAAACTTTCTCCGTTTTTTGTAAGACGAAGGAGCGTCGCTCTGTTACTAATCTCCGAATCGAATAGTCGATTCATCAAATTAAACAATTCCCTGCGTTACCGTCTAACGATACTTAAACAACTGTGTATGTATCTAAGTTTGTACAGAATTGCTATTTTGTAAGAGTAAACGCTTAATAAATTTAATCCTGTAAATTAAGACCAAATCTACGCATTTCAACATTCATTCGATCGTTTAATAATCCATTGGGCGAAATCAATTCTCAAACTAGAACTGCAAATTCATCAAAATTCAAAGTTGTATTCAATTGTGTTCGGAACTGACGCTGAAGCCAAACAAAGACAAACCCATTCAAACTTCGCGCTCTAACTCCGCAACCTCGCGACCGCCACCTAAATCTCCCTCCGAGACGTACAATACGCATATTTGAAAATGTTTGTAAGCCGTGGAGAATAATGACAGCACATACTATTATTAAACCTACCGTTAAACCATGATAATAAAAACTAAAGGTTATTTTAATATAGCCGCTTTCTGCGCCCACTGCGAATGTATATTTCTTTCAATAATCGTTGCTTTTGGTGGTGGGTATGATAAATGTATCTCGTTTTATAGGCTGATAAATATTATCTTTATTTTTTTACTTTTGTTGGCGATTGCGTAGCTTGTATCGTCCACGATTTTCAATAAAAATGAACAAAACTTAGGATTTTCGAAAATGTTTTTATCAAATACCGTGGGTGACATTTTCATTTTCAAAGCTAAATGGTAATCCAAAGAAAAGAATTATTAAATTATTTTTCCGCAGCATTATTACCGCAGTTGTATCTTTTACGACAAACCAAATATTTTTTCGTGACAACTGTTTTTCCATTGCTCCTTTCACGAGTTATAGCGCAAAACCAAAAATGCTATAGCCTTCGAAGGTGGTATCTTTGATAAGGTAACGGAGGTGGCTTTTCGTTGTAAATATAAAATTGTAAACCAGCTTTTTCGAGGAGGCTGAGATTATTCGGGCATTGCAAAAGCCTTACCTATGCATTTCTGTGGCTATATTATCGAAAAGTTGAAGGGTAGTTTTGTACCCGTTGATTGCGAGATGTCGATTAAATGTAGAGGAAAAAACATGTGTCCGCTATATTCCGCCCTTTATACATTTGCATGTATACATAGATACGTTCCAATAAGACAAAACAGACAAAAAACGAATTATTCCAATAAAAAATACGCAATTTGTTGTTATAGTTATTGTTATCATCCTGAATGTATAGTAATCGCAGAATACCATGTTTCTTTTACCATTTTAACTTTATTTTTATCTCGCGCCGTACATTAGTTGTAGCCAAAAACGAAAAAAGATACATATTTTCAAAGGTGTGTTTAACCCCTTGAAGATGGCATTCCGCGGAAACATAAAAAATCGTATCGCATATTTCAACTCAGTTTACTTTTATTTTAACTCACTTCAATTCCTGCCAAACTTTTTTCAATACCAGAGGGTGAGACCCGTCGGCGGTTTCTTTTTCGAAGGGATGGAGGGATGAGGGAGTGCCGGTATATTCAAAACTAAATTTTGAATCCGGATATTGTACGATCTTGTATATACACGAATTCAACCGAGTATCGAGACGTTTAACTGATTATTATATGTCGGTATCAGCCAAAAAATTGATCGAGGGTTTAATCCCTCCAATTTCGAGATATCGGAAAAACAAAAAACATGTTTCTGCTACTTGTGTATCCTCTACACATGTGCATATTTACATCCCAATCAGATGAAAATTTTCGAAGATACGCATTTAAAAAGTGGCGTTTTTGCAATAAACAACAATTCCAATAACCAATAAACACCATTCTCGTCTCCAATGCATCGTATTCGAAAAATGAAACATTATTGCAATTTGAAATGTTTTCGTATCTCGTTCCGTTAAAAAGTTATCGCTGAAAAACGAAAAACACCCCTATTTTCAGGGGTGCATTTGGCTCCTTAAAATGGGGTTCCGCCGATATAAAAAAATGCGTGTCAACTATTTTGATCCTCTAAACAAACATGCCAAATTTCATCGAAATTTGACGGGAACACCTCGCGACGTTTCTTCGTGAGACGTGAAATACTCACCGAGACAACCGACCCAAAATTTGGCTGCTTCGAAGTCTGGTGTATTGAGTATAAACGTCTGAGTTTTGGAATCGTAAGTTGCCGTTGTTTTCATCCCTTTTACGTTTGAGCCATGAGATGTTTCCGTCAGAGCAAAACATCCTCTGTACTAATTTTGAAAACGGTAAAACGTGATTAATTAGCATATACTACAGTTTTTTAAATTAAATATTTGTATATTCGATAAACGGTAAAAAAAACCGGTTTTTTCCGCTATCCTTTTTTTTATTATGGTGTATTCCATAGAAATAAGTGTTTATAAGGTAGCGAGCAGTTAGTGTGCTCACTAGGTCGATTCAACTGTTCGATCGCGTTTCATTTATTAAGTGCTTGCATTGAAACTCGCTGTTTGGCTTGGAGGGTGCCCTTGTGCCACCGAATAGCAGCAAAAAGATGCCGTATTTAGGTAAGATACGTGCCTTGAATGAGCAAATAGAAAATGGACCGTGAAGAGTTGATTTTACTGGTGATAATGACTTATGGATAATGACTTATGGTCTGGCCGCATAATATGAAATTACGTGTGAAAATTGGTTTTAATTGTTCAAAAGTGGGGATTGCAGCCCTTATAACAGGCAATAACCAGATCAGTCGAAGACATTTTTAATATGCCGAATTGCAAAGTGACAATTGCTGGATGTGCACTGTTCTGAAACACTTAAATAATTGGCTAAACAGCTCAATGTTAACAAGTCAACAATGTTTGCATGCCACGGGGAAGATACAGAAAGGAGGAAATCGACTGCAACATGAGTTGAGCCAGAACGCCATTGCGAGCTGATTAAACATGACAATTTCTTTGCTTGCCAGGCACAGAAAAAAGTGTCTTGTCGCTTACTGTGACTGGGGATGTAAAATGTAATTTTGGATTGACAATCCAAAACGCCAAAAATTATGGGTTGATATTGGCCCATATCAATTGCCCGGTCAATATCGCCGGAATACCAATGGTTACAAAGCCACACTGTGTATCTGATGGGATGTGGAGAGGGTCGTGCTGTATGAGCTCTTGAAATCCAAGGAAAGGATTACTGCCGAACGTTACTACCAGCAATTGAAGCGTACGAACAATAATTGGATTTAAAAAAGGCCATCAGTAGTATCAAATCGCCGAAAGGTGATTCTGCTGCACGACAACCGTCCGCTCTACATTGCATTGGTGGAGAAAAAACACTGATACAACTGGAATGGGAGGTCCTCCCTCATCCAGCGTATTCTCGTCAACAAAGGGCGTTCTTTCTGCGTGGGGTTCGGCTATTGCCAGCGAGTCGGGAAAAAGTAGCATTATTCGAGTGACAATCTTTCGATTAATATAATCCAACAAGTTTCTCCAAATATATTTTATGAAAAATTAGCATCTGCAGAATGAATTTATAACTCATATTCATTTTTTTGAGGTTCATTGAAAAAAAATCATCGACCATCATTTGACTCAAGTGGACCGCTCCAATCACGGTCTTATATACAGGTCTGGAAACAGCCATGATTTGGTAGGTACGCTTGGCCGATCCACGTTTCTTTACAATCTTCGCCACTACATGGCATTGCTGTTGACGGGTACGGTGCGACAAGGACAGAATAGCTTCTGTCTGTCCCTCTCACTCCTGATGGAGTGAGAACATTACCCCTAACCTAATTTATCGCATATCATATAGGAATACGAAAAAAAAACGAACAAACAATAAGCTTACTGAAGACCAAAATGATTGATAGACACCATCATAATGGAGGTCACCTGCATGCCATATAAACATTCTGTAGAACCAAGCAGCTATGATGAACATGAACAATCTTTATGCCAAATTATAAAATTGTAGTTTGGCTAAACTGTTAGCCCCAAGTTATGTAACCCCAAGCTTCAGGGTTCGATTCTTAAACAAGTTTTTTTAATCTTCAGGTAATAAAATTGTTTATTAGTTCAGATACGTTAAATATTTTTTTATTCCATTTTTTGTTCCATTTATTCGTCATTTTCATTTTGTATACGTATTATCGGCGTATTTAAATAATTCGATTGGTTGGGTAAGCTCTTTTCCAGTTTCTACAGTCTTCGGATTAATTAATGGTCAGCGCGTTATCTTCATAAAGCGTCGTGTAAATGAGACTTTTTTAAAAGTCGTATATTTTCGTTAAAAGTTCGGTAGCTTGGCTTGAAATTTTACCAGTATACGGCGATGTATTTTTACTTGATTATAGATGAAAATCAATTAATTGTTAAATCTTCGAGTTCGTGAAAGAAATCATTCAAGAGCATGAGACGACACATGGACCGAGGTTATGGTTTACTTAACAATACGGGAAATAATAAGCAGCAAGGGGGGGAAGGGTGAGATCACAGAAGACCGTGGCTGGGGGGGTAACCTCCAATAGCAGCAACGCATGTGGCGGCTAGCGGAATAAAAGGTGGATCGCGCAACGGTGCCCCATGGCTCCATGGACATCGGCCATTTCGGCTTTTTGTGGTTTATTTAACTAGAAATTAAGAACACATATGTTATTACAGATTAAAAAATGTTGATTATTAATAAAGTTACACGTATATTAATATTTCGCTTTTATATATACAGGGTGTATCTTAACTACTAGTTTTCCGTTGGTGAGCATATAGGGTGTCTTTTTCCAAGCAAAACGCTTTTTTTTAAATGTCGTGCGACAAAAATTGGGCGAGATATTCACGAGTAAAATGCAACGGTGAGTAAACTATGGCACAGCAGTTTCGGCGTCCAAGCGAGAGTAGGCGCGAGTTAGAATCGACGTTCGCGCAAGTGGATACAAATCCATTGATTTTTGTTAAATTGAAATTGAAATTGAAAGTTCAAACTTTGAATTTCGGATTTTCAAATTTGAAATTTGGACCCCATCCGGTCGCCTAAAGAAAGTATTATATAATAAATAAAAAGTGTTAGACAATATTGTCCACTGTTTACTCGAAAGATCCAAAGATTAAAAGATCTTTCGAGTAAACAATGGAACACATGGTTTAACATGTTTTATTGATTATTTAATACCTTATTTGGGCGACCAGATAACGTTCAAAACTCAAATTTCAAAATTCAAAATTGAAATTTCAAATCCACTTACCGGAATGTGGATTTGAATCCGCGCCCACCCTCGCTTGGATGCCGAACCTACGGTGTCATTGTTTACTCACTGTTGGACTTTACTCGTGGATATCTCGGCCAATTTTTGTCGCACAACATTTAAAAAAAGCGTTTTGCTTGGAAAGGTACACCCTGTATGCTCAGGAACGGAAAACTAGTAGTTAAGATACACCCTGTATAGATGGCTAGTAAAAATGGGTGCCGCCGAATTTGGGAATGCTATCTCAGCTTTTAGTGGCCTCAAACAAAACATTTGAAAATTGTTATAATCTGTAAGGATGGCGACGGTGTAACCGAACATAACGATTTTTCATGCAATAATTATAAATTATGATGCATCTTAAAAATAGTTCATATATTTTTGGCGAGTATATTCTACAATACGTAATAGACGCCAATATACACTATATGTGGTTGAAATTTGAAGTAAATCGGTCGATTAGTTTTCGAAATATCTTGCCCAAAAAATTGAAAAATAGTTTTGAGAAAAACGCAGTTAAGTTTGAAGAACGGTACATGTACAAATATTATCAAAGCTTTAAACTTATACTTAGTCTGTGATTCTACGGCCATACATCACACCTTCTTCCTGCTCAAAGAGCTCATTAATACTTGAGGGTTGCGATTTTTGGGCACTTCCCATCTCTTTAGTCGCGTTTGACGGCTGGCGATCCGATCTTCATATCCACTGATTATCTCGCCGCGCGCCGTTTAGTGAATGCAACTGCTCGAGGGCCTATCTTCACTTCCATCGTTGACATTACTTTCAATATTTGTTTGAAACCTTCATTGAAAATAATTGTCGCCAAAAAGCAAGCGTTCCGGACGATGTTTGGTGCAGGAAAAATGTGTTTTGGAGAAAACGTCCAAAGCAAGAATTATCTGTTATATTAATTATATATCTATATAACTATATAACTCTATATAACTATATATTAACTCTATAACTATATATAACTATTAATCTCGTTATTATTCTGCGTGTATGCTCCAAGGCATCTTTCCAATAAATTATCAGATGATAAGATCGGTTTGATGACAGCTTGGACACCCGGATGTAATTAAGGATCGTGCTGGAATTGACTCGCTTCACGTCTTTCTCCAGCCTGCTTCCACTTGCACCAACTTTTAGGACAGTACATATGCTGGAGCTTATAATTCGTGGAACATTTATGTTAAAATATGGCTAATATTTCTTTTCTCATATTTTCAGCATTATCTGAATTTCTTCGGATTGCCAAACCATACTATCTTGTTATTTTCGTAATCAAAGAATTTATGAGCTTCACGATTTTCTTGTCTTTTACATTTCCTCCAATCTTGTGTTTTTTTTGGAGCATTTCGTAGTCATGTTCCCATTTTTTCTCGATATGGCTAACGCATTCTTTCTTCTCGACTATGACGTCATCGCCATATGGTTCAGCATCTAGAATGCCCTTGACGGTCTTGCTGTCGCCATCTCCTACATAGATGTCGTAGATAACTCCCAGCTCCTCTTGCGATATTGCAAATGATTATTTGGTGCCATCTACTTCCATTTCACCGGCACTACCGTTACGGTTTATTATGTACTGTTTCTTGTGAGTTTCCATAAACTCTTCATACTGAATTGTCTTGGTTTTTCCTTTCTACACACTACACGGATTGCAAAAACTCGATTTCACCATTGTGTCGATTACTTCATTCGAGTAACAACCGATGAGAGATACTGTGCCGAATAACGAAGAAAATTCTCTGGTTTTCCAAGTACCATCACTGAAAACTACGGAGATGATTGGGTGTTCTCTGCGCTGCAGTATTTTTTCGATTTATTTTTGCACAACTTCGTTGGTCACCAATTCATACACAGCTTTTGCTGCATTGCATATGTTTTCCAGGTGAGCATAAAAACCGTTTTGTTGAGACCTAGGCCCAAATCCATGTGTGCACAAAATAGATTTGTTAAATCTCCCTTGTTTTATAGGTTCTTTCACAGCAGGTTTTTTTGATGTTTCTCTTTTTTTTCCACGTCGCAGGAA
The DNA here is from genome assembly GCA_944452715.1 of Ophion slaviceki. Classification (NCBI taxonomy): domain Eukaryota; kingdom Metazoa; phylum Arthropoda; class Insecta; order Hymenoptera; family Ichneumonidae; genus Ophion; species Ophion slaviceki. Next base: position 25,607,786 of record OX101784.1, read on the forward strand.
GGAGGTCTCATCGGTAAGAATGCGGTAAGTATTTAATTTATTAATAGGAGCGAGGCACAGATGCTCCGAAATGAGATATTCTAATTGAATAAAGTTATAAAGTTCAACGGAAAAGAGCACACATATACAAGGTTAGAACTACGAACGATAACATGCTTAACGGCCCGTTACATGCGGCTATAAGGTCAAAGGCATGCACACACACTCCAAAACTGTCCCACGATTGTCTTACTCAGTCTTTGTCCCTCACTCGGCACTCTTGGCCCCTTTTATTTAACGGCACTGACTCACGCCGGCGATCGCGGTCATCCGGTCGAACCTCACTTGCACTTCCGCGACGATTTCTTTACTCACGCCGGAGCACGTTCATGTACTCCGTAATGGCGGAAATTTTACTCGCGTTTTGCTCACGGCTCTCTTCGCTCTCACGCTCGGTGCCCAACTACCCTACTGACCTAATTTCCGGCCCGGCCACGCGGCTCCCGTTCGGCCGCTTTCCGACGCATCCGCTGCTCGGTGCACCACCTCGTCGGCGTTACTGCAGCTATTTCGTCCGCGGGAGATTTTCGAAACCAGAAGATGGCTCGATGGCTTTAACAGTTCGGCCCTTCCTGCCGGTTGCTCGCCGTCGAGCTAGTCCTCCCAGCTTCCGCCCAACGCCGCAATTACGGGACGTAATCCGTGAGGTGCCTGGGCGGGCGCCTCACCCGTTTCGCCCGACCTTCTCCCTCTGCAGCCGGTTCCGCGTCGTTCCCGTCCTTCGCTGGAGACTCCGACTCTTCGTCGTCGCCGCTGTCCGTGTCGTCGTCGGGTGTCTACAGCCGCAATTGTGAGGTGTGCGCCGTCGACGTGTATCCCCGTTCAGGACCTCCACCACCACCAACGGTCCGCGGTATTTCGCTTGCAGCTTTGTGGACGTGCCGGTAGCTTGGGGCGCTGCCTCCCCAAACACGATGTCGCGCGGCCTGAAGCACACGTCCAGTTGTCGACCTCGGTTGTACCTCCGTTTCATCCTTTGCTGGGCTACCTCAATCCGTCGGCGCGCTTCGTCCTGCAGCAACCCAGGCGCGGTGTAGCGCTCCGTTGCCATCGGGTGGAGTCCCCTCAGTTCAGCTTCGCCTCGGTGCGGTATGCACCCAAAGACGAGTTCGAACGGGCTGACGTCTGTTCTGGCGTTCTTTAACTCATTGAGGTCTCCCTGTATGCGGCGCAGTTTCCGGTCCCATGTCGTTCCCTCCTCGTCCTCCAGATTGGCACGGATGGCGGGAATCAGCGTCGCATTGAGGCGTTCCATCTGCCCGTTTGCCTGCGGGTGCCTCAGCGAATTTTGCCGATCCCGGATGCCATGGCGTTGGCAAAAGGCCTCAAATGTCCTTGAGGTGAAGCAATTCCCCCGGTCGGAGATGATCACATCTGGGGCTCCGAAGTCGTCGACAAACTCTTCTAGATGCCGGACGGCACTCGCTGTCCTCGTGTCCTTTACCGCCCGAATGACGATGAATTTCGTTAAGTTGTCGATGACCGCGATGACATACTTATTTCCCCGGCGACTCGTGACGAAAGGACCCAGGTGGTCTATATGGATGACAGCGAATGGTCGTCTCCCAAGCGGAATCGGGTGGAGGCCCCCGCCTGACATGCCGGCTTCGTTTTCCCCACCGTGCAGGCCCAGCACGCCCGCACATGGCGTTTGATGTAATTCCGCATGTCTGGAAAATAGAAAAACTCCGTGATACGCGCAAGTGTGCGCTCCGCCCCGGGATGACTTTTAAGATCGTGGTACCGCACGACTAAGCTCTTCCTCATCGTCTTCGGTACCACGTAAAGCAATTTACGCTTGCCTCTTACAGAGCACGCCCTTCTGCAGCTCCCGCTCTGGCTTCGCTAGGACCGCTTTCTTCTGCCGAACCCATTCGTCGGTGGGCTGGTACATGCGAGTCACCTCGTCCTCGCCGTCCAGTGCAAGGATGGTTCCGACCTCGACAACGGCAGCTTCCACGGGGGCTCGACTCATCGCGTCCACATGGGCCATCTTCCCCCCAGGTCGATGAACGATGCGGCAATCGTGCTCGCTCAGTGCGTCACTCCAGCGTACGATCTGTGGGTTGATCGTTTTTTGCGTGCTGAGGTAGCACAATGCCTGGCAATCGGTAACGACAGTGAAAGCTATGTTAGCCAGCATCGGACGCATCCTCGTGACTGCCCATACCACGTCAAGCAGCTCCAGCTTGCTGCTGTGATAATTGGCCTCCGGCTTGCTGCTGTGATAATTGGAAGGCTCGTAATACCGGTGGCTCCGTCATCCGCCCCTTTAGCGCCTCGAACGCGCTCTGTTTTTCCTCCGCCCACTCGAATGTCGCGGACTTCTTCAGTAGTGACGTCAGCGGCGTCGCTATTTGTACGAAACGTGGGACAAATTTTCTGAAGAAGCTTACCAGCCCCAGGAAACGGCGTACTTCGTGGGCATTCTTCGGCGGCGGGTATGCTTGAATTGATTCCACCTTCGCCTCTCTTGGCTCGATCCCCCTGCTCGAGATCTCGTGACCCAAACACGTCACCCGGTCAAATAGGAAGCGGCACTTCCTGAGGTTTATGGTCAGCCCTGCCTTCCTCAGGGCTTCCAGCAACAATCGCAGCTTCGGTCCGAGATCCTACCAGTCCTTCCCCGGGATGAGGATATCGTCGAGGTAGAACAGGGCGACGTCGTCCCTCAATGGGCTCAGAGCCTTGTGCATCACCTTGCTGAAATACGCGGGTCCGTTCATTAATCCAAAAATCATCCGTGTGAATTCAACGGTCTCCTCAGGTGTGATTATCGCGGTTTTCTCGCGCGTGTCCGCTGCCAATGGGATCTGCAGATACCCGGGTGCGAGGTCCAGGACTACAAACAGCGTGCTGTCCTGTATCCGGGCCAGATGGTCGTCGATGTTTGGCAACGGAAAGTGCACACGTTCCGTTACCGCATTCAGTTTCCTGAAGTCGACACACAACCGTGATTCCCCTAATTTTTTCATACTAAAAGCACCGGACTCACGTATCTCGAGCTGGTCTCTGTGACGACGCCCGTCTCCCACCACTGCCCGATGATGTGGCACATTGCACTGGGGGTGCGCCAGCCGGTACACGAATGTCCATGATCACATCCTTGGCACATCCCAGCTCACGGGAATTCAAGGCAATGCAATCGCGGAAAGTGTTCAGTAACCCCAGCAGCTCTTAGCGCACTTCCTTGGTCTGCTCCGGCCCCACCAACACGTCCTCCTACTTGACGTCGTCCCTCTCGACCGGCGCTGCGATCGTCCGCACAGTCGAGATGCTCCCTTAAGTTGCCACGTGTCCCGAACACAATGTTCGTTCTCGACGTCCCAAGTTTACGACAGGTACGGTGGCAGATGCGTCACACCCCACGACGTCCACCAGCGAGATGGAATTTGCTTGTATGATCGTCTGCGCAGTTGTCCTCAACGATGTTGACGGCACCGGCTCCTCGGCTGGACCAGACGCGCTCCGGTAAAACGTCATCGTACCTCCTTCCTTCCAGAACGCCACTCCTGGGTGTTCGGTATACGTCTGTCCCACGAGCATGTCCATACTCTGGACGTTATCGGGCACCACCTGGATCGCAACGTTCTCGACTGTCACTCCGTTGATGGAAACGTCAGCAACGATTGACCCGCACGTCCGAACGACGAAGTCCGGGGGCCCAAATGCTTTGAGGTCGGTACTCGTAGACGTCACAGGTAAGCCTTCCGCTCGAGCTCGCGACAGCCTCAGCGTGCACTCTGAGCTGCCCGTGCCAACGAACGCGGCCACTTCTCGCTCACCCACCAGAGCCGTTTTCAAATATTTTGCTGCGGTGTTATCCGGCTTGGTGCTCACGGCTTGCACCGCTGGCCTCTCGGTTCGTCTCGCCGCTGGACACTGGCTGTAGACGTGACCCTTTTTATTGTAGCGGTAGCAGGTGGGAATTTGCCTTTCCTCCGGGCAGTCTCGCGACAAATGTCCCAGCTTCCGACAATCATAGCATGGGCGATCGCTCATCGTCGCTGCCCCAGTCGGCCGTTCCCTCGCGCTCGCCGATCGAGGTCCGCGGTCCTCGCTACCTCGAGTCATCCTTGGGGGCGGCTTCTTTTGCGTCCGGGCTCCTCGGTCACTGCGCTGGTTGAACTCCCACCGCTGATTGGCTAATGTTTTCTCGTAGAATATGAGGTCGTGTAAAAGGGCATCGTGCGTATACTGGGTCGCGGACAATGCAAGGTTGCACAACTCCCTTGACCATAACCCCGCCAAGATTTCCCCTCGTTCCTCCAGGAAGGTGAGCCCCAGCGGTGCGCACAGACGCGCCTTCGCGTGGAAATAACGTGCCAAGTCCTCGCCTTGCTCTTGGCGACGGGACTTCATCCGCGTCCATCTAGTTGACATGCTTTGCAACTTTGAGGGTTTTTTGGGACACTTCGAGGTTAAAACATTACCGACGATATCCTTCGTTCATGCATTATATCCAAAGTTATACCAAATTTTCCAAATATCGTTAAATTCGCAAATTTTCAACTTTATTTCAGTACACATCTTCGTCAACACTTCGAAATTTTTTTTTTATCAACAGCCATTAATTACATATCATAAATAATGTTCTGCAGTTTCCAAAACCCAACATTCATTTTCTGTACGATCATTAGTTCCCGAGTAATTGATTGTCAAAGTTAAATTGGACTTTTTTGCTTTGATCGACGATTACTCTGCGCCAAATCATCGTACGGAGCTCGTTAAAAGGTCAGGTTGAAGCTGATTAAATTGTCTAAAAGAGTTTTATGATCGCATGATAACAAAAAAATTTTGAAGTCCACAGGCCATTTTAAAGACGAGCACAAATTTGGAAAAAAAAATTTCGTTGGTTTTCGGATGATTACTTGAAAACCGTCCACGCTAAAAAAATTTTCCGTCCAGATCTGAAAACTAGACACTTGAAACTACAATTTCCTTTTTTCTTTATTTTCTGTACGACCATTTTTCTCCGAGTTATCGCTTGTTGAAAATCAGCCTAAAATTTGGAATTTTTTTAATATCCCTTAATTTGTGTGAGTAGTGTATTTTATTTGTACATTTTATTATTTATTTTTTACAGTTACAAAGAAGAAATTTTGGCGCCCCAACAAAAAGAAAAGTGGTCGTCAGCAGCAGCCGCAGCGGCAAAAGGCACCCGAGGGAGCTCAAGGGCGCGAGAAGGGCAGGCCATCGAAAGAACAGCGGCACGAGCAAGGGGAGCGGCCGCAGCAAGGACGACGCGGGTATCGTCGACGTGACCAAACCCGCAGTCGTTCGCCCCGCCGGACGCATGTTGAAGTTGCTCAAAACGAGTGGGCGTTCCAAACTTTGGTACAAACAGTATTGGAAAATATGACAAAAAAAAATGTTTCCCCAAATACGTATATGAGTTTTTACTTTTCCCCTTAAAAATTAATTTTAAAAATTGTTGAAGAAAAGTGTTCGGCACGATCGAGAAAGGCTCGAAGAGAACTTTGAGTCTTTCTCGATCGGCATTTTTTTCAATACACATTTCACATTGGATAAGTGTGTTTCGGCATTTTTTTCAACACATATCACATTGGGGTGGGGGTCAAAATTTTGAAAGGCCAAATATAGAACGACAAAGATTTCGAAATGACAGAATTATAAACTCAAAGTAACGAACTGTAAATTATTCAAAATTTTATCCTGCGACAGATGACGAAATTGAATAACTATTACACCAAAGGGTTATTTATTCGAGAGCTCTTTTATTCGAGAACGTGTATTCAGATTGTCTGCAGTTTGAGTCATACAAATACAGATTCAAACAATCTAGAACATCCATATCTCTGAAATAGAAAGAAGTGAATATCTAATATTGGTAATACCAACTATAGCAAAAAGACATATATCGAGGATACAAACTTAGAAAGTGTAGATCTCAGATAGGCAAACGAGCGATGGTCCAAAATAGCGAACACCGAAATAGCAAACATCAAAGAAGTGGACGAGTTGCTTCATAATTTTCTGCCGGTTTTCGCTAACACGCACGAGATTCTTTTTAAGTCTTTAAGAGGGGATATATATTTACAACGATAAAAAAAACAATATTTTTTCTTTATGGGATAACACCACTCTAGGAATTTGGAAAAATCGTTTTCTTTTGTCTTCAATAATACTTTGGGGTCATAAAAACAATATGCAATTGGTCCTGCAGCGAATTTTTTTTAGGTTGGGTAAGTATGTATACGTAAGGCAGGTTTGCAGTCACAAGAGCCTCATCGTTGATATATCAGCGTGCGGGTTCTGAGTGCAGACGACGCGGGTTCGATCCCCGGTAGCCAATGTCTTTTTTTTAAATTAACATGTATGAATTAAATGTCATAAATAATGCCTGGACAGGCGAGAATAGCTAAAGCGAGAGTAAGTTCGACATTTTTTGAATATAAAATGAAAAAAAAAAAAAATAGATAAGATAATCGGTTCACCAGGGATCGAACCCCGGACCGCGAGTATCGTCAATCCGTCACGCTGCCAACTCAACCACGACGCTCATTGAGGATAGCGAAACATTTATGATACACGCTTATCCATAATGTTTACTGTTGAAATAAAAAGTCGTAACGACCGCGGCAGGGGCTCAAGATTTCTTTTTGAACCTTTAACAGATTGATGCCTCGCTTGCCAATTCCAAGTACTCGCATCGTGAAAACCAATCGACGGTTTATCTCGGAAGCATTGCCGACAAGCGTAGAGAAGGTTATGTAAGCAGTACCGCATTCACACCGTACTGAAATTTTTAAACATAAGCCTCGAGCAGTTGTTTCCTCGATTCCAACCTTCTTTTTGCACGATTTACACTGAAGCATCTAAGTCAATGCCGAAAAAACCTGGAAGAAGTGAAGTATACGATATCCATGTGCCGGACTCGTCGGAATTTCCTAGTCCGCGGTTTCTAGAAGTTTTCCGCCAATGTGCTAGCAAATTCAGTTACTTTTTCGACGGAATAGCGATTTCCTTGAAATTTCCGTTTCCGTCGTCTATCACTTCGCTCACCGCTCCCAGATTTTCGTTTTCTATCCCTTCTCTTTACTTTTCGATAATTTCACTCACTAGTTTGAATAGCCAAAAAGTATCTGCTGTCGACGAAGCGTACACTATGTGCAACGATCAGTTGAATACTGAATAGCTATGCCTCATTCGGCCAGATATCGTTGAGATAGCAAAATAATTTAAATACTTGGCTATCGTTGGTTTACATTTAAAAACTCGATTTGGGCTCATGGAATGACATGGAATTGACAGAACAAACTCAAAAGGCAACGAATATGGTGTGCGGAACCTGGAGGAGGGCAGGGAGGGATGTGATGGAGGTGAGACTTTCTATTAGATTCGATAGCGAAAGCATGAGCAATATATGGAGTAGAGATATGGGGAATGGGTGAAATAAGCGTGTTTGAAAGAATACAGAGTAGATACTGTAAGATGGCGCTAGGAGTGGATAGAACAACATCAATTTATATACGGAAAAGAAAACTGCAAGTGCCTACTCTGGAATATTTAATATCAGAGAGGTGATAAGAATGGAGAAGACAAGTTGGCCAAAAAATTGCTTATTGGAAGAAATAAGAGTGATAAGAAACAGAGATCCGTCCAAGTGGGGGAAAAACTTAGTAAAAGTATTAAGATATATGGAAATAGAAGACATAATAAGAATGATAGAGGAATGGAGAGAAGTAAAAGGAATAGATGAATGAATAACAGAGGAACGAGAAAACTTAAAAAAGGGAATTTGAAGGAAGGAGGAGGAAAAAATAAGAAAATAATAATCATAATAAAAGGGAAAGGACAAGGAAATGTGGGCGAGGTTAAGATGTGGCAATATAGGAAGGGTGGGATAGAGAGGAGAAAAGGAATGGATGTGCAGGGTATGTAAAGAACAGAATGAGACGTTAGAGCATCTGTTGATCTGTTCAAAAGGCAGCGAGTTAGTTCCAGAGTTAGCAAGAGAGCGAGAAAGAAAGCGGAGGAGTGGATGGAAGGAATAGATGATTTGGCAATAAAGGGCGAAATTATAAATTTGTTGGGCGAGAAAATAAAAATAGGGATATGTGGGTACTTTGGGGAAATAGAGGAAGACTGCAAAAAGATGAATAAGGAGGAAGAGGGAGGAGAAATAGGTGAAGAGGAGGAATAGATGAAGAAAAAGAGAGAAATGTTAGATAGTACCAAGTGAAAGAATCCGTGGCATAGTAAATAAGTGAATGAATATGTAAGCGGAAAGTTATTGTTTTGTCCAAAATTATTAAGGGACAACACCACTGTGACGGCTTCAAAAAATCGATTTTTTGAAAACCATCTAGAAAAATCTAAAATACATTTAAGATTAAGATGCCGTTGGACCCAGGTCGAAAAAATAATTATTTTCGGAGATATTGAATATTTTGTGGAGCGGTGCAGCGCTCCGTGACGCTCGGGGTTCCGCGCAGCCGCGCGCCTCAGGGTCGGCAGGTATACCGGGATATATAAATTTGAATAGAGACGATTTGCTGCAGCGTTGTTTGGGCGGCTTCACGCAAAACAAAAACGAAAGCTACAACAAATCAGTTTGGGCAATAGCCCCCAAGTGTCAGTCCGGGAGCAAAAAAATCGTCGATATTGCAGCTGATATCGCAGTATTATTATTCAATGATGGCCTGAGAAGCCTCATGAAAGTTTTGGAGACGTTGGGGATAACTATCGCCCCAAATTGTTTCAATTTTTGCGTTGAAACCGACGCAGCCCGGATCGAGCTGGCGGAGCGCTCGCTCACAGACGCTGCAAAAGAGGCAAGAAGAGCCTCTACAAGTTCGAGAAAAGATGGTAGGGACAATGATTTGCTTCTTGAAGGCCAGCTATATGGTGCCGGCATCGCTGATTAAAGGTAAAAAAATTTTTTTCCAATTTATCGCATAAATTAACAAACCTAAAACTTTGAACGCGTTTTTCTCAAAACCACTTTTTTGAGTGCGGCACGCAGCAGAACTCGAGCAATTTTTATCCGATCGACTTCAAATTTGGACTGCATCAATAAAACTAGATTATCTAAAGAAGTACATAGGATTTTTTCGATATCTCAATAATAAAAAAAGTTATAGCCTATTTTCGACGAGAAATTTTGCTCGAAAATCGTCCTTTAATTTCAAAAGCGTGCCTATTTTTTAAAAATCAATATTTTTTCAAATCCCTATGTACTTCTCTTCAAAATATCATATTATTAACGAAAACACTCGGTATTTTTTTCAGATCGACTTTGAAGAGAGTTCTGCTGCGTGCCGCGAACCACTGCAGAGGTACCTGACGCGGGAGCTTCCCCACCGTCGCCATGGGGCGTGAAAAATTAAATTTTTTTTTTTATGTATCTTCAATAAACAACGAACAAAACAATAAAAAAATTTCGAATATCTCTTTTTTTCCCACAAAAAAAATCCTTGAAAAATGGCAAAAAAACAGGGGGTCACAGTGGTGTTGTGCCTTAAAAGTTGTGTGTTGCGGATTCGAATGAAAATACGCAGCTCTACGCGCGCTCACATAGGGCAGCACCTCTTGGCCAAGCAAGACTGAGAGGGCGCCTCCCTCGACCAATAGGGTGCCTCAAACAGGAGACGCACTAGATCACGCGAGCACAGCGTGGTCGAAGATGGTCGCCATCTCGCTCCCATCAACCGGTAGCGTGCGGACGTGTTTTTCATACATAAATTTCCTTTGGTGAATTTTTGTGGACTTCTCCTGTGGCGCAGCTCAGTGTCGTGGAGCAGCGCTCAATAAAAAAATAAAGACTGTCTCGAGGTACTCTCATCAGCGGAATCCGTGGATCTCTCAACTTTTCTCTCATCAGCACGACGCGACATGTGCGCGCGAGAACGCGATCAAAGGATTTTGGTACGCTCACCATGAAAACAACAGGTTTCAGCGCTTTCCCTTTTTCCGCATTTAGATCATTTTCGAGTGTACGCTCAACACATTTAATAAAGTAAACACTCTCAAAACTCTGGGTTAATTATTGCCTGAGATTTTTCATAACGACAACACCCAGCCTCCCGATCTGAATCAGCATACGGAAGTTTCCAGAACATTGGGTTTGGGAACATTGTTGACACGGATAGGAACGTCTCATGGACAGATAAATAAACAATGACTACGATTACAAAAAGGCAACCGATTTCGGGAGAGAGAAGGTGTAAGGGAAAAGCAGACCGACATAAAAACAAGGTCAATTAGGCAGGACCTACAGAAAAACAAAGTATAACCAAACTAATTGAATTAGAAGAAAAAAAAGCTAACTATAACAAAGGGTAAGAAAAGGGGAAAGTAATGGCGAAACAGTTTAAACGGAAACAGAAAAAAGAACAAAAACAGAATAGATGCAAAATTTATTTAACAATAACAAAGCGTAAGGAAAGGGGAAAGTAAAGGCCGCACATCAAAGCGAAAAGCGAAACACTGAAACGAAAGCAAAGAAAACCACAAAAATAAAGTATAAGTAAAATTGATTTAGAAGGAAAACTTAACAATAAAGGCAATTAGGGCAATTAGGAGAATATGGAAGAGAATGGGAAAGAAATGGCGGTAAAATCAGGATATAAAAGGAAGGGAATTTTAGAGGAAAGGCACATCTTGAATCCCTCGTGGATCGACTAGTACTGCTTGGCAGAGTATATCCCTAGTGGACAGGAAACGCTGAGAACACGGAACGTTGAGAAACAAGAGAAACAAGGAGTCGCACCTAAAAAGCATTAGATCTCTTTTTTCTTTTCTGAAAAATTAACTAGTACTGCTGGGCCTAGTAGATGTCTAGTGGATCGAAAACGCCTGGAACACGAAACGTTAAGGAACAAAAAAGAAGAAGAATTGGAATAATCTTTCTTTAGTCTTGAGTGAGAAAATCTTGGAAAATCAAATAAAAATAAAAGGAGAGATACGGAAAGTCGATAAATAAAGCGCGTAAATCAGTTATCGCAAACTAAGTAGAAAAATTATATTAGGAAAGCATAAAGGGCGAAGAGGTATTTTTAATTTGCGAGCGTCACGATACTCATGCAAAAACACAACAAACATACGCACACCTACACCGATACAACGTAAACATTGAGCGAGCTAGCGCGTCGCGATTCATCGCGCCGCGATCGATAGGGCGAATAAGGGAGGGGGAACAATTATCGGCGCATGATAATCAATGCGGGTCGCGCCCGGAAGGGTTTACCATCCGAGTAATTACGCGAAGTGAACATTTACCGACGGAGAAAAACATTGCGGAAAAGTACAAAAACAACACGAACAACACACTACACGTATACATAGCATCCTTTTTAGTATTATATCGAGCCAAATAAAAACTGAATAAATTGTTTTTTGTTAAACAATACCACAAACACCTGAGTTTCTACTAATTTCTTCACTGTTCGAGTCCCGAACTTATGAATTAATTTGTGACGCATTAACAAGGAGACAGTACGGCAGTCGGATTTTTGTAATTTTTCGTACTCATGGTACGTGAATTTCAGAGCTCGAATATTAATATCCCAAAGCAGTTAGACGCCATATTCAGAAATTTTCGAGAAAATTGACTTTGAAGTTTTCGAGCGCACTCTTATCCCACAAAGATGCAACGATATTCGAACCGGGCTCGTGGCGTACCCGGTAGCGCTCGAGTCTAGTAATCGCGGGGTCGCTGGTTCGAGTCTCACTTCGAATTTTTTTTTTTTTCATTTTTTTTTTAATTCGCGTACCTCCGTCATTTAAATATCCCGTTAAATTTTTGTTGTATATAATCACATATTATTATATATAATTAATATAATATATTTATATATGTTTATATATGGACAAAATCCATATATAGTTATTTATGTACAAAATTCATTATAGTTATACATAATTATATATTTTCTCATATATGATCATATATTATTTATATATAACAATAGGTGATTATTTATAAAAAAATAAATAAATAATCCCCGGATAAAAATCATAAAATCTATGCTAATTCACATATATGTAATTATAATTGTCAATGATAAATGCAAGTCTTATTTTTGATTATCTCTTGCTTGAAATTGCGAATAGGCGACGTAAAAATATCCAGTATGTATGTATGTCTTTATTTCATGGTATACCCTCTCAGGGTGTTTACACAGGTATCCCCCCACTACATAACCAGTCCCCCTTTTCGTTTTACTTTCCTTTCGCACGCACTTAAATCTAAATACATTCTCTTCTTTTACATAAAATATTTAGAAACTACCCTTGAAAACTACTTATATTCTCTATCTATTCCTATGTATATTTCCTTTTCTATCTCTTTTCGGTTTTGATCACCTTCTCAAATTGCCTTATGTATGTACCTAGTGGTTCCGCCGGTCCCTCCTTCAACGCCATTTCTATTCTCCTATTTATCTCCTCTCTTTCTCCATCCCCTAGCCACTTTTCCAACTCCTCCACTATTTCTTTTTTAAATTTTTCCCTTTATTCCTTCACATGTGCATATGTGGACCAAATCTTCTATTTCTTTTTCGCAGCTCCTGCACTTATTGTCGCTATATCCCTTGTTGCCTTCCTTCCCCACATTCCCGCATCTGAGTCTTGCCCATGTCTCCTTCATTCCCGACGTTGTGTTTCCCTCCTCCCAATACTTTTCTGCTTCTACCGTTTGTTTTCTATTCTTGTATTGTACGCAGTACGTGGATTTTTCGATTTTGCTCCAATCCTGCTGGATTTCCTGATCTATTTTTGTTTTCTTTCCTCTTTCTATTATTTCCTTCAATTCCCTTGTATCATTGTTTGCAATGGCCATCCACATTCCTCCCTCTCCTACTTCCTCCATCGCTTTTTGCACCTCCCTCCCCCATTTTGTTGGGTTTCCATTTATAACTCCTCTCGCTTCCTCTTTTAGGCATTTTCGGGGCCATCTTTCCTCCCCCATCTTCATGATTACCCTTAAATAATTTGCCGCTCTCTGCCATGTTTCCGTTGATATACTTCTGCGTCCCGATTCCCTTCGCCAGATGTAGTTTGGCGTATTTTTATTAATGCCCATTGTCATTTTTGCATATCCTCCTTCTAATCTCTCGACTACTTCTCGTCTCTTCCAGCCCCACACCTCGCTCCCATAAAGCAAACCACTTCTGACTATCGCATCCATCAAGTGCATCCTTCTCTTTAAACTATTTATCCCGGCCCTTTTGAAAGTACCCCAGGTCGCGTTGGTAGCTCTTCTTATTTTCCCCGTTAGGTTATTCAGATGTTTTTCAAATGTATTCCCTGTCGAGAATACTACCCCCAGATATTTATATTCTTTGACTATTTCCAATTCCTCCCTCCCATACTTCCATTTTTGGTTTTCCTTGTTTCTGCCTCCCTTTTTGAATCTCATTATTTTGGTCTTTTGGATGTTAACTGTTAACCTATTTCTTTGTACATATTTCTCTAGTGATCTCAGCATTGCCGCCAGCCCTTCCTCTTCATCCGACACCAGCACGATATCATCTGCAAATTTGAGTGCGAATATTTTCTCTCCTCCTATTACCGTACCCCCTTCGTTCTTTGTCACCCATATTTTGTCCATGTCCTCTATGAACAGGCTAAAGAGGGAAGGGCTCAGAGGGCACCCCTGCCTCACGCCTTTTACCGTCTCGAAGCGTTCCGTGATCCCTCCCCCTGTGATTACCTAGTTTATCCTTTTTTCGTATATTTTCTTGATCATCCGGAGCAGCCTTCCTTTTATACCTAGTTCTGTTAGTTTCCTGATAAGCAAGTCCCTATCGACCGTGTCAAATGCCGCTTTAAAATCAACAAACGCTGCAAACAGCTTCCCCCCTTTATTCTTGAGTTTGTTGTTTATCAAGGCATTTAAGACAAACACGTGGTCCCTCGTCCCCCTCCCGCTCCTAAAGCCTGCCTGGCTCTCCTTCAACACCCCCTTCCCTTCCAACCAGCATCTAAGCCTCCCCGTTATAATATTGGCTAACAATTTGTATCCTGTGTTGAGAAGTGTGATCCCCCTATAGTTTTTCACGCAGTTGACATCTCCATTCTTGTATATCGGGAAGATTCTCCCCACTTCCCAACCTCTCGCTAATTCCCCCTCATGCCAAAACTCATTCAAGATATCCTTAACTTCCTTATATCCATCCTCCGTCATAGCTTTCAGGAATTCGATCGGTATTCCGTCTTCCCCGGCAGCTTTTCCATTTTTCATACCTCTTAGTGCTTTTTCCATTTCCTTCATGTCAATTTCTCTATTTGCTCTTTCTATCCAGATGTCCTCTCCCTGCTCTTCTTCCCTTCCCCTTTGTTCCTCACCGCTCTCCCTAACATCGCTGGTTCTTGCTCCCAACAAATCGACAAAGTACTTCTTCCATTCTTCCTTGCTAATATGTTTCCCTACGTTTGCTCTTCGTGGTCTAAAGGGTCTGATCGCTTTCCAAAGGTCCCCCACCTTCTTACACCTTTCCACTATTTTCCACTTTTCTTCTAGGCTCTGTCTTTGTGTTAATTTCTGTATTCTTTTTAGCTCCCTCCTTGCTTCCTTTAAACTCTCCTTCGAGTTTTCTCTCTCGTTCGGTGTTTTCCCCTTCAGGTATTTTTTCAGCCATATCCATACCAATTTCCTTTGTTCTTTTATTTCTGCCGTTACCTTCCTTTGCCTTTGCTTATTCTCCCTTATCCTCACGATCATCCCCACTTCTTCCGCTGTTATTTCTATAACTCTTCTTAATCTCTCCCACCTTTGCCCCCCACCTTGCACCGTATCCGTTTTCGTCCAGTTCTCCCTGAATTTCTCCTCGTACTCTGTCCTTAACTCTTCTTTCCACCTGAGCATTTTGACTTCGTTCCCGCCCCCCTCCTTTCCCATTAGTGAACTCTTTCTTTGTTGCGATTTCATACTGATTGTCAATGGTGGATGGTCCGATTCCATTCTGATTTCTATTTTCATTTCCTCGATTATATACTCTTTTCCTCCGTTAACAATCAGGTAATCTATTACCGACCCCTCTTTTTCTTTTTCTCCGACATAGGTGTACTGTCCTTCCCAATCACATTCGCAACGCCCGTTTAATATTACCAATCCATTATTATTGCAAAAATTCAAAAGCTTCCGTCCCTCCACATTTTTTGTCTTATCTTTGGATTTCCTTTCTCCTTCTTCGTCTTCTCTGTCACCAAGGAATCCCCCTTCTTCCCCCGTTCTTGCATTCCAATCCCCGACCAAAATCACATTCTCACCCTCTTCCTCTATTTTTTCAACCACCTCGGTCAGTTCCGGCGTCAGTTTTCCGGTTCCGCAATTGTTATAAATTGTTACGATGGCAACTCTTTCCTCTTCCTTCCCCAGTTTTATCCCTTTTATTATCAAGCCTTCTTTCCACCGCGTAGCTGCCGTTTTTTGTGCCAGATTCTCCTTAATCCCCACCAGTTGCCCCCCCCATCGCCCTTCCTTTTTTATTTTTCCTTATTGCCGGTTTTGTGTACCACTTAAACTTTTTGTCTAACGCACTTATAATTTTGTTCTCGTTTTTTTCCTCTATCCGCGTTTCCTGTAACGCAATAATATCATTTTTTTCCAGGAATTCCCACGCTTCGTTTATTTTTCTCGCCCCCGCAATGTTCCACGATACCATTCTAATAATACCCTTCGTATCTCCTACTGCTTTCTCGAAACCCCTGAAAGGCTCGAAACCCGCTTCCCCCCACCCTCCCGCCTGTGTCGTCCTGTCTTCTCAGTCTTCTGTGGTCCTCTTCCCAGTCGCCCTCTAACTCGTTCCACCGGCACCATCTCCCGTTAATTCTCATTTTCTGGTGTCCGGTTTGTATCTCATCCCCTCGCCTTTTCCTTTCCTCCGCCGTTGCCTCAATCCAACGTTGCACTTCTCTCTCCCTGTAGGTCCAGTCATCAGTGATACGTAGCTCTCCGCCCCCTCTCCTGTAGTTCCATTTCATGATTTCCGCCTTATCTCTCGTTCCGCCCACGGTCACTACCAGACCCTTTTCTGTCCAAAACCAGGTCTTGATGATAGATCTCACCCCTGTCTGCCGATGAATTCTTGCTCCGATGTCCTGCCTCGAAATTCTGCTCCCGCGTCTTATGCCACGTATGACGATATTTGCTCTTCTTCTGCTTCTTTCCTCCTTTTCTCTCTCCCATTCAGCCTTTCGCATGCTACCCGGGTGCTTCAGCTGACCTCTGTTCTGTTGTTTTCGGGGCCCCTTATCTTCTTCTCCATTCCTCCTGGTTTCCCTTCTCTCCGTGACGAGACACGTCAGCTCTGCGTCACTAACCAGACTTAAGTTGTCCATATCACCATTTAACTTATTGCCCCCGTTTTGGTTCTTGTCCTTTTCCCCCCTCACATTCCCATTTTCGTCTTTCTTCCTGTTTTCTTGCACTTGAGTATTAAAGGTTTCCTGTTCATTTCCACAGTTCCGCAATTTTTCCAACCTTACTTCATTTTGCAGCGTCTCTATTCTGCCTTCTAGTGCCTCAATTCTCAGGTCTTTGTTTATGCACTGCACCTCCCACTTTGACTCCTCTGCCCACCACCTGGCTTGCATTATTGCCAGTTCCTCCTCTAATTTCCCCTTCTCTTTTTCGTTCTCTTCCAACACCTCCTTCACTGTTTTCACCACAGTTTGCAGGTCCTTCCGTATCATCTCTTTCCACGTGTTCTCCAACCCTCTTTTCCATTCCTGTATCGCTATCTCAATTCTCTGTTCCGTGTCTTGACGCTCCCCTCTTTCTGGTTGCGTCCACGGCGTCTCGAAATATTCCGCTCTTGCTCTCTCCTCTTCGATGCACGGCGGCTCTCGAACCGTCTTTCTTCCCCCATCTCTTTCTCGCTCTGTCCTTTCCCCCTCCACTTCGTCAATGACCACGGGGCCTTCCGGTACTTCCTCTGTCTTTCTCCCACCCTCCCCAATTCCTTGTTGATGCGCATTCCCATCCCGACGCTCTCTCACTTGGTTTTCCGGCGATCTCAGTAATTTGCTTTTTGAGAGAAAAGCTTCATCTTCCTTTATTTCCTCCAGCTCTCCGTCGGGATCGTCTTCTCCGTGCTCAACCTCCCTCTCCATCCAATTCGGCACTAGAAACTTGTCCAGGCTGTTGATTGGTGCCTTCCCTTTCCCTTTTTTGTTGAGCGCGCCCGGTGGTCGTCCTCTCTTCCTCTTACCGGCCGTCTCCGGTTCTACAGCTTCCTCGTTCTCCCGCCGCAACTCCTCGCTGGCGCTTGCGTCGTTCCTCTCCACTTCTTCCATCTCACTCTTTTCGCCGTTTTCACCTAACCTCGTTTTTTCGCTTGGTTCCTTTCGTGTCTCTTTTTTGGGTCTTACCCTCCCTCTCGATTCCTATTATTTCCACCCAAACACTGCACCTCACTATTCCTTTTCCGATGGTTTCTTCACCACTCCCGCTTAATCACCTCTAGCTTTGTTTCAATAAAAACACGGGCTGCACAGACACGCGTCTACCTCGGTCTCCATCAATGGCCGACCTCCAAAAATATCCAGTAATAATATTTACATAAACTCCCTTGTAGATTAATAGGAATATAAATAGAAGAATAAATGTTGAAATATGTGAATATAACGCTTGCTTTGGCAACCGTCGATATTGTGAATAACAGTTCTGCGTACATCGTTTGCCTTTGTCCTGATCAACTACCTGCGAAGCGGGCACAGCTGCTTGTGCACAAAAGATTTCTGGGAATTCCAGAACGGGTGGAAGGGATACGGCGTCTTCCGCAAGGAATGCCTGTTTGAAGTAGCATTCGAGCGTTGGTTTTCGGAGCAGCAAGTACTGTTTTTCGGCGTGGTGCACGATTTTGTAGAATATTCGATAAAAAAAGATCAAAATGTCGGGGGTGGGAGACGACGAGGTGCCTGGGCCTTCGACGGCACAAGATGATATTGAATATTCTTTGTGCAGTGAAGTTTCAAAATTACAATTGATGGATGCCCTCGTATATTACGAGCAAATTCTCACACAAAATAATCTTGTGGCACCAACACCATCGGAGGTAATTACTGAAGAGGGAATGTTACTAGCAGAAGACTTGTTCCATTATACAGTACAAACTTTACACGAAAAAAAGTTTGTAACGGATGAAGAACTAATTATGCTTGATGAATTGGACGAAGAATACGCTTTTGACGAACCTGCATCTGACAACGAAGATTCTTCTGAAAATTATGAGCCAGAGGAGAAAAGGGCGAAATCGTACACGGACAATATTCCGCTGGATTATAAAAGGAAAGTTATCAATATAGTTCGAGCACATCCGACATGGAGTCTAAAAGTTCTGCAAAAAACGGGTGCAGCTGCTTAAAGCGCATGGAGGAATTGCCAAAATGGGAAAAACATGTAAAAAGCGGAGGAACCATGACAGACAAATACGCGACCATCGATTCGTGGACTTACGATCGCTTTGAGGAAGCGCGACAGAACAACCAACAAGTTACAACCCGGAACTTGTAGCAGTGGGCTTTATCGGCTGCGAGTCAATTTGAAAATTTTGATTTCAAAGCTTCCGATAGGTGGGTTGTGAAATTTAAACGGAGACATCGAATTCGCCAAAGAAAAATCACGAAGTTTGTAACGGAAAGAGAAACCGCAACGCGGGATGAAATCCTGGCTGCTGCAGAAGATTTTCGTATCCAGGCTCGTGATGTCATACCAAACTTTGGTCCCGATTTCGTCATTAATACAGACCAAACAGGTATTCAAAATTTGTTCTCATTTTCCATAATAAATTAATGTAGACTTTCGTATATAGTATTTTCAATTTATTCCTTTTCTATTTTTTTCAGGAGGCCAATACCAGTCGACGTTTGACAGAACTCTGCCGACCAAAGGATCAAAAGTAGTGCTGGTAAAGCGGCAGAATATGAATAAAGTCACCCATTCCTATACTGCGCAGTACTCTGTCACCCTATCAGGAAAATTATTGCCCCTGGTGTTCGTATGCCTACAAGAAACAACAGGTTCATTTGGTCCCAGAGTTCAAAAATCGGTCGACGAGTACCTAAAAAAATACGGAAACGTCGTAGTCACGTCATCGAAATCGGGAAAATTGACTACAAAGTTATACAAAGATTTTTTAATCAACGTTTTGAAACCCTATGTAAAAAAAGAAAAGTTTTTCTTAATTATCGATTCCTGGGGAGGCCAAACCGATACCGTGATGTACAATGAGGTGTTTCGAAATGACAGGAATCTGCCTACTTGCACGGTGCAGGTAATTCCACCAAAATGCACTCCATTAGTGCAACCTTGTGACGTGTATTTTTACCGCCAAGTAAAAAATTTCATAAAGCGTCTGCAGAACTGCGCCTATCTGATTGAACAAGGACGTGAAATTAATGATAGAGAAGATTGCATAAAAATTCATTCTATTGTTCATCATCAGTTGTCTTCTCTGGTCTTCAATAACATGATCTGATATGCGTGGTTTGCTTCGAAACTTTGCGATCAAAGAGAAATCTTCATGAACGTGAATGAAGTTTGTTTTCCGATCGATGTATTGAAAAAAAATTGCGAATGTAACAGTGCAGCGTTTGTACGGTGTGCGAGATGCCGTGAAAATTACTGTTTTCCTTGTTTTTACGATGGTTATCACTCTGGCTCGTGTAACATTACACCCGATGTATAAAACAAACGAATACAGACCGAATAATAAAGTATTCAATTCCTTACCCGACGTTTTTCATTTTCATCCTAAAAATGTTGTTGGTTATAAATATTGATACTTGAAAATGTATGTTTATAATCAAGAGATAATTAAAAATATGACTTGCGTTTTTTCAGTTAAAAAAAATGAAAAAAAAAAAAAAAAAAAATTCGAAGTGAGACTCGAACCAGGGACCCCGCGATTACTAGACTCGAGCGCTACCGGGTACGCCACGAGCCCGGTTCGAATATCGTTGCATCTTTGTGGGATAAGAGTGCGCTCGAAAACTTCAAAGTCAATTTTCTCGAAAATTTCTGAATATGGCGTCGAACTGCTTTGGGATATTAATATTCGAGCTCTGAACTTCGCGTACCATGAGTACGAAAAATTACAAAAATCCGACTGCCGTACTGTCCTCTTGTGAGGCCCACCGTTTGCTTGTAGATGCTTACGGGGAGGATTCTATTAGTGAGAAAACGTGTCGGCGGTGGTTTCAACGCTTCAAAAGTGGAGTTTTTGAGGTCGAGAACAAGCATGGTGGCGGAAGGCAGAAAGTTTTTGAAGACGCAGAATGAGCTGCTCAAACCATCCGAAACCATCACAGGGGAACTCTACCGACGTCAGTTGATGCGCTTGAGTAAGGCACTCAAAGAGAAACGGGCACAATTCAACGAAAGACATGACAAGGTGATACTGCAGCATGACAATGCCCGACCCCATGTTGCAAATGTCGTGAAAAAGTACTTGGAAACGCTGAAATGGGAGGTTTTATCCCACCCGCCGTACTCTCCAGACATTGCCCCTTCCGACTATCACTTGTTCCGGTCAATGGCACACGATTTGGCTGACCAGCACTTCGGTACTTACGAAGAAGTCAAAAATTGGGTCGATTCCTGGATTGCCTCCAAGGACCAAGACTTTTATCGACGCGGGATTCGAATGCTACCTGAAAGATGGGCCGAGGTCGTAGCTAGCGACGGGCAGTACTTTGATTAAAAAATATGTAGCCACTTTTTTATAATAAAGCCTTAAACTTTTGAAAAAAACGGTCACTGCAAAGTTGTACTCCTTATATGAAAATCAATACCGTTTTGAAAGGCGAATTTGTGGTGGGTGACAAGCGTGCAAATAAAAGCATTAATACTAAAAACTATGAAGGTTTGAATAGGTCTGATTTACGCGAGTGGTACGATCCAAGAGTTATTGAGCCCATTTCGACATCACTTGAAGAGTTTCAAGAACGCGACAGCGGGTCGCCATTGTCACGAATATATAACGACTATGAAAATAAATAAATATAGCCCAATGCGTGCGGGATGCCACATATATTATCGCGGTCGATAATGCTGACAAGAGCAGTTGTTAATGTAAAATCGAGTGATCAAGCATGTTTCGCATGGTCCGTAGTCGCTGCTCTTTATCCAGCTCAACGCAACAGTGCGCGTGGATCTTCATGTCCACACTACTCGACAGTGCTAAATAAATGTTCAAGACATTGAGTTTGCAGTGGCGCTGAATCAAAATAAATAAATTGAAATTCGCAAAGACATGTCAATCAATGTATACACCATTAAGAACGACAGTACTCTTCCAATTCGCGTGAGTGAGCGAGAGAGAGAAAAGCATGTCAATTTGCTCTACGTGGAAGATCCGCAGCAAAACATCGTTGGACATTTCGTGTGGATCGAGAATTTATCAAGGCTCGTCAGCTCGCAATTAAGCCAGAAGCATAATCGAAAATACATCTGTGATATATACGTAGATTTGATATAATTTAATGTATAAAAATAATTACATCGAAATTGAATTTTTATTTGTTTTCGCAGATGTCTACACTACTTTCATTCGGAGCAAAAATTGCAAGTGCACACTGTGGACTGTGGCCGGATCAACGACTGTGCTCTTCGTCTACCGAATGATGCGAATAAGTGGCTCACTTAAAAACATCAAACATAAGCAGCGACTTCCATTTGTAATATACGCCGATCTTAAGTGCGTTTTTGCGAAAACGAATGAACAAAACATGTACCAACACCACGAGGTTTCTAGTATCGTATACTACGTACATTGTTCATACGATCAATCATTATGCAGATATGAATCGCACCGTAGTAGCGATTGCATTGCATGATTCGTCGAAGAACTAAAAAGTGCAGCTTTGCATGCAAAATATATATTATCTTCAAATATCCCCATGGTACAGTTAACATCCGACGAGGAGCTTAAATTTCGAAGCGCGATTAAGTCTCAGACATGTGAAAAAGATTTTGCACAAACCGATACACGAGTTCGCGATCATTGTCATTTGACTGGGCGTTACAGAGGCCCCGCCCATTCGAATCGCAATCTAAATTTCAAACAATCTTTTTTCATTCCGGTAGTTTTTCACAATTTGTCTCGCTATGATGCGTATTTTATAATCAAGGAAGTAGCCACCGCGTTCGAAGGGAACATTTACGTGCTTCCAATAACAAAAGAAAAATATATTTCGTTTATGAAAACTGTTCAAACTACTACCAAAGAAACAAAAAACCAAATTAAATTACGTTTAATCGATTCATATAAATTTCTAACCACAAGTCTTGAGAAATTGGCATCATTTTTAACGACGGACAAACTAAGAATTTTACGCTAACAATTTAATGGCCTACCGATGCATGATTTTACATTATTAACACGTAAAGGTGTCTTCCTGTACAAATACATTCACCATGGCAGCAGATTGGAAGACACGTGTTTGCCGCCGCGCGACTCATTTTACAGTTTTTTGACCGGGGAAACGATCAGCGCGAGCGAGTACGTTCACGCTGAGAATGTCTGGGAGCGGTTTTCCATTCAAACGCTTGGTGAATATAGCGATTTGTATTTGAAGACGGATGTCTTGATATTAGCAGATATTTTTGAAAATTTCCGTGATACGTGTATTGAAAGTTATGGGCTTGATCCGGCGTATTATTACACTCTTCCCCGATATGCTTGGGACGCCATGTTGAAATATACGCGAATTACGTTTCAATTATTGACTGATATCGACATGATATTATTCATCGAACGTGGTATACGCGGAGGTTTAAGCCAATGTTCAAACAGATATGCACATGCTAATAACAAGTACATGCAATCGTACGATCCATTGAAATCATCATCATACCTGATGTAGTTCGATGTGAACAACTTGTATCGATGGGCAATGTGTCAACCTTGGTCTATGCTGATTTTCAATGGATCGACGACACACCGAATTTTGACGTATTATCCATAGCTACCATACCTACCATAACTGTAGGCTACGTTCTCGAAGTCGATTTCGAATATCCGCAACGATTGATCGATTCGCACGGTGACCTTCCGTTTGGTCCGACACGCGACAAACCACCTGGCAAGCGCCAAGAGAAATTGCTCGCAACCGCATGTGATAAGAAGCGTTACGTGATACACTATCGTAATTTGCAGCAGTGTATGCGTCATGGACTTAAAGTGGCGAAAATATACAGAATTTTGAAATTCACTCAATCCCCCTGTTTGCGTTCATACATCGAATTGAATACGCAGTTTCGCACACGTGCTACAAATGATTTCGAGAAAAATTTGTATAAATTAATGAACAATGCAGTATTCGGCAAAACGATGGAAAACGTGCGAAATCGTGTAGACGTGAAACTTGTGAGAAAGTGGGAGGGATGGTATGGGGCAGAGACAATGATCGCTAAACCAGATTTTCACCGTCGAAGTAACTCTTCGGAAAATCTTATTGTGGCTATGTGTGTACTCGACATTTCGAAAACAGGTTTATATGAGTTTCACCAGGAATTAATGATTCCTGGTGAATATACCTATATTTCCTTCTATATATTCCTTTCCTATATATTTCCTATATATTCCTTCTCATATACCACATCGAGTCTGACGACGTTTATGACGACTTAAAGCGTAACATTGACAAATTTGAAACGAGCGATTACCGGATGGAAAACGTGTACGGTTTACCGTTAGTCAACAAGAAAGTGCCCGGTCTTATGAAAGATGAAAATAATGGTATGGTAATGACGGAATTTATGGGATTGAGAGCAAGATTGTACGCTTTGCGAGTCGATGATAAAAAAGACACGAAAACGGTGAAAGGTGTGAAAAGTAATGTCGTCGCGCGAACAATACATTTCGAAGACAACACTCGCTGCTTACGGGAAGAAATTGAAATTACTCGTCAGCAGTCTTGCATAATATCGAAGCTGCACGAAGTTTACACTATTTCAGAGTCGAAAATTGCTCTGAATTGAATTGAATTGAATTGAAATTGCTCGAAAAGTTCATACGATGACATGCGGTATATCGTGCCAAAAAGTACGGACACTCTACCATGGGGTCATTATAAAATAGCATTGTAAATGTATTTGTTGTGTGTATTGTTATACAATAAAAATGGAATGTAGTAATGTAAATTTGATATATATATATATATATATATATATATATATTGAAAAATATTCATGTTACACATAATGCGAGTATGTTAATGTTTACGGGATGTAATTATTTATTTTTATAAGGAATGGTGAATTTATACATAAATAACATGGTATGCTTATTGTAAATAAACTTGATTGAATTTTCCATATACTTTATAAAAGTTATTACAATATATTATTTTTGTGTGTCCACGAGTTTTGAGATTTATCCATTCCCAACCATTTAACATAAACATTGCCCTTTTTGCGTATTATCTTCTCCACGAGATATATGTTTGGATGGGCAACACGTTGCAGTTCGTATTCGTAGAATCCTCCGGTTATAGGATTTCCACTTGAGTCCTTGACTAGGTACGTTACAGGATAAGTTTGTCGCACCTTGACGATTTTAAACACTTCGGTGGTCCGAACACACGTCGGTGATGGTACTTGCGATTAAAAAATCGCAAACGATCGACCTACTCGTTAGGATCATGCCAATGCACATAATCGATTTTGTTGTTATTTAACGTCGTGGTAGCGGTATTTCTATACCCCTTCCAGTTTTTTTTATTGAAAGGTAATGGTCCAATTATATATTTATACTTGAAGCCTTTGTTACTCAATACAGGATTGAGTAGAATGCTACCACGTCGATGTGCATTTGTTGACAACAATATAATTTTATATTTGTCTTTGCCTTCCTCGGTGTATAATGCATCGTCAGAAATTCTCTTAAAGATTAGCTCATACAGTCCAGGGATTCCCAAGTATTTTATGCCATCGATGAATATACTCTCATCATTATCCACATAGAAACGCTTATCGCCTAACATCATTCGTTCATTGATAAATTTGACGCCATATGCGTAATCCATGATGGAATTTTTGTCTTGTCAAAGAATTGATGAAATATATTGTTGACCGAGTGGAACGAAATGTTCCCACCATGTGTTTGGACTTTGACCCGTTTGTAATTGACTTTGAACTGAAGACACAAATGATTCGGGCGTAATCTCAAAAACGTATTCTTCAACAATGGTTGCTGGTTGCAAGGGTACAGCAGCCATCGACGTGTCATCCAGAGATTCCTTTCGTCGCTTGCGTTTCAAGTGATTCGGTGTAGAAGTTACCAGCGAACCTTGGAATAATGAACGTGTGCGCTTTGTTCCTTGTTTCACATCTTTCTCTAGGTCCTTTGCTTCCGACATGCTTAACGATTCAATTTCCGGCCCAAGAGATTCAACAGCAGCTGATTTTTCAACAATCTGCTTGAGAGGTTCAATGATTGGATTGAAGTGTCTCTCCAATGCAAGATTTTCTTCTATTTTTCCAGTCTTCAAAGCTTGATAGTTTTCGCAATTTCCCTCGCTATCTTTTCATCAGTATCAATTGTCGTCGTCATGTTACGCCTACATGAAATTATTTGTCGGTCGTTGCTCAGCTGATGTCTCAATGCCGACTGACTACATCACGGTATTCCAAACTCGTTAAATCCATTTCTATATCGACCACCGGATAATGAGCTATCTTTGTCAATCACCATGAAGCCGCATTTGTGTTGCCAACATTTTTTACATAACATTAGAAAATCTTTATACGACATATCCGTATTTACATGTTCATTGTAAACATGTTTCAAGTTTGTACGACCTTGTTTAAATAAAGTCAGCAGATTCACATTGTCACTTATAAGATGCTTGGGAACCTTGGCATATGTTTGGCAAAGGTAGAAACAATCAACGCTCGAGTGTCTGCCCATCGCAAAGTACTCTCTTACTGTATTTCTCTTATCACATGCTACGACATCGAAAATAAGAATGGAGTTCGGAAGCGCTTCGTGCAGTGGGTTAACATCACTATTATTTGAGAATTTAAAATAGCCAATTTCGTTAATCGATGGCAACAGATTTTCCAAATATTCATATTTTGGATGTTGAAGCGATTGCGAGTATACATACAGGTTTTCAAAACGTACGCCATTTGGACTTTCTATTAAACTTAACAGAACATCGGTTTCACCACAATTTAAAGAACCGCAAATAATGCTGCGTATCGTAAGTGGCAGCATGTTACCATGCTTGCGTACTTGTTGGTCCTCCATTACTCTATGGACGAAATTGGTCACTTGAATCAGCGTCGCTTGTTGCACGAAACGCATTTTTTCTCTCTCGAATCTAAATACACATTCGCCCAAAATGCATCGTATGAGGAGTATTTATAGGAGTGCAGCGGGCCAAATCCGCTCAGTATCGAGAATGTTTTTGTCTCTGTCGGACGACTGCGGTATTTTCCACTCAACTGCTCATCAATTACAGTTTAGTCCAAAAATTGTTTTGTCACAAAATTGGTATCACTTCGTTGACATATTGTGGAAGAGGCTTCCCGAACACATAAAGGCTGATTCGAAAGTACAGCAATATCGCCGATGCACGCGCCATTGGAATTTACCGGGAAAGCTAATACATATTGACGGTTGAGCTCCGTTTATAAATAATTGTGCCGGATGTCAAAGAGAAAAAGCAACGGTTTGTTAAATCGTGCAATAAATGCACTTCCGATCGAAGTACGTATTCCCGGCTACCAATTTTGTGGACCAGGCACTCAGTTAGAGCAGAGATTGGCAAGGGGTGATCGTAGTATAAATCCATTGGATGCCGCTTGTCGTGACCACGATAAAGCCTATTCTCGAAGCAATCATTTAGGCGAAAGACACGTTGCGGATAATATACATGCAACAACGGCAAGAAAACGTATTACTGCGAGGGATTCGACTTTTGGCGAGAAAACAGCAGCGACCGCTGTTTAGGCGGCTATGAAAGCAAAAACGAAATTCGGCATGGGAATGAAGACAAAGAACTTATCGACAAAGAAGAAAAAGTCCGTTAAGAAAAGAAAACTGCCGATGGCAAAGCGTGGCGGAATTTTGCCAATGTTTCCACTGCTGGGAGTTCTTGGTTCACTGGCTGGTGGGGCAGATGGAATAGCAAATCACTGGCTGGTGGGGCAGCTGGAATAGCAAAGGCTGTGAATGATAGCAACGCGGCGCAACGTCATCTTGAAGAAATACAACGTCATAATCGAGCTATAGAAGGCTATGGGCTCTATCTTACTCTCTACAAGCGTGGACAAGGATGTTCAACTAAGAAAAAAAACGCCAAAACACGGTGAAAATGCCCATGGGTGTAACAACCAATGTACAATTGGAACGATTAGTCAGACGCATGCGCATACCATTCTTCATAGGGGTCTTCATGCGCAAGAATTTACTAGTTTGTGTTGAAGTGCAACTAGATGAGAGCGGTATAGTAAATGTTGACGATGTCGATGGCCCCGGTATACATTGGGTAACCTATGCGAAGAGGGGCAGTCATATAATATATTCTGATAGTTTTGGAAGTCTTAGACCGCCCAAGGAGTTGGTGCGATATTTTGGACCAAATACCACAAAAATACAATGCAATCGAACATCTTTTCAGAATTATAATCAAAGTATTTGCGGGCAATTGTGCTTGAAATTTCTTCAAAACGTCGATGATCAATATGTATTTAAACCGTGACAATACGTCGATCAATTCAGTATTCGAGGCAGACATGTCACTGACGCTTACGTTGACCGGCAAGAGTAGCCTTCTAACCGCAAATTACTTTTCCGCAATAGATTTCAATGATGGCTGTTATGAGTTGAGTTTGACGGATTTCGAAACTTATCACACAATATCAAATGTGAATTCATCAAACAACAAATTTTACTTTGACGATGATGACGAGGAAATTATAACTCCTGAAGGATCCTATGAACTGAGAGCCATAAATGAGTATCTGAATGGTGCAATTTTACTCAAAGCGGTTAATAGCGGTGATGATGCTGAAAATGAAATTGTTGCTCAAAAAATCGACAACGATGACCTCGATGAAAATGGCGAATACCCAATCGTGCTACGCGCTAATCATAATACACTAAAGAGCAAAATCAAATGTGCGTACAGAATAAATTTCAGTAAACCCGACGACGTAGGATCCCTGTTGGGATTTTCATCAAATCGAATACTGCATCTCTGGAAATGGCAGGAATATGATGTACCGATAAACATAATAAACGTCAACATTATCGGCATAGAATGTGGTGTCACCACTGGTTGCGTACTGCAATGCCGAGCGTGTACACACGATACATGAATTTTCACCAAGCGTACCACCAGGATATAACATATCGGAAACGCCTGCGTAAATAATTTATCTTCCGATCGTTGTGCGGAGCATTACGGATCTAACGATACGTATCGTGAATGAAAAGGGGAAACTACTCGATTTTCGAGGAGGAGAAATTACGGTGAGATTGCACATACGAAATCGACGCTTGTGATGCTCGTTCTGTACGACACGGAATACGCCAGAGCCAATATTTCTACGCGAGATAATACGATCACACGCGATAATACTCTCGCAAGCAGACAAGCGGCATTGAGTGTTAAATTACCCGCAAAGAAGAAGCTCAGTGTAGTAAATCGTGAATTTTCAGAATCCCTGGGTTTTATTGTACGACATACTTGAGGCAAAAGAATGACTGACGTTTTGAATATCAGTGAGGAGCCAATCTTTGATGATCGTATCATGAAAATTGAGACGTGCCTGTAAGCTCGTTTTGTTTCCTATTTATATAACATGGGATTTTCACACTAATTCAGTCATTATTTTTTAGAAGTGCTCCTAAGCATTTAAAAAAAATGTTATTCATATAAATCTATTCTTAATTGGTATATCTACGTGTAAATTTTTTTACAAGGCGTTATCACAACCCTTACACCCCCCACCCCCCTCATATTATACACGACGGGAAATTGATCAACTTGACTACCTATTTTTAGCCGCTTGGTGCTTTACAGTATTTCACTCATTAAAAGGCAGTCTTATTTGCGTCATAAGTTTGTAAAAATAATCATTGTATATGTAGGAAAAAATATTTATTTCAATTAGCGTATTTCAAAACTCATATATTACACTTTATACTTTTAAAAAAATTACAATTAAAATTAAAATGTTTTCATCAGCGTCGTTTTTTTTGTATCGGGAAAGCTTTTACGATATTCCGAGACTACCTGAAGAATATACTGCTTCTGGTCTTCGTTCCGTGTAAGAATATTGTTGTATTCTTCCATTAAATGAACTGCTCTCTCAGCCGTATCATTTACAATCTTTAAATGGTTGACCACATTTGAACCTCCGTTGAAATGTTCATCTGTAGGCCAATAAAGACGGATCGAGTTTTAAAAAAATCGTACTAATTTCGAATCTCGTGAAAAACTTTAAATTTGCCGTCGTGTATAATATGAGGGGGGTGTAAGGGTTGTGATAACGCCTTGTCAATAATTTTACACGTAGATATACCAATTAAGAATAGATTGATATGAATAATATTTTTTTTCAATGGTTAGGAGCACTTTAAAAAAGTGATGACTCAATTAGTCTCAAAATCCCATGTTATTCAAATGGGAAACAAAACGAGCTTACAGGCACGTCTTCTCATTGGACTACAGCGCTGGGGTTTCGCACACATTTTTATTTATTAATTTCGAACGTATCTGGGGGCGTACTCGTAGAAATTCGTCAACACCCCCATTAAGGACCACCCTAATGTACTCTCGATTTCGTAAATCTTATTACGGCTGTAAAAGTGATAATTCTTTGCTCGCTATAGCAAAGTTTCAATATAACGGCCCTCTCACGGTTATCGATTGGTGGCGCCAGAACGAGTTTGTGAAAAATACTACCGCGTACGTGCGAATAGAGTTTAAATGTAAGGAAGGTTTGCCACCAAATACTATTGCCTATTGTTTGATCTTGCACGATCGCGTTGTTGAATATTGTCCATTGACCAACATGGTTCGTAAAATTGTATAGATCAGCAAGGAACCCTCGCTCAATGAAAAATAATTTAAACACGAGTTTTTTAAATATTGACGTCAGTCATCAATTGATCTTGCTATCGACTTGATCGAGCCAATACATCTTCGCAATGCCTGTAACTATATTTGTCGATCGACAAGGGTTCATTCTCGGGAGCAACTTCGTCGTGAAGGAAGTAGCGATTCTGAGAGCGAGATGTGTACTCTCTTATTACATTTTCGTGAGCCTCATACCATGGAGACGTCTCACAAAGTCTGAGAGATACGAAGCGTCATGGCTGATTCGGAATCATCGTGGTCTAAAGTGGGCCTATGGAAACGTTCCATATAGCATGGCTCAAGGTTTAATAACGGCTGCAGTTGTGGGCCCAACGGAAGACGATATGTATCCTGTCGTATATGTTGCGGGCCATGAAAAACGAGAATGGCTAGCTGATATATTAAATATGAAAAATGATCTAGTTATTGAAATGATGGATGTGAACTTTGAGGATATGGATACCTTAAGTACATTAGATGTATGCTCTACTCTACGTTGCGAAAAGCATGAAAAAAATTGTGCACTACAAAATGTATTTAAAATGTTTAATTGGTGGTTGAATCATAAAGATTCGTGCAGATAAACGAAATGTAATATTATGTGATTTTTTATTCTCCTCACCCCTTTCGTCGCTACATCATCTGCTATGAGATTACACAATTGTATAAAATATTGCTCGCGAAACTGAAACATTTTTTTCATTTGGAATTTGATGAAAAATGATTTAATATACTCGCTCGATGATGTTCGAAGACATTCATCGGTAGATGTTCGATAGATCTTTGAGAGGCGTTCGAAGACGTTCGTACGGTATTCCGAGACGTTCTCGAGATGTTCGTAAGACGTTCATGAGACGTTCGGAGACGATCAAAGCCGTTCCTGAGACGTTCGAAGACGTTCGTAAGGTGTTCGGAGACGTTCAAAGACGTTCGTGAGACATTCAAGAAATGTACGGAGACGTTCGAAGACATTCATGAGACGTTCGTGAGACATTCGAAGACGTTCTCGAGACGTTCGAGAGACGTTCAAAGACGTTCGGAAGATGTTCGTGAGACATTCGAAGACGTTCGTGAGACGTTCGGAGAGGTTCGTGAGACGTTCGAAGACGTTTGTAAGACGTTCATGAGACTTTCGAAGACGTTCGAAGACGTTCGTGAGACGTACGTGAGGCGTGCGAAAACGTTCGTGAGACGTTCATGAGATGTGCGAAGACGTTCAAAGACGTTCATGAGATGTGCGAAGACGTTCAAAGACGTTCACGAGACGTTCGTGAGACGTTCGAAGACGTTCGTATGATGTTTGAGAGACGTTCATGAGACGTTCGAAGATGTTAGTGAGATTCAGGAGACGTTCGAAGACGTTCGTGGGGCGTTCTCGAAACGTTCGAAGACGTTCGTGAGATATTCGAAGGCGTTCAACAGATGTTCGAAGACGTTCGTGGCGGTTGGGTTTGTTTGGGATTTTACCCAAACAACCCAACCGATTTAATCGTTGAATGTCTAAAGTTAAATGTTTATGTCTTTACGCATGCAGAGGAGTGGCTCTATCTCACATGCATAGGATGCGGTCGCTCCATCTCTTATTCTCGTGCTCTCTCATGCATACGTGTAATCCGATCGCTTCGTATCTCTCAGCGACACGGGTCAACCAACTTGAACCCTCCCCTCTCAGGCGAAAGCCGCTAAATAATAAAATTTATGAAATAAACAATATAAGATAAAAAGAAATGAATTTTTTTTAGTAAATCAACAATAAATTTCAAATATATGAAAATCAACAACCAATGAATTATCAATTAATCAATAATCAACATAATCAACCCTTCCACCGCGTGACGTCAGCCGCTCCGCCGACTCCCCTTTTCCGTGTGACGTCATACCCCTCCACGCGTGAACGTCCTACCCCCCTCAGACTTGCGTTAGAACCGGCCTAGCTATACTAGGTGCGCAACTAAGTTCCCGGGTTTCACACATGGATGGCGCTAGCGACATATGTAGTCGGCATACAGGTCTGAAATTGGGTGTCTTTATAGCTTGGAAATCTGTTAAGGATACCCAGTCGTAATATAAACAAATATCGCAACACAAGGACCTTTTGTCTAACCCCGAAAATGTCAAAGTTTGTGCCGAATAAACAGCATTTGCGGGAAGCATTGCTTTTCTGCTTCAACCTAAAAAAACAGCAGCTGAAGCACGTCGGCTACTTGAGGAGGCCTACGGCGAACATATACCGTCAAAAACAACGTGTGAAGATTCAAGCGGTGCAGTTCAAGCGGTTCAGAAGTGGCGATTTTGAGATTGGGGACAAGGAGCGCTCGGGAAGACCGCAAACATTTGCGGACGCCGATCTGCAAGCGTTATTGGATGAAGATGACACTCAAACAGAAGATCAATTTGCCGAGGCATTAAATGTGACTCGGCAATGTATTTCGAAACGTTTGCACGCCATGGGAAAATTCATAAGGAACGAAAGTGGATGCCGCATGAGTTGACTGAGAGACAAATGGAAAATCGAAGAGCCACTTCCGAAATTTTGTTTTTGCGGCAGAACAGAAAGAGTTTCCTGCATCGAATTGTTGCTGGCGATGAAAAATGGATATATTTCGAGAATCCCAAACGCAAAAAATCGTGGCTTTCACTTAGCGAAGCGTCAACATCGACGGCACGGCTCGAAAAACGGCCAGAATGGGACACAAGACACGAACGTGTGATATTGCAGCACGACAACGCTCCGTGCCATCGCAGTCCCATCGTCCAGGACACCATAAAAACACTGAAATGGGATCTGCTACCGCACCCGCCGTATTCGCCAGACCTGGCCCCTTCAGACTATCACTTGTTCCGATCGATGGTGCATGGCTTGGGTGGGCTACACTCGGCCAATTACGATGCAGTACAAAATTGGTTGGACGAATGGTTTCAGTCCAAAGACGCGTCTTTTTATCGTCGCGGTATTTATGTATTGCCAGAGAGATGGCAAAAATGTGTAAATAGCGAGGAACAATACTTCGAATGAACCATTTTTTGTATTTGTCTTGAAATTTTCGATTTTTTATTGGTCAAAAAACCCGGAAACTTGGTTGCGCACCTAGTACTACTAAAAACCTCCCCAACTACACAGGGAAATGAAAACTCTAGCTGGTGACATTTCCGCGGAAGCCCTCCGCACGCTTTGGCTCCAACGAATGCCGTCTGGCATCCGTTGCGCACTCGCCGCAAGCGAAGACATCGAGTTAACTAAACTCACTACGATTGCAGATCAAATGTTGGAAATGTCCTCACAAAACAACAACCGGGTTCTCGAGGTGGAGGCGGTAACAAGAACAGGGACAACGCAGGTGAGCAGATTCGTCGAAACTGAACGCAGATTCCGAAAGATAGAAAAGAGGCTCGCCGAGCTTACAACCTCGGTGAGAGACAGTCTAACGAGCCGGTGCAGACGAGATAGCTCCAGGTCATGGTCGAGGCCCAGACAAAGATCAACATCGCGGAACAGAGACGCCAACATCTGTTTTTTCCATCGAAATCGAAAGAAATGCGAAGCGCTATGCGTTTTCAGCTCCGCGGCACCGACAAAACCGCAGGCGGAAAACTAAGTGTACCGTTGTAAGTCCAGTCGGTCAGCGACGATATGCCGCCAAAGTACCGGCCACACGTCACGGACCGAAAAACAAACATTACGTTTCTCGTGGATTCCGAAGCAGACATCTCAATAATCCCTCGCCGTTTTTTCAGAGAGCTTCTAGCAGAGTCCGATTTAAACCTGTATGCTGCCAACAGCTCAACAATCAAAACTTACGGCACACGACACGAAATTATCGATTTAAATCTCTGCCGTAATTTCCGTTGGAAATTCGTCGTCGCCGATGTTTTGAACGCGATTCTAGGAACTAGTCAGGTTCGATCTCCTGATCGACCTATAACGAAAACGCCTTATCGACAACGTCACGTCGAGTGGGACAATCCGACGTACCACGGAACACAGCATCTCGACGATCAGCGGGGAATCCAGGTTCAAAGACATATTCACCGAGTTCCGCGAAGTCCTGAACCCATCTAGAGTGACGTTGACCGCGCAACAAATCGTCGTTCACCACATCGTCACAGAAGGATCACCGGTAGCAGCAAGACCATGTCGCCTCGCTGGAAAAAAAAACTAATAATCGCCCAAAGGGAATTCAATATGACGACGGAGCAAGGGTGGTGTCGTCCCTCCAATAGCCCATGACAGAACCTGATCCACATGGCCGTGAAGAAATCCGGGCCATGGCGACAGTGCGGAGTCTATCGCCAACTTCAGGCCATGTGGCACACGCCAGAAAATTTCGACGCGGCCTCTGGTTACGTCGGTAGTGCAGATCTCGCAGTTTTTGGCTACGAGTCACTACCGACGGACGGCCCAGCGCTCGCGAATCTGGCTTCGATGCGTCGCACTGGGACGAAAAGTCGAAGCCGAATAGACGACGATCGCTGAGCGCGCGCGCGTGTGTCTGTGTGTTTGTTTGCTACGCCGGCCGCGTGTAACCTCCTTGCACGCAGTGCAACTACACACTACACACTACACCTATGTGCGTGTATCGCACAATACACATAACTAGGCTTAGCGATCATGGTACACTTGGAAGCATGCGCTTGCTGAAACTTTGTTACATTTTACATTGTATTTGCAAATGGCATCGAGTCAAAAACCTGGCCACAAATCAAATTTCTCGAAATGGTCTACAAGCTTAATCCCTAAGCTAAGTCTAAGCTAAGTCTTCAAGCTTAATCCCATAAAAGGTAGATAATCCACGTGTCACTAGGCAAAATCTCTACCTGCTTCCGAGTCCCCGTCTGCCACACGGGCAGTCGGAACCTAGCGCTTGTTGACAACAATCGTCTCTGCTCGCGGCAGCTCTAAAAAACCATTATTTCTCCGTGCCTTAATTTGTGTGCAAAGTGATTCAAGATACAAAAAGTCCTATGGATTCTATCGATCAAGGTATGTACTACATTCTATGATCCATTTTATTTATTAAGAGAGCTTATTCATGTCCTACTTTGCAGTATATCAACATGCCTACAAATATTGGATTTTTCCTTATTTTTGTTGTTAAAATTCGTATTTTTAAACATGTGCAACTCATCGCAACTGCATCATAGTAATATTTCAATAAACTAGAGGATATGTGCAATCATACTAGGTAGCAAAAACATTCACATATATTCACATAAAAGATAATTTTAACTCTGAAAACTGTCTCCTTGACCGCGATTTTCTAACGATTATTTTTATTGTTTCAGACTCTCTACATTGTGTCATATCTATGACTAGGAAAGAGCTTCATGAATTAGTTAGAGCTGGTCCGCAAGGGTTTACTAGTAGATATTCCCAAGGCTGGGTACGGAAACACGAATGTCGGAAATACCTCTTGCAAATTCTTTTCCGACCCAGAAAAAGCAGCATCCATCACGGGTATTGACGAAGATCTTATTAAAAAATTTAGAATAATTTTAGAAGTCATATCGTCAGGATTTAAAATAGATTTAGAAAAAATTTTCTGCCTCCACTATGGATGTAGCGCATTAGTACATTAACTTGCACAGCTGGCAATCAATGAGACCTACTGTACATAAAATATTGGTACACTCTCCAAGTGTAATATCTCACGCGCTTCTGCCTATTGGCAGATTTCTTCTGCCTATTTTCAGAAGAGGCTGCGGAGGCCCGCAACAAGCACTTCCGGCTATATAGGCAAAGCTTCTCTAGGAAGTTTTCTAAAAAAGCCTGCAATGAAGATGTGCTGAACCGGCTTCTTCTGACATCAGCCCTTTACATAAGTAGCCGACAAAGTGAGAAAAAGAGGGCTAAAAATAAACAGGCTTTCCTAAAGAAGCAGCAGCTTTCTTTATACCTGAACATGAGACAATAGGTGACGATGAATAATGTTTTTTTTGTACCTAAAATTTTAGTTTTTATTTTATTTGTAAACCTTTTTTTTGTTTATTTTTGTAAATCTAGTATTTGAGAAGTCATAGTTTTACTGTATTGCAACGTGTATTTTATTCTTTGTTACCACAATACATTTTTTCCTCATATAATTATATTTTTTATTTTTCTCCTTCACCAAATATCTTCAAAATTTATATTATTTTATGAAAAATATCATTTCTCGTCATAGGCCACCTATCTGATAAAGAAAAATAAAACAAAATATTTTTGGCCAGGGTTTTAGTCGTTTTACCAGTCTGTGCGACAGTCGTCGGTCGAAATTTCATAACGATTGAACTGTCCAGCTAACGGGGTTTACTAGAGACTCGTCTTGTAGAAGGGTGGTGGCATTTTCCCATGCTTTTTTTCATTAATTTAAACAAATAAGCTTGGGTACTATTTGTAATCTCGATGCCGCTTATCGTTAACGAATTCGATGTCTATCAAAATCTCGAGCGAATGAGATTATTCGAATCTCACTCTACAAAAGAGTAGCAAAATTTTACAACGCTCATTGTTTAAACAAATGACTTCGGCATTTTTATCTCTGCCAAGGTTCATCTTTGGGAGGTTTTTGGAGTGTCAATTTCTCGATCAATAAATATCGCTAGCCTCGCTCTATGAAAGAGCGGTGAAAAGTTTCGATCGCGAAATGCTTAAACAAATGGCCTGGAATCGTTTTTATTTGTCGACGATGGTAATCGGTGGGAATTTCATTACGGTTGAACTTTCTAGCGAATGGGGTTTGCTAGAGACTCGTATTGTGGAGGGGTTCGGGAATTTTCCCATCCTTTTTTAATTAAAAAAAAAGCTCGGGGACTATTTTGAATCTCGATGCCGCTTATCGTTGACGAGTTTGATGTCTGCCAAAATCTCGAGCGAACGAGATTGCTCGAAACTCACGCGACAAAAGAGTGGTAACATTTTACAAGGCTCATTGTTTAAATAAATACGTTCGGCATTTTTATCTCTACCAAGGTTCAACTTCGGCAGGTTCTCGGAG
The DNA here is from genome assembly GCA_944452715.1 of Ophion slaviceki. Classification (NCBI taxonomy): domain Eukaryota; kingdom Metazoa; phylum Arthropoda; class Insecta; order Hymenoptera; family Ichneumonidae; genus Ophion; species Ophion slaviceki. The sequence goes on from OX101784.1 coordinate 25,644,865, forward strand.
GGTCACCTTGTCGAGCATTGAAGATCGCCAGTCTTGCTCTAAGGAAGAGCGGTGAAATTTTTCGATCGCGAATTGTCTAAACAAATAGCCGCGAATCGATTGCTTTTGTCGACGATGGTCATCGGTGGAAATTTCGTTATGGTTTGACTTTCTAGCAAACCGGGTTTGCTAGAGACTCGTATTGTGGAAGGGTGCTGGCATTTTCCCACTATTTTTTAATTAATTTGAACAAATAAGCTCGAGGGCTGTTTGGAAACTCCATGCCGCTTATCGTCGACGAATTCGATCTCTGCTAAAATCTCGAGTCTCGACCGAGATCGCTCGAGACTCACTCTACAAAAGAGTAGTCCAATTTTACAATGCTCATTGTTTAAACAAATGCGTTTGGCATTTTTCTCTCTGCCATGGCTTATCTTCAGCAGGTTGTCTGCGGCCGACCAAATTCGCGAGCAAGCGAAATCGACCGAGCCTCACTCTGTGAAAGAGTGATCAAATTTTATAATTACTGCTAAAAAAATCTGTTTAGCATTTTTTCTCTCTGCCGGGATTTATCTTCGGCAGGTTTCTCCAAGGGTCGAATTTTCTAGCAATGACGGTCGCAGGAATATCGCTCTACAGAAGAGCGGTGAAATTTTACGATCGCGAATTGTTTAAAGGAGGACAACGGTGTAAAATTCTCGAAAAATCGTTATTTATGGAAACACTTTAACAAAATCCTTGGAACCTTAACAAATATTATGCAGATTTGTTGACAGCTGAAAAAAAATAGATTTGAAGTGGTTTTCGAGCTATCTTTTAGGGGAGTCTCCGGCGCTGAAAAGCGTCTTCGGGGATGCCGTGCCGATAGGCGCAGTTCTCAACTCTTGTGAGCCTATTATCAGTGGGGACAAAGTCACCGACTAAAAATAGTTTTATATTCGACCAATAGGTAGCATTAGGTTACGGAAAAAAATGTCTCAGCTGTAGCGTCTATGAAACCGTTGACTTCAAACACGTTTTTTGCAAAACCATGTTTCTTAAATCGGAACGCAGCAGAACTCGAACAATTTTCGTCCAATCGACTTGATCTTAAATTATAGCTTCTTAGATTGCTTTAACAGTCAAGTACGGGAGCTTTTTTTTCGATTAAGTGCAAATTGTAAAAAATGTATCACTTTTTATACAATACTCTAAAAAATTGAAAGAACAGAAAATTTCTTAAATTTTTAAAAGTATTTTTTGCAGCGCTATGTCAATGTAAAAAATGGTCGTATCGAGATGAAAAGAAAGCATTTTGAAGCTTCAAGTTTCTTGTTTCTAGATTTTTTGGCAAAAAAGGTTGTGAGCTACGGTTATCACGCAATCATAGGAAATAGTGAGAGAATTTTTTTCAAATTTTTTGTTTTTTTTTTCCAACGGTCGACAGGTTTGGGATTTTTTTCAGTTAAATACATGTATAGGTCAGCTAGCTTCTTTATTCAGCTTCAATTTGTTTTTTTTTTGCCTCTCTACGTCTATTTTTTGCTGAGATCTCCGACTTTGAATGAAAAAAGATCGTTTTATCTCTGATCATCGATGTCTCAGCAACCAATGACCGTACAGGGAATTGAAGGGCAGCTTTGAAAACTTGAATAAATCTCCTACAAGACCCTTTCGTTTATTTTTAAGAAAAAAAAAACATTTTTTTCACCCGTTATATTAATTTGAAAAAGAACAACAAAATGCCTGTTTATAGTATTTCGGTAAATCTAGTACTCCTTTTAAAATATTGGTGGAAAGAGTAATGTTGCCATTTTTTTTCAGCCTAATGTACCCCCAATAACCCTGTACATTTTCAAATTGAGCCATCGTACCGTTTTTCCGGACTGATTGATCAAAGTTTTACAAAACAAAGGAACAAGTGTGTTGTTCCTAAACATCTTGTAATCACCATAAAAATAAAAATACCAATTTTTTCGGGCTTTCTTCACAACTTTACACTAATTGCTTGTTAAATTTAAGAAAAAAATTCGAAGCATTTCAATGTTTTTAAAATTTGTAAAATACATCAGGAAACAATACTGACCCATTTTTTACACGATCTTCCTTTGCGCACCATGATTTCACTCATTTTTAATTACATTAAGGGGCTATACCAGTGTGAAACTTTCAAAAAATCGATTTTCTTTGCCTTTTTCGACAGTTTATATTTTCAAAAATATCCTGTAATTAGCAGTTTTTATGGTAAATATCATTTTATCTTGTAAAAATACCTTCCAGTTTAACGACATTTTTTCCTTTCTCGGTTTCAGCTACTCAATCGGCCGGAATTATGCCAGCAGTGGAGGAATTTTTTCTTTTCGCACCTTCGAAGGCTGGGCATAAGTCGCTTGGATCTCAATATTTTTCTATGAACAAATTATGTAATATAGGTCAAATATAGCCAAATATATTCTTAATTTTCCGAAACATTTAATTGAGTACTTTTATTCTAAAAAATTCCCGAAAAACATCCCAATTTTCAACATCCACACTGGTATAGTCCCTTAATTTAAAGTTAATACCCCCAAGCTGTATTCACTAGTCGATCTGAGAACTTGTATGCGATTAATTCTTGATATTTTCTGCAAAGGTTATTAGGGTCACCAAAAATACCTTCTTTCAAAACTGATCTTTCTTTTTTCAAGAAAAAATCATTTAACTTTTTTTCAAATCTAATCTTTTTTTTGGTACATTTTATCTGCGTTGTGATAAAGAAAACTTAATCTAAAGTTTTTGTAAACTTCAACTTTTGTTCAATTTTTTATCATGCCTAGTTAAAAAAAAACTGTTTTCTGTAACCCTGATAACCTTCGTAGAAAATATCGAGAGTAAATCGCATAAATGTTCTTAGATCGACTATTGAATACAGCTTGGGGGTATCAACTTATAATGAATGCAATTAAAGGTGAGTGAAATTATAGTACGCAAAGGCCAAATCGTGTCGTGAAATGTCTTACAAAGTAAATTTTTTTTACATTTTCTCGATTTTTTTTTTCTTAAAATTAACATCAATTATTGCAAAGTTGTGAAAAAATGTCGGAGAAAATTGGTCTTTTCATTTTGATGATGATTACACGATGCTTAGGAACAATACACTTGTCCCTTGAATTGTTTTGTAAAACTTTGAACAATCGGTCCGGAAAAATGGTTCGACGGATCAATTTGAAAATTAACAGGGCTATTGGGGGTACATTAAACTGAAAAAAAAACGCGGCAACATTAGCCTTTCCATCAATATTTATGAAGTAGTAGTAGATTTACTGAAAAACCATAAAAATACATTTTTATGTCCTTTTTCAAATTAACGTTAGGGGTAAACAAATTCTCAAAAATCCACGAAAGAATCTGTTAGGAAATTTATTCAAGTTTTCAAAGCTGCCCTTTAATCCGGTTGCGATCATTGGTTTCTGAGATATCGATGATCGAAGACAAAAGGATCCTTTTTCATTCAAAGTCGGATATCTCAGCAAAAAATTGACGTAGAGAGACCAACAAAAAACCAAATTGAAGCTGAATAAACAAGCTAACTGACCTATACATTGAGTTAACTGAACGTAAATTTCCCTAGCACGTGACTACTTGGAAAAAAAATTGGAATTTTTTCTCCGGCTCTTTCTTGTGATTGTGCAATAAACGTAGTGACTCACAAAAATTGTTTGCCAAAAGATCTCGAAACTAGAAAACTTGAAGCTTCAAAAGACTTTTTTTTATTTCGATGCGACCATTTTACAGCAACATAGATACAGCGTTTCAAAAAACGATAATAAAATTAAGAAATTTTCTATTCCTTTAATTATTGGAGTAGTACATAAAAATTATGGTCATTAACACGAACTTTTTTTCAAACTCGGCTCTATTTTTTTAAAATTACTTTTAAATTTCCCTCGTACTTGGCTGCTAAAACTAACATAATTAACGAAAATATTTCATTCTTGGTTCCAGGATTAAATTTACGATAGTTCTACTGCGTTCCGCGGAGAGAGTATGACGTTGAAGTTTGCGTCGTTGGAACGCAACGAAAATTTTTATTTGTGAATTCCTTCCATTTGTTTTAGCAAACTTTGCTTATAAAAAGCTTCCAACCATTTTTCAAGATATTTGTTTAGCGATCTACAATATGAAGCTTTAAAAAAAAGATTCTCTATAACAATAAAAATATGGAAAATTAAATGTAAATAAGAGTTTTCGTTATGTTCCAACGATGCAATCTTCAACACTATGGAGAGGGTTGACTGAAAACCAGTAGTGCTATAGCGAGTCGTGCACCGCCATTTTCTATTCTTTTGACAAATAAACTTTTTTTTACATACTTCAATATATACTTAATAAAGCCGAAAACTTCTTTTGACCATGTATTTTATTGCTTTCTTTTAAAAAAATTCCAAAGAAAACGGTCGAAAATGGGCACTGACAGTGGTGTCCTCCTTCCTTGACACACTGGGTCATTTTGACCCGTCGGAATTTGAAGTAAAATGCTCACTTGCTCAGCATTGAAAATTTTCAATACTTTCTTACAACAATTCAATTTTTGACATTCCGAGTTGCTAGGACTTGCCCTGTGGAAGCGTGGTAACATCTTACCGTAATTTTTAACAAATTTAATCAAATACCTCGAGCATGATTTATATACACCTTGTCCACAGCTCACTTCACAAAGGCATGCGCACTGTGCTGATGTATCAGACGACGGAGATTCAGCCCGGACAGTGTCTTATGCTCGTCGAAGAGTTTATCAGCAATATTTCGTCCATTGTCCACCAGTATCGGGCAACGGTTAAGAAACTCTGTGTTGAACTGGTCACGATGTTGCTCGAACCATAGAGAACATATTTTCCCATGGGCTTTAGCAGGGCACATCCTCTATTGCACCCCTTGTCACCGACACAATCAAGGACCATGGCAACGCCTTCTGGAGATATTTTCTTTACTTCATTCGGGTAATCGCTTCCACGCTCGAGGAGATGATCAAACGTCTTTGGCAATTGAACGACTGACTGGCCCACACCACCGTCAGCGGTGTGGATCAGAAGAGTCTTGCCGGGCGTAATGCGTGCAAGCTTGAACAAGTAGTATGTAAACAACAGTGTAATTCATGGTGATAGTTGCCGCATCCAAGTATCTCATTCCGGCTGGTAGGGCAAAAATCGAGTTAGCCGGAACCATGATGAGATCAGACCAGGCTTTGAAATCGGGCAAACTGACAACTCGGTTTGCCCGACTCGGTTTCGACTCCCTCGGCAATGGCCTCGATATCCCCAGCGCACTCGGAGCCCATGATGAATCGATGACTCCCTGTCGTTTCATAAGAGCCTGGAAGTTGAGGCCATATGCTTTGACCTGGATGAGCACTTCACCCGCAGCGGGTTGAGGCTCCGGTTTTCTCAGCGCCTTTGCACCCTTGATATTCCCGAAGCCGGTGAGTACAATAGCACGGACGTACCTTGACTCTCCTTCGGCTTCTCGCTGTTACAATTTTCCCCAATCTTCTTCTCCTTGTAATCGGTCGCGACGGTTTTCTCGTCGACTCTTTCTTTGTCGGGATTTTTCGTCGGTGGTGTGCCGGCGTCCTAACGCAGCGCCTTCGACAACCGGGCTCGATTCGTTCTTTTCAGCAAAATAAATGCACCTAAACGCGACGAAAAAAAACTCCACTCTATCACACACTATTACACATTGCATGAAATTTATTTCGAACGAATGTGCAAGATTAGAGCGCCTACTTCCGACCTGTCAAAAAAGGAATTGTTCTGGAAGGAGGCGAGCGTGGTCGGTAAAAACGGGTCAATTCGAGTTGCGTTTTCGCAGTGAGAAAACAGATGAACTAAATACTCGACGCCGTTGTTACATCCTAGCGAATGTGCCTTCTCTCAGTTATTCCCAATATCCTCATTTGCCATTATACATGTATAAATGTATAACGGCATTACACTTATTACACTTATTATACATATTATGTATAAATCTAAGAATAAGACGCGTAACAGCGTAAAAAGGAACGTGCGTACGTTTCACACGCATATTCAACCCACAACGATATATGCACGATAGCAGCACTGTCAGTCATCGACTTTTCCTATCCCATTGACTGTCAACAAGAACACGATCACAGGCGCATATTCCAAGAAGAGCTGTCGAACCAACAACCAACCATCAGCTCGATCAACAGATTCCAAAAATCCTACGCCGGCCCATCTGCACGGTGACCAAGAGAAGCCTCGACCCTACCCTGCTGCAAATTCCCACACAGGAACCTGTATGGGATCCCGTACGGGATCTCACACGGGATCCCACGTGGTGTTGTCGCACAGGGGTTCGGTACGGGTACGGATTCCCATATCATATGGTGACCCGTACGGGTATGGGATCCCATGTGGTAACCCGTACGGGTTCCTGTATGAGAACCCATACGGGATCCCACGGGGTAACCCATACGGGTTCCTGTATGCGATCCCGTACGGGATCCCACGTGGTGTTTTCGTACAGGGAACCCGTACGGGTTACTAGTGTCAAAAATGAGAAAAGGCAAAATTAAAAATTGGTTTTTGCAGTATTATTTATCTCAATTGTGACAAAAGTAATAATAAAAAAAAATAAAAAACGATAAATGAAAAAAAGTACTCTTACATGTATCATTGGTTTGTTGCTATTGTTTAGTACCGGTCTGTTCTTTGACCAACCCGCCATTTTGCGAGACCGGGACCCACGTTGAAAAACAGTACTTTTGAGTTCAGATAAAACATTTTCAAAAAGACGTTGACAATAGTGATTAATGATTTATTTTCTCACGAAAGTGTAGATACAAATGAAAAAAATAGAAGTTTCACATTTGTTTTGATTCAATCGTGATTAGCTTATTAAGCGCTGTCTCAAAAATTGAGCTACCCACATTGCCCCACACAGGTTCCCATGTAGGTTCCTGTACAGGAATTTATTTTCTGCATTCTCCCGTACAGGATCCCGTACAGGATTCAGCATCCCACGTTGACCCACACCGGTTCCCATGCAGGTTAATGTACAGGAATTTATTTCCTGCGTTCTCCCGTACAGGATTCAGCTTCCCACGTTGCCCCACACAGGTTTCCATGCAGGTTCCCGTACAGGAATTTATTTCCTGCGTTCTCCCGTACAGGATCCCGTACAGGATTCAGCTTCCTACGTTGCCCCATACAGGTTTCCATGCAGGTTCCCGTACAGGAATTTATTTCCTGCGTTCTCCCGTACACGATCCCGTACCGGGTTCAGCTTCCCACGTTGCCCCACACAGGTTTCCATGCATGTTCCCGTACAGGAATTTATTTCCTGCGTTCTCCCGTACAGGATCCCGTACAGGATTCAGCTTCCCACGTTGCCCCACACAGGTTCCCATGCAGGTTTCCATACAGGAATTTATTTCCTGCGTTCTCCCGTACAGGATCCCGTTCAGGAATTTTTTTCCTGCGTTCTCCCGTACAGGATTCAGGTTCCCATGCAGGTTCCTGTACACGAATGTTTATCCTGTACAGGAAACCGTACGGGATCCCATACTAAAACCCGTACGAGAATTTGCAGCAGGGTAGATTATTTAAACATAACATAGACTAGACGGTTCCGACGAACTTATAACTCTGACTAAATAATAAGACATCCGTTCTCGCAGCGTAGTCCGATATGCAAACTTCTCGATATGAAAAGTCACCATAGCCATAAATTGACATAACACGAACCATGCGCATGTTTAGGTCTCAGATATCGAACTCTGTACTCCATGCGCTTGACCGCCGAAACACGGGACAAAGGTCTCCTTCCCTTCATACGCATATTAGTCAGAACCGATGCCCTGGAATAAGGCCACGCACGTGCCAAGCGAACCTGTATCCTACTCGCATACCATACCGCGACCAATCACGCTAATTAACCGATATATTCACGACCAATAGACCAATCCGCAAAGAACTAGATGACTAAGACCGCACTCTCCCTAACGTTCCTTCTCCCACTACTGAACCCTTCCTCATTTTCATATAAAGAAAGACTTCTTTCCTGAAGGCAGTCTCCCACCATCAAAACAAGTTCTTCTATCGAGTCTCAATCTCATTCTCCCGTCAACCACCATCAAATCAAGTTCTTCTATCGAGTCTCAATCGCAGTCTCCTGTCAACCACCATCAAATCAAGTTCTTCTATCGAGTCTCAATCCCAGGGTTGTGACAATCTCCATCGAATTCAGAGCTCAACCTTTCGTCAGCCAATTTCGAATCAAGTTCTTTATCACGTTTTAATTCCGATCTACGTACCAACAATTTTGTTCCGAGTTTTTCTTTCGAGTCCTTTATATACATAACTTCGGTCCTCAGTTCGCGTACACGGTCAGAAATTCATGTCTCACTCCGTACATATATAGAGCCTCAAGTGGCTCTCGCCCTACGCATATACACATATATCACTCCGCGCCGACCGAAAACCTTGTGCAAGTGTTACCATCCACTTGACCAGCGAGCGCACCAGGGTACCGGCAAAGGCCTTTCGTCTTACGAGCGTCAACCGATACTTTTACGAGCGAGCGCACACAACTGTACGACCGAGCGCACACAAATGTACGAGCGAGCGCACACACGAACAACGAATGTAAGCGAACTGTATAATCCGTTTCTATTTTTGTATCATACGTATTACTCCTGTCTTGATCAGTTAATTATTTTAATCTGACTCCTAATTTGTAATAAACTAAGAGACAACGTTACACAAGTGTCGAATTATTCCATAATACCAAGACATCGCGTCAATTTCTTAATTTTGTCTTTTCCCACGCACTACCCCTTTTCACCCTCATCCCGTGCTATTGCGCTAGGCGTAGGCAACAAAGAGGGAAACAAAAGTTTATGCTCGCATCTCTTCCGGATATGACACCGTAGATGATATTTTGAGCTTTGTTCGTACATTTTTGCTACATTTATGTAATCAAATATACAAAGCTTAAAATGTGTGCTTTTTGGCGGTCCAGACGATGGTGCTCAGAAAATTCCCGAAAATGCGATGCAATAGTTAATAATTCAGCATTTTTCGCACGGTAACCACAATCTGTAAAAAAAAATCGAAATTTCATTCCAATTGGTTGTTCCGTTTGAAAGAATCCTCATTTCAAAATTTCAAAGCGGTCGGAGGCGTGTGGCACATCGCCTTAATGCCAAAACCGTGCCAGACCGATGTCCGATCGCTAAAATCGAGGATTTCGCCAACAAACTCTATGGGACGAGAGTTTTCTCATCGCTGGATCTTGTCCGAGCCTGTCACAATATTCCCGTGGCAGGAGCAGATATTCCGAAGACCGCCGTGACAACGCCGTGCAGATCGTTCGAATTTCTCGCGACGCCTTTCGGATTGTGTAATGCCGCACAAACGTTCCAAACATTCATCGAAACCGTTTTCCGAGATCTGGATGTCGTTTATTGTTATCTAGACGACATATTAATCGCATCTCGGAACAATGAAGAACACGAAGAGCACCTGCAGGTTGTACTGCAACGGCTTAAGCACTACGGACTCACCATAAACATCGATAAGTGTACCTTGGGAGTGAACGAAATACAGTATCTCAGTTACGTAATCGACCAACAAGGCACGAGACCGCCCACAGAGCGAGTTAAAGCCATTATCAATTACAACAAGGCGGAGAAAATTCAAGAACTGCGAAGATTCTCAGGGATTTTGAATTTTAACCGCCATTTTATCGCGAACGCAGCAGACGCAGGCACCGCTGAGTGCGTATTTGAGAGAATACAAAAAATGACAAGAGAAAGATAGTTTGAACCGATACAGCAGAACGAGCTTTCGAGCAAACCAAAAAGAGTTTAGCGGAAGTCACACTCATTGTTTATCCGGGAGATCACGCGCCCTTGACGCTCACATGCGACGCTTCTGTCGTGGCTATCAGAGCCGTTCTCGAACAAGAAGAAGACGGGTCACAAAAACCTCTCGCGTTTTTCTCGAGGATACTCAGCAACGCCGAAACAAAGTATAGCACGTATGACCGCGAATTAACAGCTATTTACAGTGCTATCAAACACTTCAAGCACATCCTCGAGGGTAGAAACTTCGAAATTCAAACGGATCATAAACCGTCAACTTTCGCTTTTGCCCAACGACGTTAGAAAGCTTCCCCAAGACGGTTGCGTCAATTTGATTTAATTCCACAGTTTTCAACTAAAATACGTTACATTTCAGGACCGGTGAACGAGGTAGCTGACGTCTTGTTACGGGTCAACGCAATAGACAATACTGTCATTTTGTATCTATGCAAGAACTGGCCGGTGAACAAGCGAAAGACAGCGAACTACAACAGCTGGTAAACTGTCCAAAACCCCTAAAACTCCAAAGACTCACGATGGACGACGACAACTTTCTATATTGTGACACGTCATTGGGGACCGTCCGACTTTTCAACCCAAAGGTTTTACGAAAACGTATTTTCAATGCGGTCCATGGCCTCGCACATCCGAGCGGAAGAGCAACGAGTCGCCTCGTAAGAGAGAGATTGGTGTGGCCGAGAATGTGAAAAGATATTTTGAAATGGACACGCACGTGCGTCCTCTGTCAGAGGTCGAAGGTATAATAGCACGTGAGAAAACCACTCGGGGATTTCGAGACACCGGACAGTCGGACTCGGACTCAAGGGGGAGTGGTGTGAAGATACCCTCCACCATCGGTAACTGTATTACCGACGCGGCAGTGCACCAACACAGCTCCTAACGGCCGCCACGAATGTGGCGCCGCGAGAATCCCGCAAGAAAAGCGTTTCTCCAGTATACAGGGTGACTTTTATAAGGTGACCATATGTTTTTTTAAGGGTCTCGCGCGGTCATTTTGCGACTGAAAAAAATATGAATAGTCATGGTTTTCAAGCTCCCTTTGAAAAAAAATATATCGTATTTTTGTCATGAATGATAGTATTTGCCAGAGAAAATTGCGTATTCTGGAAAATAATGAAAATTCCATTTTGCGTGCGGGAGAATGATGTTTATAAAATTCCGAATACTGAACACTCTCGAAAAACTTTATTTGAGCCCCCCGTCATGGAGAAAAAAATTAATAAACATACGATTTAAAGTTGATAGATCGGAATTTAATCAGTGGAACAAATTAGCTAAATCAGACACGGGCGCGCTATAGAAAGTGCTGACGTCACAGCTGCAACTTCCGAATGTTCGGCTGTCACAGGAAGTTGGTTGAGACTCCTATGACACGCGGTCGAACAGAGGAATCTGAATGGGTCCCTATCCGAGAACTTTATTGAAAAGAATGTCGATTTCGAAAATGTTCGAGGATTCGCTAATAACTTTCGGAATAAATAATTCTAGCGATACATTTTAAAATAATTTGGCGTGAAATTATTATTTTTTAACAAATACTACGAGTTTTTTGTGTTTTAATGTTGCATAAATTATCTGAACATTCTGTAGTTACAGAGGTTTAAGATAATTTATGAAACAGTAAAAAAAACAAAAATACTCGTCGTATTTGGTAAAAACTAATAATTTCACGCCAAATTACTTTAAAATGTAATGTTAGGATTATTTATACCAAAAAATGTTAGCGAATCGCATATGATTGAAAATATTATTTGCGGAGCATGAAATCCTCGAATTCGGGGCGGTAATATCAGGAATGTCCGATCGAGGCTCCGAGAACCATTTCGAACACCGATTTTATCTTTGTTAAATAAACAATGCTCCTACCGTCGTTCTCGCACCACCGTCAGACTTCCTTACCCAATCTGACCGGAAGTAAGATAAAATCGGAGACGAATTCGGGGCAGTAATATCGGAAATGTCTGATCGAGGCCCCGAGAACCATTCCGAGTACCGATTTTATCTTTATTAAGTAAACAATGCTCCTACCGTCGTTCTCGCAGCATCGTCAGACTTCTCGACTCAATCTGACCAGAAGTAAGATACAATCGGAGACGAAATCGGGGTAGTAATATCGGGAATGTCCGATCGAGGCTCCGAGAACCACTCCGAGCACCGGTTTAATCTTTGTTAAATAAACAATGCTCCTTTCGTCGTTCGCGCAGCATCGTCAGACTTCCTTACCCAATCTGGCCGGAAGTAAGATAAAATCGGAAACGAATTCGGGGCAGTAATTTCGGGAATGTCCGATCGAGGCCCCGAGAACCATTCCGAGCACCGATTTTATCTTTATTAAATAAACAATGCTCCTACTGTCGTTCTCTCAGCATCGTTAGACATCTCGACACAATCTGACCGGAAGTAAGATAAAATCGGAGACGAATTCGGGGCAGTACTATCGAGAATGTCCGTTCGAGGTCCCGAGAACCATTCCAAGCACCGATTTCATCTTTGTTAAATAAACAATGCTCCTACCGTCGTTCTCGCAGCATCGTCAGACTTGTCGATCCAATCTGACAGATTGAGTAGAGAATTATAACCCGCATTTCGCGAACCTGGGTCGCTTTCGTCCTGCCCAAAATCATTTTCTTCGCAGGTTGCTTAATATTTATTTTAAAAATATATTAAACATAAGGAAGAAAAAACCCTATTTTCCCTTGAGAAATACGGCCTAAAGATTAAACATGCATTTTTTCAGATGTTTTTCATTGACAATTGTTGGTTTGGTAGTGCAAAAACGAAAATAACCCAGGTTCATGGGTTTAAGGTGCCTTAAATACCTTCACGAATTGAGGGTTAAGATAACCGATTGAGCTTAATCAATAGATTGTGAACTTTATTGAAAATAATGTCAATTTCGAAAATGTTCGAGGTTTTCATGCTCCGCAAATAATATTTTCAATCATAAGCGATTCGCTAACAACTTTTGACATAAATAATCCTAACATTACATTTTAAAGTAATTTAACGTGAAATTATTAGTTTATACCAAATACTACGAGTATTTTTGTTTTTTACTGTTTCATAAATTATCTTAAATTTCTATAAGTACATAATTTTACGATATTTATTTTTATATTTAGAATTATGTAGAATATTTTTAAATTTAGAATTTAAGATTTAAAAATTAAGTAACTACAGAATGTTCAGATAATTTAGGCAACATTAAAAAACAAAAATACTCGTAGTATTTGTTGAAAAATAATAATTTCACGCCAAATTACTTTAAAATGTATTGCTAGAATTATTTATTCTGAAAGTTATTAGCGAATCGTCGAACATTTTCGAAATTGACATTGTTTTCAATAAAGTTCTCGGATACGGACACATTCAGATCCCCCTGTCCGACCGCGTGTCATAGGAGTCTCCACCAACTTCCTGTGACAGCCGAACATTCGGAAGTTGCAGCTGTGACGTCAGCAGAGTAGCACTTCCTATAGCGCGCCCGTGTCTGATTTAGCTCATTTGGTCCACTGATTAAATTCCGATCTATCAACTTTAAATCGTATGTTTCCGTATTCGGAATTTTGTAAACTTCATTCTCCTGCACGCAAAATGAAATTTTCATTTTTTTTCCCCCAATACGCTATTTTCTCTGGCAAATACTGTTCATGAAAAAATACGATATATATTTTTTTCAAAGAGAGCTTGAAAAACTATTAAAAATCATATTTTTTTCAGTCGCAAAATCACCGCGCAAGACCCTTAAAAACACATGGCCACATTATAAAAGTCACCCTGCATATGCTTTTAATATTGTGAGTACTTCCACCCGCCAAAATTACGCAATAAAGTTCTATTCTAGTTATCGTCATTTCTGCTTCGATTGTGTGGGATTATTTCAACCTCCCCCACATGTGGTTGAAATTGTCTGATGTAAAACATCATATCGTAAGGTTGGACATCTAGCAAGACCATAACCTTGAAATATTAGCGATTTTGAAACAGCATCACATAATTTTTTCGTGCGAAAATGTCGAGTTTTGAACCGAATAAGCATCATTTGCGGGAACTTTTGCGTTTGGCACGACTCTCCCTCCAATAATGCTTCCAATTCCGCGTCTTCGTACACTTCGTTCCCGCAAATGACGCTTATTCGGCTCAAAACTCGACATTTTCGCACGAAAAAATGATGTGATGCTGATACAAAACCGCTAATATTTCAAGGTTATGGTCTTGCCAGATGTCCAATCTTACGATAAGACGTTTTACATCTGACAAGTTCAGCCATACCCTCCTGGTGGGGCCATCTGTTGTCAAACGACGGAGACTTATTTGTACTCCCAATAAAAACACGTTGGAGTGTTTGTCGCAATGGACATCAATATTAAGGCCGATCGCGCGCGCGAAATCGCGAACAGCGTTGTCGGTGCGACCGGGCGGCGTGGTGGGGGTACCGCCCCTCCCGCCACGGCTTAATTAACTATTTCGATATCTCCCTTAAAAATAGTCGTAGAAAGAGGTTTTTTTTATTCTGTGTATTTTTTCTGGCGCATTCGAAGATGCCCTTAAAAATAAGGATTTCTCAGTATTTAACCCAATTACGTAAATCGGTAATTACTCGTTAACTATATGACCGAGCTCAATAAAATTTAAATATATCTCTCGGGGATAGATTCTTCTAGATGCTGATTGAGTTTCAGAACACTAAGTTCATTAATCCGGTGATCCGCCGTTAAACGAACACTCCTATATGATTTTTGTAAAGGGTTTACGTTATAGGTAACATCATTCCGCACAACTTTTGTAGGAAGCATTTTTCGATAAAACCAATTTAAAAAAAGATATAATTGAAAAATAAGTTTTTTATATTATTAACAATCTCTGGCGGTCGCAAAATACCATTTCTTTGGGAAACTGTAGGTTACATCCCTGGTAACCGAAAGAACTTACAAAAAAATTGGAGTCATATACATTCCGACTGGACTACAGCATCAGTTTTGCCCTTCGGGAGCAGATTCGTGATGTGGATGGCGCAAAGCTGAAGCTAAGGGATTTGCTGACAAATATTTACATCCACCAGCTCTCGATGAAGATGTCCAGGAGGCGTTGAATTCAATTTATGAAGATTTAACCACAGACGATTTGCTACAGAGATGTACGGGCAAAGGCGCAAAATAACAATGAAAGTTTTAATCTTTGCGTGTGGCAACTCGCTTCCAATCATATCTTCTGTGAAAAACAAGGTGTGGAAATCGCAACTTATTATGCAACTTGTACATTTAATGAGGGGTACGATGCAATTTTAAAAATCATGGAAACAATGGGGGTAAATATTGGGCCGACAGCCGCGGAGTTCGCTGCAAAATACAAGGCAGAACGCATCGTAACTGCTAAGGGGCCGTACACAAATTACGTAACGTCAAAACCCCTAATTTTTTACCCTCCTCTCCCACGTACCACGACCGTAACGCCTGGCCGGATCCCCCCCCCCCCCCCGATTTTCTATTTCTAAGGCCCTTTTTTTGTATTCAAGCAGTCTTTAAAAATAGTAATTATCAAAGTTTAGGAAATCGACTACGGACAATCTCCGTTACTGCGATTACAAAAATTTCATTTAAAAAATTGAAAATCCGTTGATACGTTTTTGAGTATTTGCTGGGACAAGGTCGAAAAAAGTAGTTTCAAGAATAACGCGTTCAAAGTTTTCGTTCCGTTTTTCTTGATATAAAGTTGTGTTTTTTTCTAGAATATTGATACTTACATTAAATTATCTAGTCACAGGCGATCTAACAGTTCTTCATCTTCATTATATTTTACAAAATAATGAGAGCCTGCACTTCATCTATTGTGAACGATGCCACATCTGTAGGGACTGAGGGTACTAACCGGAGGCACTACGTGTTCTCACTGAAGTGACTGCAATGCCGTCAATTTTCGGACTTGTGAATAAAGCTGTTGCCAACATATTTTTGAATATATATATTTTCAAGAATTTACCGACAGAGATGGGCGCGCGGTCAGTGTGCGAGCTCGGCGGTCACTGAAGTTAAGCAGCATTGGATGCTGCCAATACTTGGAGCGGTGACCGCTTGCCCGTGCACCCTAGCACCTCACGTGGTTAAAGTAGTAGGACGCACTACTCGGAAAATTCCGAGAAAAATCGATTCAAAGTTTCTTAGGCGCCTTATCAGTTTAAAATCTCAGGCACTTATCGAGCTGCCGTCTAGTCTAGACGGTTAGGGCTCGGTCTTTTGCGCCGGAAGTCTCGAGTTCGATTCCTCCTTCGGATCTTATTTTTTTTTGTTATCCCAACAATTATTCAAAACACCGACAGAAATGGGCGCGCGGTCGGTGTCAGTGTGCACTAATTGATGGTGAATTATTCAATAATTCACTATCAATTATCGTCCCCAATATTCCGAGACATGATTCAATACGCCTGATTTGCCTCAAAATTATCAGTTACTAGAAACATTTTGATGAACGTTAATGGGACATGTTTTTGTACGGATGTATTGCAAACTCCCCGCGATTGTGAAAAATCCGCTTTATATGTTGCGCAAGATGTCGCAAAACTTATTGCTTTGTTTGTTTCTACGATAATTACCACTGCGGTTTTTGTATATAATTTTTATATGAATAAAAACTGAATTTTTCCTAATCGTCTTTGTTATGTTCATTAAAAACCCAATGTTTCTCCTCATATATTAGGAGTACAACTTTGCAGTGACCGTTTTACTTAGAGAGCCACTGCGGCCGAAGTAGTGGCCCTAGCTCAATAAAAAAAGTGGCATTTTAAACTAGAGGCTCTGCCAATGTAAACAATTTAAAAAAGCTAACAGATACGTGTATGCATTATAAAGTTATAGGCACTCAAACATGGCAACCTACGAACCGAATTCTCAGCATTTGCGGGAGGGTATGATTTACTTCTTCAACATCAAGAAATATGCGGCTGAGGCCCACCGTTTGCTTGTAGATGCTTACGGGGGGGATTCTATTAGTGAGAAAACGTGTCGGCGGTGGTTTCAACGCTTCAAAAATGGAGATTTTGAGGTCGAGAACAAGCATGGTGGCGGAAGGCAGAAAGTTTTTGAAGACGCAGAATTGGAGACCTTGCTGGACCAGGATTCGTGCCAAACTCAAGAGGAACTCGCCGAGACGTTAGGAGTAACCCAGCAAGCAGTTTCAAAACGTCTCCGGGATATGGGTATGTTCCAAAAGCAAGGAAACTGGGTCCCGCATGAGTTGAAGCCGAGAGACATCGAGCGCCGATTTTTCACCTGTGAACAACTGCTCCAAAGACAACAAAGGAAGGGATTTTTGCACCGGATTGTGACTGGAGATGAAAAGTGGGTTCACTACGATACTCCTAAACGCCGAAAATCATGGGGACTGCCTGGTCATATTCCGTCATCGACGCCCAAACCGAATATTCACGGATCCAAAGTGATGCTGTGTATCTGGTGGGACTAGCTGGGCGTTGTGTACTATGAGCTGCTCAAACCATCCGAAACCATCACAGGGGAACTCTACCGACGTCAGTTGATGCGCTTGAGTAAGGCACTAAAAGAGAAACGGCCACAATTCAACGAAAGACATGACAAGGTGATACTGCAGCATGACAATGCCCGACCCCATGTTGCAAATGTCGTGAAAAAGTACTTGGAAACGCTGAAATGGGAGGTTTTATCCCACCCGCCGTACTCTCCAGACATTGCCCCTTCCGACTATCACTTGTTCCGGTCAATGGCACACGATTTGGCTGATCAGCACTTCGGTACTTACGAAGAAGTCAAAAATTGGGTCGTTTCCTGGATTGCCTCCAAGGACCAAGACTTTTATCGACGCGGGATTCGAATGCTACCTGAAAGATGGGCCGAGGTCGTAGCTAGCGACGGGCAGTACTTTGATTAAAAAATATGTAGCCACTTTTTTATAATAAAGCCTTAAACTTTTGAAAAAAAACGGTCACTGCAAAGTTATACTCCTTATCCTTTACAATGAAAAATAAAAAACCCATCGTTATGAATTGTTTTATTGGAAAAAAATGAAAATAATTTTAAAAAATAATGTAAATGAATTTTAAAAAATAATGTAGGGATGAGAAACGTTTGAATAATTGTTGGGATAACGAAAAAAGAAAAAAAAAAAGATCCGATGGAGGAATCGAACTCGAGACCTTCGGCACAAAAGACCGAGCCCTTACCGTCTAGACTAGACGGCGACTCGACAAGTGCCTGACATTTTAAACTCATAAGGCGCCTAAGAAACTTTGAATCGATTTTTCTCGGAATTTTCCGAGTAGTGCGTCCTACTGCTTTAACCACGTGAGGTGCTAGGGGTCCTCTTTCACCGCAAAAAAATTCGGCCAAAAATATTTTAAATAAGGTTATTCCTAAGGTTTTACGGTTTTGTATACGACATTTTCTGTACACTTGCATAATACATACATTGTACTTGGCTATTTTATAAGTTATGCCATTTTTTTATTTGATTAATGGAACAAATATGGTTAAACTATTGTTGAAATTAAAGGAAATAATAATTATTTTTAGGGTAAACCAGATTTTTTTATAACGTAAAACAAACAACGTTTTCAGGGGGATTTTTCATTACTTGGCGTACTTTTTAAGTCTTTCAAAAGTTTAAAAAAGCTACTTTTCCATCCTCTACACATGTGCGAAGTTGCATCCCAATCAGATAGAAATTGTCGTGGACGCATTAGAAAGCTGCGTTTCTACAATATATAATATCAAATTTGTTCTTATGTACACCGTTCGTATCACCAATGTAGGGTCCTCAAAAAATTAAGCATTATTGCTGTTCGAAATTTCTTCCTATCTTGTTGCGTCAACAAGTTATCGCCCTAATACGAAACAGTAAACAGTTTTTCAAGGGTGAGTTTCACACCATGAAAATAGGGTACCGCCAATATATTTAACCCTTAGTAGTCACACTTAGCTAGAATCACGTTTAGCCACACTGGGTCCATGGGACCCAGGCGTTTTTAAATTGTCATTAATAATGAAATAATGCATTGAGCGATATGAAAAAAATTGTGAGTTATAATTTGAACCTTGTTCAATGCAAGGATATTGATTAGAAATCGAAAATTAAATTGAAAAAATGCAAAAAAAAGTATGCAAAAGAAACGTGAAAAATGACTTTTTTTTAGAAAAATTGCTGTAACTCTTGTAACTATTGACAAAAAAATGGTTTTATAATCTGGAAACAGTGTACTTTGAAATAGACATAGCGGTTTCTGTGGAATTTTCAAAAAGTATATTTATTTCATCCAACGCAGGTGCGATTTAGAAGGAAAGAATGAAACGCTTACGCATATAAAAAAATGTATGTTTTATTGGGAAAAAAAGTTGTACGGCATCAAAATAATTTGTTTGGGTCCCGTGGACCCAGTGTGACTATTAAGGGTTAAAAAATTACGCGTCCACTGTTTTCACACACACTCTGCAAACATGCGAGATGTCATGAAAATCGGAGTGTTTCCATAGTATTGTTTATCATCATCGGACAGACAAAGGGGAATAATGTTCATGAAATAAAGCTTGCGCGGTGGATTGATAAAAAATGTTTTGATAAAAAAATGGGCTATCAGCCAGCAGGTCAATAAAAGGGCTATCGTTAAATACGTATCGATATCGTATATAATTTTAAAAAAATCGCTATATAAACCGTCTGGGAAATAAACACAATTTTATAGACTGATTTTAGATGAAATCGCTGTAAACGTTTTTATATACCACAACCATGTTTTCCTCGCTTTTGTCAACAGGACCTAAAAGAGGTATTTTAGGGCCCACGCCTTAAAACTTTGCGCGTTTACATTTATCACGTTTACTGTTGTCGAACCCCGTTACGGAACAGCTGTCAGTCTTTCGTTCCAAAATTATCTTTACAAATAGGACTTTCAAATATAATGATGCATTTAAAAAGTACTATGATATAACGCAATTATGGTTTTCTCGCTTTTTCGTGCGTGTGAACGGTGAATGCCTTGTTATAAATTGCGAATATCTTATTCATAATTTATAACAATTAAGATATGCTGATATATTTGAAAATTGCACTTGACTACCCCCGGTGGCGCGCGTGATCGAGCTTCGATGTGCGATACAACTTCCGTATGCAATACGCTTTCTGCACGTGCTTGCAGCCATATGTATTTAACCAGACAAAAGCTCGGAAAACATGGTTTTGGTATATAAAAAATAATCGGGTGCACCGTGGAGACATAGGCTTTTACAACAAAGGCTCACTTTGTCTTCTTGGTACACAATGTACTATTCTGTGTTATAAGGAGTACAACTTTGCAGTGACCGTTTTTTTTTTTAAAAGTTTAAGGCTTTATTATAAAAAAGTGGCTACATATTTTTTAATCAAAGTACTGCCCGTCGCTAGCTACGACCTCGGCCCATCTTTCAGGTAGCATTCGAATCCCACGTCGATAAAAGTCTTGGTCCTTGGAGGCAATCCAGGAATCGACCCAATTTTTTACTTCTTCGTAAGTACCGAAGTGCTGGTCAGCCAAATCGTGTGCCATTGACCGGAACAAGTGATAGTCGGAAGGGACAATGTCTGGAGAGTACGGCGGGTGGGATAAAACCTCCCATTTCAGCGTTTCCAAGTACTTTTTCACGACATTTGCAACATGGGGTCGGGCATTGTCATGCTGCAGTATCACCTTGTCATGTCTTTCGTTGAATTGTGGCCGTTTCTCTTTGAGTGCCTTACTCAAGCGCATCAACTGACGTCGGTAGAGTTCCCCTGTGATGGTTTCGGATGGTTTGAGCAACTCATAGTACACAACGCCCAGCTGGTCCCACCAGATACACAGCATCACTTTGGATCCGTGAATATTCGGTTTGGGCGTCGATGACGGAATATGACCAGGCAGTCCCCATGATTTTCGGCGTTTAGGAGTATCGTAGTGAACGAACTTTTCATCTCCAGTCCCAATCCGGTGCAAAAATCTCTTCCTTTGTTGTCTTTGGAGCAGTTGTTCACAGGTGAAAAATCGGCGCTCGATGTCTCTCGGCTTCAACTCATGCGGGACCCAGTTTCCTTGTTTTTGGATCATACCCATATCCCGGAGACGTTTTGAAACTGCTTGCTGGGTTACTCCTAACGTCTCGGCGAGTTTCTCTTGAGTTTGGCACGAATCCTGGTCCAGCAAGGTCTCCAATTCTGCGTCTTCAAAAACTTTCTGCCTTCCGCCACCATGCTTGTTCTCGACCTTAAAATCTCCACTTTTGAAGCGTTGAAACCACCGCCGACACGTTTTCTCACTAATAGAATCCTCCCCGTAAGCATCTACAAGCAAACGGTGGGTCTCAGCCGCAGATTTCTTGATGTTGAAGAAGTAAATCATAACCTCCCGCAAATGCTGAGAATTCGGTTCGTAGGTTGCCATGTTTGAGTGCCTATAACTTTATAATGCATACACGTATCCGTTAGCTTTTTTAAATTGTTTACATTGGCAGAGCCTCTAGTTTAAAATGCCACTTTTTTTTATTGTGCTAGGGCCACTACTTCGGCCCCAGTGGCTCTCTAAGTAAACGGTCACTGCAAAGTTGCACTCCTAATATATAACATTTATGACATGACAACCCATTTATTTTCTTACTAATGCGAGATAAAGTACAAAAATGTAAATTTTCTTACTGCATATCGAATGAACTGATTCGCAGTACCTATCATAAAGCATAATAAGTCTGGTGCTACTGGGCCATCATACAGCTAAATGAGTGTTCGTACCGCATTTGTAAAATCACGCATTTATGCTGGGAATGAAGTCTTTGGATGTCTAAATCTCACCAATTTTCATGATTCGACTCAAGCCCATTTGAGTGTAATTGCGACTGGATCTGATCAGCTGATGGCGAAATATCGCCGTACTGATCAAAAGTGCTGAAAATATTTCAAGTTGTAGACTATCCGTCGCACAGACAGCCGATAAAAAATGATCTGGTGCGCATGCACGTTCATTGACTCGGGGGTATTATTTTGTGTACATCGTTCTTATAGGAATCATGTTACAGTGTATGTTTTGTTAGAACAGGTTCATCCGTATGTGGCGAATATTTTCTGACAACTCCCCGAATAGAGAAATAAGTGATCGGCCCCACCACAGTTTGCACAAGGAGCACAAAAAGTTTGTTTGAGCTTCAAATATCCACTTTCTTTCTGACGGAGAACTTAAAATGATATATTAGGGGGACAAGTAAGTTTTAAAGGATTTACAAGAGAGGGCGTTACTAGAGCTTGTGAGTTTGTTTGCACAAGGAGCACAAAAAGTTTGTTTGAGCTTCAAATATCCACTTTCTTTCTGACGGAGAATTTAAAATGATATATTAGGGGTACAAGTAAGTTTTAAAGGATTTAGAAGAGAGGGCGTTCCTGGTATTAAATCGCATCGGACCACAACCTAACCAACTTCACGTTAAATCGTCACGGCTTTAGTTTTCAGTACGTCTCATTTTGTTGAAGTGGAAACAACATATTTTTTGTCAACTTCGAATATGTCGACTTTTGTGCCAACGAATCGCAATTTGCGGGTAACTTTACTTTTCTACTTCCTCTGAAGAAAAGCAGCAGAAGGTCATTGATTGCTGTATGAGGCTTATGGGGCTCTATCAATCTCAAATTGTGCGTACTGGTTTAGACAGTTCAAAAGTGGTAATTTTGACACGGAGCATAAGGAATGTGAAGGAAGGCCACAAACGTTTGAAGATGCAAAATTGGCGGCATTTTTTAACGAAGACTCATGTCAAACGCAAGAAGAACTTGGAGAATTGTGGGGAATGACTCAACCAGCAATTTAATGCGCCTCAAAACCATGTGAATGACACGACACACGGCAAAGTGATTTTGCAGCACGACAATGCTGGATCACATGTTGCAGTGCAGGTCAAAAACTACTTGGAAAGACAAGAAATAGGATATCCTACGCCACCCGCCGTATTCTCCAGACATTGCCTCTTCCGACCACCACTTGTTTCGATCAATGACTCATGGCCTGTCTGAGCAGCACTTCCGTTCTTACGAGGAATGCAAAAATGGGTCGATTCTTGGATTGCCTTAAAGACTAGTAGTTCTTTCAACCCGGAATTCATATGCTACCAGAAAGATGAGAAAAAGTTGTGGCTAGCGATCGGCAATACTTTGAGTAATCAATTTGTTACCATTTTTGCGCAATAAAGCCCCAACATTCACCTAAAATCCTGTAAAACTTACTCGGTGCCCCCAATATATCCAGAATATTAACAGTACCCTAATTTGCTTCAGGCGATTAAGTACATTGCATTTATTTTTACAGTGCTTGTTATAAGCTGAATGAGTCTAATAATCAGTCAATAAGCATGCTGGTGCGAAAGTTCTGCGCGGTGCATTCCCGAAAACAAAACTTTTCAATAAAAAGGACAAATATGGATAGGCCAATTCTTGTGTACGAATGCTAAGATTTATGAATTTCTCTCTTTGGATGGCAATAAAACAAAGTCGGTTGGTTAATACAAACTCAGCAGTAATGAAATATCATATTATTTAATAATAGAGAGCATATATAATTATCAGTATCATTTTCCAGAACTCACCTCGCCAGACATAAATTTCTCCAAGTATTCGACGTGCCGCTCGGAGCCAAGGGACATTACAACGCCAGGTACCATACCGTAACTAAGACCGGTGATTATCGGCAAAGACCCATCGTAAGCGAACATTACATTGAAACTCCCTCCACCTTGAGGAATCTTGAAAAGAGATGTAAACATATTCTCTCATATATCGGAGAAAGAATGTACCCGTTCAATGTCGTTTATCGTGGTTACTCACTGCAAGATCATTATTCGCTAAAACCCGCATTTGAGAGATGCATCTTCTTCGAGTCTCGTCCAATGTCAGAGATCTAATAGGTTTTTGAAATTCTGGCGAGAGTTCCATGAGCTTGAAAAGCTTGTCCTGGGAAAACACAAACGTTCTGTTAGAAGTACAAAGAATTTGTAAGGATCGTTGTTTTTTCGCTTTCGTTTACATACCTGATAATCCAAATATTCTTTGCCGTACAAATTCAATTTCATTGATTTCCAATCGAAGCTTGCCCGCTTTCTGTAAGACTCGAGGGGCCCCTTAGATAGATCGCGCATTAATTCTGTCACCTTCATTGTACTTGCCCCCAAGGTACTACAGGTGAAAGTATGAAAAATAACAGTTTTTAGAGTTAAAATCTAACGCTTAGCTAAAATTGTTACCCAATGAAGAGTACTGTATAACAGGGAAGTAGTTCTTCACCATGACGTGAAAGCCAACAATTGTGACAGACGTGAGCGTTGAATAAACAAACAATGCTTCCCGACGATCGGCTGCTCTCATTTATCTTTATGTTCACTCCCGACTGACATTAATCGATTTTCGGTACGGATAATAAAGGTGCATACTCGCTTATTCATAGTCGCACGCAAGTGCACTAGAGCTCACAATTGCCCGCTTCGACACTGTTCTATAGTGAACCTCTTGTCCTTCTGTTCATCTATCTATATCCATGTGTCCCATCTATTATTATGTACAAAACTCACTATATTTCTTCGGAGCGGCGGAAGTGTATTCCGTAGGAATTCTCGGTATTTCAAGCGTCCCGACAGTCAATTTGCATGTACGATTAACGGACTCCCGAGTATAATCGATTATTTAATATTCCAGCAAGATTTACTTCCAACTCATTGGTGCTGTTATTGATGATTTATTGCAACTCACATTCGGCTGAAATGGCGACCAGTCTAACGTGCTCGGGGAATGCAGGATTCTAATGGTGTTATAAGGGAATATGCATTAATATTTTCATTTACGCTTTCTTCCCAGCTGCAAGTGAAGTGCGGGGCAAATTGCGACTACGTCGGAAACTATAACAAAATGTACCACCTGCAAGATAGCAAGAATATTGATATTAACTGATTGGGTGAGAATCTTTTAATGGCAAATCGAGTTTTTTCCCCTTCAAGATAATGTAAACGTATAAATATTTCTAAATTTATACGCGTTTTCCAGAACTTACGCTTTGTTTTTGAAAATTGTTGGAGGCTGGTTGCTGAAATAGATGATTCAATTGTTCAGAAACTTCTTAAGCATCAAAAGGGATGTTTCGGTGAATCTAGAGGATATGGAACCTTCCTGTAAAAATTTAAAACAAGTTCGCAATTCTTTATACAATTGCCGGAATTTTCAATGGAAAAGGTAAAAAAAACAGAACTTTATTACACACGATGGAATGTATTTTTTTTGTGGATTCGGGCTTATACAAAATGTATTGCTAATATATGCTTTCATTATTAAAGACAAGTACATTCTAAATATTATTCATATAACTGAGTATGAAATATTATTCATATGGTTGGCTTTTTGACAGCTTTATTTTTTACGAAGAAGTATTGACATTTTTATCGAAACATCGTTACAAAACGGATGACATGCTACAGTAAATTTTTTGCGTTAACTAACCGTAAACCTCGCATTTTATTGTCAAAGTTAACCCGTCATTGCTATAAAGTTGTAACATTTTTTTGCAAACACCCATTTATATTTTAGTTTTAAGGCTTTCACGGCTCTTTATTTAATGAGAAGAGTATGTGGCTTCTGGAAGGAGGCCGTGTTGAGGGTTAGCGTTGTGCCGACGTTTCGCAAACGTTACAGTCTGCATCATCAGGGCTGAAAGCTCCGATACTGAAGCTCTCCTGTCTCAGGTATTCCTTATATAGTTTCAGTCATCGTTCCAGATCGCTGCACCAGCCAATCAGATGTTTTAGTTGATCAGCTGGTTAATTAAAAAACCGGGCGGATGGTGTGCCAAATAGGGTTGACGTGATATCCTCCATCTCTGTTTAGATTGTCGGGATGTTTTCGGATTTCCAAGCCTTCTCGGTGTTTCCTGGAAAAATAGCTGTTTGATGGGGCCAGACTTTGGGATTTGTCGAACTGAATGGCATGACCAGTCTCCATCCAATGTTCGGCCAGCGCTGATTGTGTAATATGGCCATATTTGATACACCGTTGGTGTTCTTTGATCCGTGTAGTGATCTTCCCCCCGTTTTCTCCTATGTACACTTTACCGCATGAGCAGCGTATCTTGTATACTCCTGGTGCACTTAATGGTGGTATTTGGTCTTTTGCACTCGGAACCACTTGTATTAGTTTCTTCTGAGGTTTGAAGATGACTCGCACGTTATGTTTTTCAAGGACCCTGCCTATGCGATCGGTTATGCCCTGAAGGTATGGAAGGGAAGTTGTTGTGGTCATTTGTCCTTCTTTCTCCCCATCAGATGCTGTAACCGTTTTCGGATCAGCTATTTTTCTTTTTAGATTTAGATTTTTGATCGTTCTTTCGATGTTGCCTGGCTTGTAGCCATTATCTCCTAAAGCTTTTCGTAGGTGTTCTAGTTCAACCTCCAGGGAGTCCGATTCGGAGATCGCTAGAGCTCTGTAGACCAGAGAGCTTATGACCGACTGTTTTTGAGAAGGGTGGTGATGGGACGCAGCGTGAAGTTATCTATCCGTATGCGTTGGCTTCCGGTAAGCTTTATGGCCCAAAGTGCCATCGTTTTTCCGTTGAACCAATACATCCAGAAAAGGGATTTGATTTTCCTGTTCTATCTCCATGGTGAATTGAATATTGGGGTGCTGGGAGTTGAGGAAGGTTAAGAAATGATGGAGGTTTTCTTTGCCCTGACTCCAAATGACGAAGGTGTCATCGACATATCGGAACCAGGTGGATGGCTTGAGGGGAGCTCAATCTTGCAGAATGCTGTTCTCGAAGTTCTCCATAAAGATGTTGGCGATGAGAGGGGGAATACGGGAACCCATGGCTGCGCCGGAAGTTTGTTCATAAAACTGGAAAAGTTGCCCCTAACCTACTGCCCCTCACAGAACATTGCCTAAACTCTACATATTTCTAATTTCAATCCCAGTTTTATGAACAAACTTCAGGCGCACCATGGGTTCCCCTATTTCCCCTATCATCGCCAACATCTTTATGGAGAACTTCGAGAACAGAATTCTGCAAGAAGCTCCCCTCAAGCCCTCCACCTGGTTCCAATATGTCGATGACACCTTCATCATTTGGAGTCACGGCAAAGAAAACCCCAATCATTTCTTAACCATCCTCAACTCCCAGCACCCCAATATTCAATTCACCATAGAGATAGAACAGGAAAATCACATCCCTTTTCTGGATTTATTGGTTCAACGGAAAAACGATGGCACTTTGGGCCATAAAGTTTACCGGAAGTCAACGCATACGGATAGATACCTCCACGCTACGTCCCATCACCACCCTTTTCAAAAACAGTCGGCCATAAGCTCTCTGGTCTTCAGAGCTCTAGCGATCTCTGAACCGGACTCCCTGGAGGTTGAACTAGAACACCTACGAAAAGCTTTAGGAGATAATGGCTACAAGCCAGGCAACGTCGAAAGAACGATAAAAAATCTAAAAAGAAAAATAGCTGATCCGACAACGGTTACAGCATCTGATGGGGAGAAGGAAGGACAAATAACCGCAACAACTTCCCTTCCATACCTTCAGGGCATAACCGATCGCATAGGCACGGTCCTTGAAAAACATAACGTGCGAGTCATCTTCAAACCTCAGAAGAAAC
The DNA here is from genome assembly GCA_944452715.1 of Ophion slaviceki. NCBI lineage: Eukaryota > Metazoa > Arthropoda > Insecta > Hymenoptera > Ichneumonidae > Ophion > Ophion slaviceki. Next base: position 25,672,354 of record OX101784.1, read on the forward strand.
TAGCACAAGTGGTTCCGAGTGCAAAAGACCAAAGACCACCATTAAGTGCACCAGGAGTGTACAAGATACCCTGCTCATGCGGTAAAGTGTACATAGGAGAAACTGGGAGGAAGATCAGTACACGGATCAAAGAACACCAACGGTGTATCAAATATGGCCATATTACACAATCAGCGCTGGCCGAACGTTGGATGGAGACTGGTCATGCCATTCAGTTCGACAAAGCTCAAAGTCTGGCCCTATCAAACAGCTATTTTTCCAGGAAACACCGAAAAGGCTTGGAAATCCGAAAACATCCCGACAATCTAAACAGACATGGAGGATATCACGTCAATCCTATGTGGCACACCATCCTCCCGGTTTTTTAATTAACCAGCTGATCAATTGAAACATCTGATTGGCTGGTGCAGTGATCTGAAACGATGACTGCAACTATATAAGGAATACCTGAGACACGAGAGCTTCAGTATCGGAGCTCTCAGCCCTGATGATGCAGACTGTGAAGTTTTCGAAACGTCGGCACAACCCTGATCCTCAACACGACCTCCATCCGGAAGCCATATACTCTTCTCACCCCTTTATATTTTTTTCTGTTCATCGTAGCGGCGACAAAACAGCCATCCATAAGACAATGACTAAAACAGGGTGCATCTTAACTACTAGTTTTCCGTTGGTGAGCATATAGAGTGTCTTTTTCCAAGCAAAATGCTTTCTGTTAATGTCGTGCGACAAAAATTGGCCAAGATATTCACGAGTAAAGTCCAACGGTGAGTAAACAATGTCACAGTCATTTTGGCGTCCAAGCGAGAGTGCGCGCAGGTTCGAATCCACGTTCGCACAAGTGGATTAAAATTCATTGTTTTTTGTTAAATTGAAATTGAAATTGAAAGTTCAAATTTTCAAGTTTGAACTTGAAAGGCAATGTTGTCCATTGTTTACTCCAAAAATCTAAAGATCTAAAGATTTTTCGAGAGAAACACGTATAACATTGTTTACCATTTATGATTTACTATTTAATACTTTATTTGGGCGACCGGATAACGTTCAATACTCAAATTTCAAAATTAAAAGTTTAAATTCATTTGCCCGAATGTGGATTCGAACCCGCGTCCGCGCTCACGTAGACGCCAAAACTACTGTGCCATTGTTTACTCACCGTTGGACTTTACTCGTGAATATGTCGGTCAATTTTCGTCGCACATTAAAAAAAAAGCGTTTTGCTTGGAACGATACACTCTATATGCTCACGAACAGAAAGCTAGTAGTTAAGATGCACCTTGTATATTAATTATAATTAACCGAAATTAATGCTAAAGTGTTTCGATACATTTATGTTCGTTATATCTGCAAATATTACCCAGTAAAATGGAAAATCAACAAAAGTACTCGTGACCACAGCAACAAATGAAAATAAAGTAAATAAGATTTATATACGAAATGTTTTTCTTTGTGGAAGGAAACACGTTAATATATTATCCGTATTCACTACGCTCGAAATTGATCTTACCGGAAGTGCCGTGGTCGGATTCAAGAAATTTAGTATGGTCACGTCTATAGTGATCTTCCCGCTGTTCATAAAAATGGCATGCGCGACTGAAGGACGGTTAGTGTTTGAACTGTCTGAACTTGCAAGTCCATGGAATTTAATGGTTTCGCCTTACAGTTTAGGAAATGCAGAATTATGCGAACGCACCAAGCAGCAACCGCTCGAAGAATTAATCGAGATACTTGTCGAGGAAATTTCGAACCGGAGTGAGTGTATGGTGTTTGCTGTTGACACTTATTATCGAGGATTAATGAACTTCCATAGGATACGAAAAACAGCTGTCATACCTATATATGTGGTAAGATGGAAAAAAGAAGGAGAAACAACCTGTGCCAATGGATTGCACCGTTAATCGGATTACGATAGCAATATTTTATCGAGTAAATAATTTGTGGAAACAGATAGACATTCAAGAAAACGAGATCTTTCTGCCACCAAAAATCCGACTCGAGATAATTCTTAGACAGAGCAAAGATGTCTCTTGCGATGCGTATATTATTTTGATCGCTAATGGACTTCAAGTATCACAATTTCTCCAATATGCCGAAAAGTATGTCTAAAAACTTTCCTTTTACAGAATGGAATGTACTTCTTAAATGTAATATAAAAAAGGATCATTATTATGCAACGATCGATAATTAATACAATCGAGAATAGGGTAGAGTTATTATTCTGGTGCAATGACAAAAGCATTTTCTTGCGAGAAACTGGAAATAATTAGTTCGTTCGATGTATATTGATGCACTCACAATGGATAATTTCAGTAAATAGGGAAATACAGATAATCATAATGCCTGTAATTAAGAAATCGTTATGAATAATTCATTACGATATAAAATGTACTATGACCAACTTGTTCCAATTGTTTAATGATAAATAGTTAATTGCATGAGTTGGAGTGATGGCAATACACATCTTTTAAAACAATTGTGATACTGAAATACTCATTTTCCAATGGCTGTACTACCGAGAAAAATGATAGTTAAGTAGTTCTAATAAAGAGTTTACAAGTTTGAAAAGTCCTGTTTTCCCAATTATTCATTAAACCTTTCTTTAAACCCGCAGTAAAAGTTTTCTTTTCAACACCCTTGAGTTATTGATTTTATTACAAAAAGTATTCATCGTGCTGAAACTTTTTCGCAGAGCATTGTGCTACGTTGGGTTACGTCTCAAAACAAAGAAAATGTCTACGTTTTTCCCCTTGAATTGAAAGTTCCTTCAACCTGCGTGCAAAGTCCGGGTGCTCAGATTTTTTTGTCTAACCGTGCAAATATGCCACATTCGTTTGAAAGGATTGAAGAATCACGTGACTTTAGAGTAATCCTTTTTGTCTTCTGAGCTGGGAAATAATTATTCACAGACGTTTAAAATATGTTTTACTTCGCTTTCTATAAAGCAGAAAGGTTGCAAACTTGAAGAAAGTAAAAAAAGATATTTGACAATGGGATTTAAAAAAATTGTTATTATGAAAACGGGTTATCGTGAATGATGCATGTTCAATCAATTATTTGAAAACGCTTCAAACCTCTTTTTTAGAACTGACTTACGATCATTTTTCGCGGAGACACAGCCATTGAAAGATGAAACAAATTTAGAAAAATGTTAGTGCACTGAGAAAGCAATATATTTCTATGTGCCAGGATTTTTTAACTAATAACAAATGGTAAAGTTGGATATGGCGAAATAAATATCTTCTTACAGTCAATGAATCATTCATTTGAGCCCCTGAATTGTCACGAATAAAGATTTGGAAATAGATAAGAAATGGGTACTTTAAGGGGACGTACCCGTTCTTAGCAGCCAATAGATATACAGTTGGTCTAACCCAATGCTTCGTATTAATATGCTATAAATACTAGTTTCCTATAACTGAGGCGTTTATTCAATGCGATCAGTGGAAAAGTTGTTCCAGATGTAAAGATGATAGTTGAGTGAACTATATTTTATATTTGCACAAATCAAAATTCGTGTATGGTTACCAAATGAATATTTGGACGAAGTCATTAATTGATTGTAGGTAGTTGAATGCGCAGTTGAATCAATGTAGCACTATAGTGCTAGTGGGCAAGTGTACAAGGAACAACTCTCATAGAAAATGAGAGTTGTTCTTGTAGACGACAAATCGTTGGACAACGATTTCTCCTCTACAAGTGGTAAGTCCGTTAATCGGGGGACAACAAAGATAGTAGCATCAATACGTCGTACAGCAAGTACACAACTCTTATAGAAAATAGGCGGTCGACCGGCCCTGCGGCCGAGGTCTTGGCCACCCCTGCTCTAATGCATAATTTAATATTCCCTATATGTGATAGTATAGATCGTGTATCCGGCAACTACAGATTCTGGACGATGTTCGGAACGAAGCTACTTAGCCGAACTTTTTAATTGTCAATAGCTTTTAAATGGGAAGCAATAGAATTCTGGAATTCTAGGCCAATCAAAATCGCCGTTTCGTACACGTTGGGAGACGCCTCAGTACCGGGTTATCAGGGTTCCGATTCTAAACATTTGTGGTAGAGTTCAGATAAATTTCGTATCGCGAACGCGAAAGTTCATTAGTTCGAACCAAAGTTTGCTGTCCTTCTCTATCAAATGATGGAACAACGAGTGATCGGCGTTTGTCACTTGTGCAATAAATTATGCTGCGACATCCAGTTCTTTATTTAAAAAAATATTTTTATCCAAACATACGCAGATTCTAGGTTCTTGAATAATTCGAATGGGATAAATAAGTCACATGATGTAACGCACGGTCCCGGCGATTTATTTGATGAACTGTCACCATTGATTGAACCGTCGTGAATGATTAAAGAAAAACAAAACGAATCTTGAAATGTACAATGCGCGTTGCTCAGTTTTAAATGTTTCAAAGAGTTGAAAAAAATGACTTGAAAAAATAGGAGAGAAAGGTTTTGCTGATCGCAATGCAAATGAAAAATGCACATAAAATACATAGAAAAACGTTGGCTACTAACGGATAAGGGAAAAAAAGGAATTGAAAAAGACTCACAAGGAACATCCCTCAGGTGTCCGCCTCCGATTTTGTTGAAACTCATATATGTGATAGAGCATCGAAAACTTTGAGACACGTATTTTTTTTTATCGGCGGAAAAACGGATTTAAGGGGGGAAACCGCCCCTCAAAGAAAAGCGTGTCGAGGGGTGATTTTGCAGTTTCACCCAGAAGCAATCCACCGATCTGAATGAAACAAAAACGAAAATTCTTCTAATGAAAAGCGATGAAAAATCCACTATGAAAATTTTGAGAAAAAATTAAATTAGGGGGTAAACCATCCCTCAATTTGCCTTTTTTTCACCCCACACATAAGAGGGTTGTATGCAAATTAATAAAACAGGTATCATTTGGAAGGGCAATTAAAATTAAAGTTGACGGGTTTTTGCGTTTTGGCGGCATAGCAAATTTAAGGGGGTAAACCACCCCTAACATAAATTTATTTATCATGGTCGTTTTTTCTGATATCCGCTGATTTTAAATATTTCTATAAGCTACAATTCAATGTGTTATCATATTTTAAAATTGTTACATTCGTATTAAGGGGTAACTACCCCTTTGACGAGAAACATCATTGAAGTATCCGCTTTCGATTTCGTTGAAACTCATATATGTGGTAAATCATTGCAAACTATTAAACATGTTTTTTTTGTATCGGCAGAAAAACGATGTTAGGGGATGAAACCACCCCTCAAAGTTTCTCCCACAAGCAGTCCACCGATCTGAATGAAACAAAATCGAAAATTCCTCTAAAATTAAGGGATGAAAAATCCACTACAAGAGTGTTGATTAGAAATATAATTAAGGGGTAAACCATCCCTCCATTTGCCGTTTTTCACCCCACGCTTAAGAGGGTTGTATCAAAATTAATAAAACAGATATCATTTTGAAGGGGAATCAAAATTCAAGTTGACGCGTTTTTGCGTTTCAGCGGGACAGCAAATTTAAGGGGGTAAACCACCCCTAACATAAATTTGTTCATCACCGTCGTGTTTTCTGTGTTTAACATGTCTCCGCGGATTCAAAATATTCTCCCGCGTTTTAAAATTATTACGTTTTTAAATTTCTACATTTTAAGGGTAAACTACCCCCTCTAATTGCTTTTCGTTTGAAGTTTCGCGAAAGGTTTCACGAATTTCGTTAAAACTGTTTTCATTTTATCGGTAATATCAATTTTATTTTTGTGTGTGCAGGCATATTCGTCTTGAGCTTTAGGAGCGGTACTTTAAGAGTGGGGACGTGGGGCTACCCCTTACTCATAAGACTCATATTTTCGTGTCGAAACGCTTCCGATTTTAATATGCACGTCCATTAAGCATCTCCATAGGAATAAATATACACTTTTACTATATCATTAATTATAATAATTTCCAGAATAAGTTATGAGGCTCACTTCTTATATTTCGGAACGACGATGCGCCTGGATCAAGCGATAATTTAGCCAGCGACGTAGTTTTGTGGAGGAATGTATATTTTTATTTTTTTACCGTTTATTTAATTAAACATATTAATGAAACTGAGGGTTTTACAGTAGGTTAACGAACATGTTTTTAATTTATTTTGACATATTTCATTTGGGAATCATATCAGCTGATTTAATTAATAGTACTTGTGAAAAGTATCGCAGTCATATGCCGTCAAATCATTTTCTTGTGATATATACTTTTTTTTCTAGTCTATCAACTATCAACCATCAACAATCATGGCTCATAATTCCTGCAATAATGATAATCGTCAAAAAAATGCTTTAAACACAACGACTTTTTGCACCATGCACATCTGATAATGGCCAAATTATTGCAACCGGGTATTCCACAATGTGTGTTCCATTCACCAAAACCAAAGGTAACAGGATTTTCAAAATCTTCTGGTTTTTTAAATGAATGGAAACGAACAAATTTATGTTAGGGGTGGTTTACCGCCTTAAATTTGGTGTCCTGCTAAAACGCAAAAACGCGTCAACTTGAATTTTGATTCCCCTTAAAAATGATACCTGTTTTATTAATTTTGATACAACCCTCTTAAGCGTGGGGTGAAAAACGGCAAATGGAGGGATGGTTTACCCATTAATTATATTTCTAATTAACACTCTTGTAGTGGATTTTTCATTGCTTAATTTTAAAGAATTTTCAATTTTGTTTCATTCAGATCGGTGGACTGCTTGTGGGAGAAACTTTGAGGGGTGGGTTCATCCCCTAACACCGTTTTTCTGCCGATACAAAAAAAAACATGTTTAATAGTTTGCAATGCTTTACCACATATATGAGTTTCAACGAAATCGAAAGCGGATACTTCCATGATGTTTCTCGTCAGAGGGGTAGTTACCCCTTAATACGAATGTAACAATTTAAAAATATGATAAAACATTGAATTGTAGCTTATAGAAATATTTAAAATCAGCGGATATCAGAAAAAACGACCATGATAAATAAATTTATGTTAGGGGTGGTTTACCCCCTTAAATTTGCTATGCCGCCAAAACGCAAAAACCCGTTAACTTTAATTTTAATTGCCCTTCAAAATGATACCTGTTTTATTAATTTGCATACAACCCTCTTAAGTGTGGGGTGAAAAAAAGGCAAATTGAGGGGTGGTTTACCCCCTAATTTAATTTTTTCTCAACATTTTCATAGTGGATTTTTCATCGCTTTTCATTAGAAGAATTTTCGTTTTTGTTTCATTCAGTTCGGTGGATTGCTTCTGGGTGAAACTGCAAAATCACCCCTCGACACGCCTTTCTTTGAGGGGCGGTTTCCCCCCTTAAATCCGTTTTTCCGCCGATAAAAAAAATACGTGTCTCAAAGTTTTCGATGCTCTATCACATATATGAGTTTCAACAAAATCGGAGGCGGACACCTGAGGGATGTTCCTTGTCAGATGTTGAATGGAATACACGCTGCAATCATAGATCAATGCGCAAAACGTTGGTTTTATTTTTTTTTTTTTCGTAGCCTACTGCAATGGTAACTGTTCGGAAACACTCTTTTGAGCTTCAAAGGGCGTATATTTGAAAAAATAATTCAAAGGAAACCAATCCGACCACTGTAAATGTGATTCCAATAAACAAACGTGAAACATTATTTGAATATATGGTCCTGCATATTTGATTCGTTTCGATACTGAAAAAAATTATTGTTTGCGTATTTATCAAAGTTAAAGAAAAATAAAAGTCGGATCTCATATAAATCTCCGTTTGGATCAATATTTTCTACAGTTGGGAATAAATCCAAGTGCGAATGCAAGTGGTCTGGCTGTGGAACAATCTCTACAATCAGAAAACATTGCGCAAGACATTGGTTTCATTTCTTTTCATAGTTCACTGCAGTAGTAGTAGTTCTGAACCGATATTCTCGATATCGAGGGAGGTAAATTTTTAAAATCATGCATAGGAAACGAGTCAAAACAATGTAAACCTTTTGAGGTTGATGATGCGTCTGGATCCGATAAAAAAACGGTTGAAACAGGCGTATTTATCAACGTCGAATCTCATGTGCATTTCTCTTCGAATCGACGCCTTTTACATCGGGGAACGAATCCGAGTTCGCATGCAAGTGTTTCTGTTGTGGAATAATCCCTACAAACTAAGCACGCCGCGCCGAACATCGGATTCGTTCACGTTCATAGTCCACAGCAGCAGTAGTCGTCCAACGGCTATTTTCGTGTCGAGGGTGGTAAATTTCAAAAAATCATTCACTGAGAACGAATCCAATGGTCAGCGCGGCGATCTCAGTTTGTAGGGATTATTCCACAACAGAAATACTTGCATGCGGACTCGGATTCGTTTCCAAAAGTAAAAAACTTCGATTCGAAGAGAGATTCACATGAGATTCGACGTTGATAAATACGCCTGTTTCAACCGTTTTTTTTTACCGGATCGAGACGAATCCAATATGAAAAACGGCCTTTTCAAATTCAGGTTCGTGTTTCATTATCGCAATAACCTCAGATTGTTCGGATTAGTCCGAGTGGGTGATTTTTAAAAATGTATTACTTTCGGCACGAAAATAGCAATTGAGGGCTACTACTTCTGCTGTGTCCTATGAACGTGAACCAATCCAATGTTCAGCGCAGCGTTCTCAGTTTATAGAGATTATTCCACAACAGAAATACTTGCATGCGGACTCGGGTTCGTTCCCAGTTGTAAAGTACGTCGATTCGAAGAGAGATTCACATGAGATTCGACGTTGATAAATACGCCTGTTTCAACCGTTTTTTTTATCGGATCGAGACGAATACAATATGAAAAAACGGTCTATTTAAATTATCTTTTGTATTTCATTTTTGAAATAACCTTTAGAGGGTTCGGATTCGTTACCAGTAAAGGATTTTTTTTTTATTTACCAACCTCGGCACAAAAATAGCCATGGGACCACTACTGCTGCTGTGGACTATTGACGTCAACGAATCCAATGTTCAGCGCGGCGTTCTCCGTTTGTAGGGATTTTCCACAACAGAACCACTTGCATGCGGACTCGGATTCGTTTTCAGATTTTAAAAACGTCGATTCGAAGAGAGATTCACATGAGATTCGTCGTTGATAAATACGCCTGTTTCAACCGTTTTTTATCGGATCGAGACGAATCCAATATGAAAAACGGTCTATTCAAATACTGTTTTGTATTTCATTTTTTAAATAACCTTTAGAGGGTTCGGATTCGTTACCAGTAGAGGATTTTTTTTATTTACCAACCTCGGCACAAAAATAGCCGTGGGACTACTACTGCTGCTGTGGTCTATTGACGTCAACGAATCCAATGTTCAGCGCGGCGTTCTCAGTTTGTAGGGATTATTCCACAACAGAAACACTTGCATGCGGACTCGGATTCGTTCCCCAATGTAAAAGTCGTCGAATCGAAGAGAGCTTCACATGAGATTTGACGTTGATAAATACGCCTGTTTCAACCGTTTTTTATCGGATCGAGACGCATCATCGACCTCAAAAGGTTTACATTGTTTGGACTCGTTCTCTATGCATGATTTAAAAAATTTACCTCCCTCGATATCGAGAATATCGTTTCATAACTACTACTGCTGCAGTGGAATATGAAAAGAAATGAAACCAATGACTTGCGCACTATTTTCTGATTTTAGAGATTGTTCCACAACCAGACCACTTGCATTCGCACTTGGATTTATTCCCAACTATAGAAAACATTGATCCAAACGAAGATTTAATTACATGAGATCCGACTTTTATTTTTCTTTAACTTTGATAAATACGCATACAATAATTTTTTGTCAGTATCGAGACGAATCCAATATGCAGGACCATATATTCAAATAATGTTTCACGTTTGTTTATTGGAATCATATTTACAGTGGTCGGATTGGTTTCCTTTGAATTATTTTTTCAAATATACGCCCCTCAAAGCTCAAAAGAGCGGTTCCGAACAGCTACCATTACACTAGGCTACGAAAAGAAATGAAACCAATGTTTTGCGGAATGATCTATGATTCCATTCAACTGCTATGATTCCATTCAACATCTTAGTCTTTTTCAATTCCTTTTTTTTCCCTTATCCGTTAGTAGCCAACTTTTTTCTGTCTATTTTTTGTGCATTTTTAATTTGCGTTGCGATTAGCAAAACCTTTCTCTCCTATTTTGTCAAGTAATTATGTTCAACTCTCTGAAACATTTAAAACTGGGCAATGCGCATTCTATATTTCTATATTCAATCAACGGTGACAGTGCATCAAATAAATCGCCAGGACCGTGCGTTACATCATATGACTTATTTATCCCATTCGAATTATTCAAGAACCTAGAATGTGCGTATGTTTGGATAAAAATATTTCCTTAAAGAAAGAACTGGATGTCGCAGCATAATTCATTGCACAAGTGACAAATGCCGATCACTCGTTGCTCCATCATTTGATAGAGAAGGACAGCAAACTTCGGTCCGAACAAAAGAACTTTCGCGTTTGCGGAACGAAAATCTGTCTGAACTCTGCCACTTTTCCAAATGTTTAGAATCGGAGCCCTGATAACCCGGCAGTGATGCGTCTCCCAACGTATACAAAACGGCGATTCTTATTCGCCTAGAATTCCAGAATTCTATTGCTTCCCACTTAAAAGTTATTGAAAATTAAAAAAATCGGCTAAGTAGCTTCGTTCCGAACATCGTCCAGAATCTGTAGTTGCCGGATGCACGACCTATACTGAATCACCCTGTCTATATATATGACCTGTCCTTAAGAAGGCCAAAATCGAATTTTAATGGTCTTACCCCCCAAATTGGTTCGAAATAATTTTTAAAAAATGTCAGTTTTTTTAAATTTTTTCCCTCCATATTTACCCACTGCTAGGAAGCCTTACTTTTTCCCATAAGAAAAGCATTGATTTTCCGTGATTTTTAATCTTTTTTTTACCGTTGCCCTAATTATCAGCCAAAAAATCGTAAATTCTCAGAAAATGTTGACAGTAATGTTACCTTTTTGTCCGATTTTTTGGAATTCGATAAAAGAATTTTTGGGCTAGATCAATCACATCTTTCTTCTCTGTATGTTGCGAAGAACGCGGGAAAAAAGCAAAAAAAAAAGTCGAAGAACGTCGTTTTGAGAGCTAAAAATAAGAGGAATAAAATGGCAGAGGTTAAAAAAATAGGAAACTTTTCGCCGAAAATGATAAATTCTCGGAAATCGCTGAAAATAGAAAAAAAAAGTCAAAAAGTATCTTTCAGAGGTCTAAATATAGAAGTTAAAAACGGTTAAGTCTTCACACATTTTGTTATTATTATAGAAGAATAGAACAGAACTTCTAGTTTATAAATATACAAGTTAAAATCCGTTAAGTCATCACATATTATATTAAGGATCTTGATCCTGTCACGTGTTTCTAAATTATATAGCAAAGAACATCATAATGCTTCCTTAAACCGATTGCTTTGTTCATAAATTTTGCATGACCGTTACCTTCTTCGAATCAGGGAATTTTCTCCTATGTTCCTCAATGACTTGCAAAATGAATTGTTTCTGGTTTTCATTCTGCGTCAGAATATTATTAAAATCTGTGAATAGACCAACAGCCCTTTCTGCCGCATCATTCAACAACTTTTAATTTTTTTACAATTTCCGAACCTTCTCGAAAACTCTCATTTTCAGACCAGAGAGAGGGGTCAATTTGTAGAAACGATTAATCAACTTCAAATCGGAAAAAAAATTCCGGGGGGCGATGTTACAAAATGATCCATCCCTTTGTCACAGAAATTACCAACGTCTTTTACGTTGATTACATTTTTCTTCGGGCAATTTTGATCAATTTTTTCGATTACGCCGAGCGGGCCCAACTCGGACACTGCAACGTTTCACGTCCAATGGTAAATTCTCATCAAAAAATGATAAGGCCATTTCAGGGCTCGAAAACCAAAGGTGATTCACCAATTTTTGCATAGCGGCATTAGCTATCTCTCTGTCGACACTCTTATAATTATAGAATTTTTTCAAAAATTGAAGATCATGATTTGGAGCTGCTCCTGCGATTGGAGCAGTGAACCATGCTTCCAGATAAATCGTTACGATAAAAATCGATACATCTCGGATCGCCCGATATTCAGTTTTCGTCATTTCGAAACTGTCTCGGAACAAAAATATTTTCAAAAATAAATAGCTTTGGACATGAACCGTGCATGATGCATTGCACTCGGTGAACGTATTACGACTCCTTGCGATGGGACGGTTCCGGGAAATAATTTTATTAAATTCAAAAGCTCCTTGTAATCCGCTCGAGGTTGATCCGTTTCTAATGCCCATGTAACAAATGAATTTATTCTCGTGATATTCTTCACAGTTACAACGCTCTGTACTTTTTTTATCATCAATTCCGATGCGAAATGCCGTTGAATCGATTTTCGACCAGGAATCTTTGAAACGTTTGAAAATAGGTTCATCTGGTCCAGTCGAGGGGAACTTTAATTTCGCGTTGAAAACGCTTTTCAAAACTATCTCGAAAATATGGTGTCGACATGGCAGGTATAAAATCGATTTCTCTAACATTTGTTCTAATAAAACCGCCGCGCCATTCATGACACCCATGTTCGAAGCCGTTGTATCACAACAACGAGCTTTTATCGAGCTCAAAGCACCCCACTCATCGAGAACATCATGAATGGCGTTTGCTTGCGTAACGCCTCTCCTATTTTCAAGTTTTGGGACACCTAACAGCTTCTCAGAATGACTGTTTTTTTTTATCAAAACGGGTAGTCTCTCAAGCTTTTTACCGCTTTCATAATCAGGCAAAAGTTTTCCGTCCCAATGTAAAACAGCGGCTCGCAAGTCATTTTTTTTTTTTTTGGAACATACTTTTAATTCTCATGGACCTCATTTCACGCAATTTTTCACGCTTTCTCTTTATCGAGCTCCGATTAACAATCAACAAATTTGAATCGAATCCAAGAGACTGAGCTACAGAAGCGACTAAATGAACGGCCGATGTGTCAGAGACTTTGAACCTATCAAGAACCGCGACGAGTTTGTCATTCACCACATCTACAATGCCTCGAGATTTTTCCGGATTCGATGGTCCAGCATCATCTGCAGGATGGTTTCCTGTGGAATAATTCGAGAGTGTGCCAATGGATTTTTGTGACAACGTTTGTGAAAAGTCGCCACCATCACTCGATGCCAACTCCACGATCTCATCTGGAAGAAATTTTTATCGTTATTACATATCTTTGCTGATTGAGGAGCAATGAAAAAAATTACCCTGAATGAAAAAAATTATGTCGCGGTTTACAAAATATGGCTCACAAAAGGACGAAATTTGCAGGTACGGATAAAAAATAAATTAAAAAAATTTAATTAATAATCTAAAAATAAGCGCCATTAGAAATGTGAAAAAGAAGCCAAAATGTATTACGACATTTTTCGATAGTGCCCCTCAGTGTAAATGTATGGCAATCAATGTCTCTAAATGACAAAAAAAGCCACTAGCGTATACGAAATTGAAGTTCAAAAAAATAAAAAATACGCACAACTAGGTAATTGGTCCAAGAACAATAGTCTATTATGATATTTTTCCGAAAAAGCATAATTCAGGAAATAGAGGTTGCAAAAGGTCGAAAATTGCAAATGCAGAAATCTTCAGGGTCATAAAAAGATGGTTTGTTCAAGATATTCGGAGAAAAGTACCAAATAATGCTCTTTCCTGTTCCATTCTTTCCAACCTCTGTAACGCATCGGTTATTTTTCGCAATTCTGCTGCCTCCATCAAATCATATGTGCTTTGGATATCCCAGATGAAACCGATACGACCAGGCTTCCTTTGATTTTGCAGAAATTCCGTTCTTATATCGTCGAGGCCTGCTAGCGCATCTTGATGGGCGATGTCAAAAAGGTCATCGAGTTTACCGCAAAATTCCTCTTCCCTCTTTTTATTGCTTGGGGCATTAATATTTTTTCCCAATAGATGCCATTGTTGATGTAAATCGATCAGTTTCGTTACCCAGTTATAATCTTGCTTCGTTTTTGATCTGGCTTTTGTCCAAAAAATCATAGTTTCACGTACGGCTAGTGCTGCACTTGTTTTTATATCAAAACCTGACACTCGTGTGTTGAAAAACAAAACTTTTAAAACTTTACGAGTTGATCGTAGTTTGCTCCCGAAAATTTGGGAATCCACATAACCAATCAAACGAATGTTTTCTCGTAAACGCATTGTGCACCTAACCTAAATTGACGAAATATGGGAGAGTGCAATTGTTGGCTGTTGGAGAGCGACTGCTGGGCCTCGAGTCGACGCTCTCGGAACTCGGAGCTCGGAGTCTAGCGGTGACAAGACCCTTTGTTCGGGCGCGTTGGTGTTACTCCGCGCGGATATAGTCCGAGCGCACTGCGCACATAGCGCGTGCTGGGTCGGAGGAAATAGGACTATGGTGCGTTGCAGAAAGAACAATATTAACAAAGGAGACGTACCATTTCACATTGAGCTAATCTCAAATAGTTTATTTAGGATAATTTCATCCAACTCTCGTTAACTTATGATCGAAAATCTTGATGCACTTTTTCTCATTACTATAATTGATGTCCAAAACATAATACGAATAAACATTCAGGACAAACAATGAGAATGTGTACGCGATGCCGGGTTCTTGAAATTGGTTTTTGTGGAGGTGCGATGTACTCGAACAGCAAGTGAAGCAGGAAAAACAGAAAATTTTTTAATCATGGCATAATCGATTTGGCTGCAGGGGTGGCCTTGGATATTTTTAACGTGATTAATTATTTTGTACAAAGAATTCCGTATGTTTTAAGACTACTCCGATTGAATTCTTTCGATATTTAACTCTCCAAATCACGTTTTTCGACTTTTTCCCGCGTTTTTCGCAACATACAGCGAATAAAGATGTGATTGATCTAGCCCAAAAGTGCTTGTATCGAATTCCAAAAAATCCGACAAAAAGGTAATATTATTGTCAACATTTTCTGAGAATTTACGATTTTTTAGCTGATAATTAGGGCAACGGTAAAAAAAGATTAAAAATCACGAAAAATCAATGCTTTTCTTATCGGAAAAAGTAAGACTTCCGAGCGGTGGGTAAATATGAAGGAATTTTTTTTTAATTCTGACTTTAAAAAAAATTATTTCGAACCAATTTCGGGGGTAAGATCATTAAAATTCGATTTTTCCCTTCTTAAGGACATATATATATATATCGGAGGTAGAACGAAGTTGAGGCGGATTGGGGCTCGTAAGAAAGGGAAGACCCTGTACGACTGGAACAAAATGATTTGATAATATATATATATATATATATATATATATATATATATATATATATATATATATATATATATATATATATATTCAAATCATTTTGTTCCAGTCGTACAGGGTCTTCCCTTTCTTACGAGCCCCAATCCGCCTCAACTTCGTTCTACCTCCGATTCCTCATCGCCCCTCTACCTCCCATTCCACTACCCCATATCCCCTCCACAACTGCCCCCTACCGCGAATTCCACCCGCCCCCCCACCTTGCGGCCGCAGCCGACTTCCCCACCTGTATCGTATTTACCATGACATATCTGCCATGGGCATAGGGAAACTGCGGTAAACCCATACCGATATAGCCGGTCCCAAGTTCGCCTCCTAGTCACCGAACTAGTCGTCTGTCGCCGAGAAATGTCGAAGAAAAACATTTCACGACGAAAGTGACGCGACTGGGATTCGAATCCGGGACCTCCCGATCCGCTGGCCAGCACGCTAACCACTAGACCAACGCACCGGTTCATATTCCCTATATATACTTTCGAAAGTTTCCTAAGGATTTTGCAGGTCCCACAAAACAAGGAAATCGTTAATTGATGCCATCGGCGCAGACAATAAATTCACGTTTTCACGGTCACAAACTGATATCCTCTAGGTATGTGGACATGCGGTTACGCACAGTCTCCAATGTACCTCGATCGTATGTACGTCGCGACTCGGCACGAACCTGCTTGTGCGACAAAGAGCCATGGTAGCGTACAAAGTAAACGGTCTTGCCAAATGTACGATACTTATCTCAAGTATAGATTTGTTATCTATTAACATATCATTAATTGAGACGAGTCTTCGATTCTTAGCAGTTATTTGCTAGCTATTAACCGTTTAACTGCCATTGCATCAAATTTGCTACGTTCACTTTGACGCCGTCGGTAAAAGCGTAAGGACGCTATAGCGGACAAGCTACTTCACAGTTCCATCAATATATGCTAGATGCAGCAACAAATGCCAGGATAGCTTGAAATTCAAACGTAAACTTTTGCTTACTTGACGCTTGCCCCAGCATTTGATCTGCTGCCCGTTTTTTGTCCAAAAATGTAAGTAAATGGACATTTTTGAAATATTTTTGATTAGAATTGTATAAAGAAAGCTTGACTGGACGAACTAGGCTTTGAAGATTTTTTATTGAATTAAAATAATAGTTCGAACCGAGCGGGTGAAAGCGGGATGTTAGTAACAAATTTGCTAAAGTCCGAAAATACTACTCCCTAGGCCCTTATCGACAAAGTTATGGTTGGATGTTCATGTTTTACCCTTTTTTAGCTATAATACCAGAAGAAATGATTTTGAGCCATCCAGAAATAGGCATGGCCGTTAAAGGGTTAACAGGGCTATTTGATTCAACTGAACATTTTTTAATTACCAAATATTCACTTTGTAATAAGTGTACGACTGTTATTTCAAAAAACTACTGGGCCAACATCTTAAATACAGATTCATTAATAGTTAATAAATCCTTATTTGCGTTAAATAGAGAAGTTGTCGCATCAACTGTGTGACTCTTGGCTCAAATGCGGCCGAGATAGTCGTTTTGAATGAAGATCGGTTAATTGTTGTGACAATGTTGTGCATTGAACACAGGATAGTCGGATAATCATTACTGATTTGAACTGTATTATCATATCACAATTTCAACTCGTTTTTCGATGACCGTAAACATCTATTGAGTTAAAGGAAATAAAGGTGATCAAAAAAATCATTTTATTTTTTTAAAATAAATACTGTGGCTATAAAAATGTTTCATGAGAACACGAATGTTTCTTAACGATTAACAAATTTTGTAACAGTTAATGAATATTTGAATGAAAGTGCCAACCAAATGTATTTCTTTACTATATATAAACTGTTTTCTCAGTGTGTCAATCAATTTTCCACACCATGCATACGATTTCATCATCAAGAACAGTTTGTTTTCAATACATTTATGTTCACCATGTTTAGTGGAAGACTGATCAACACTCGTGGTTTGTTCTTGCTGATTCACGACTGGAGACTCTTCATTGAAAGCATGAGGCGCATTTGGAATAGAATAACAAATGTCGTGTTCATTCGACGTTTCAACATCGTTAAGCATCGTTCTGGGGAACGAGTTTCTTATGAATGGTTCAACCTCAATACCCTTCATTACCCCGTACGGGGAAAACAATTTGTTGCCACGCGATACCTCGATAGTTGGCATCGTGGAAAATTTCGTTACGGAACAGATCACTTTGTCCTGAAGACACAGGATTTAAGAAAAACAGCTCTGAAAATAGCAGTATTCGAACATATACCAGCGGTCACCAAAGCAGCCAAAAAAGTGTTTCAGCGATTTACGAATAAGAAAATAAATAACGAGTGTGAAACTCAAACTGGCGGAGCACTTGGAATAGAATTCGAGCTCGTTAGAGTATTGGAGAACAAGTTGAATTTTGTGGCAGAATTTTATGAGCCATTTGGCATCGAAATAACGCGCTGGGGAAGCCGCGGAGAAAATGATACGTTCGACGGTCTACTTGGAGAAGCCGTAGCTGGAAACGCTGCATTTCTCATCGGCGATCTGTATCACACACTTGGACATGATCGATTATTAGATCTTTCAATTCCCTATAACACGGAATGTCTGACGTTTCTCACACCCGAAGCACTGACTGACAATTCCTGGAAGCTTCTGGTCGTACCGTTCAGGTGTATATTTTTTTCACGCGTAATAAGGAGAAAACAGTTTTGTCGCATTGAAGTGCATAGTCATAGTTAGGTTTTATTATTTCTGCAAATCAGTGAATATTTTTAAAAAGTGAAATATTATACAACTTCCGGTTCCTAAAATTATGGATTTGCCAAGCCCAATTTCATTACGATCGGCTGGATTGTTTTGGAAGAGCTTTTTATAGCGCGTGTTACGCCGCTTTAATGACCAGTGATGATAAACAAAATGTTACATGTGAGTGTCAGCGAGATAGCTGACGATTTCGGATAAACGATTTCCAAAGACGGTTGCTATCGTTCGGAAGAAAATAAAAATATTCACATCTCTCAAAACTAACAGGGGTTCAAAATAAAATTGTTCTTCCCTTTAACCCGAGCCATTAACACAATCTCTGAAAACGATATGTTTGAAAACTTCACAGATTGTATTGACAATTTCCATGGCTTTAACGCAAAATCTTGATTTGGCTGACACGCTAACGTCATCGGTAGTGCGCTATTTTGTTAGCAAGTGTTCTCTGACAGTCAAAAAAATATGTTTTGCTTGTAGCAAATTGAATAATTCAATGAGAAAAAATGTACGTGCCCTTAGAAAAAATTAACACATTGTTTCATATTTTTGGCAGATTGTATACTTGGATCGCCGTCATATTCACCCTCATTCTGGGGGCTTACACTTTTCATTTTTTTGCTCTAACTTACCAAAAGTATGTAAGTTTTGATGCGGAGGAAATCAAAACAGAAGTAACGTGTCGGTCGATACAACATTTTCGTCGTAAGATAGAAAAAACATCGTCAAAAAAAAAGACATCTGTTCGGAGCTTGGAACTTTTTACCAAGACTGGGAATAGTGTCCTGTACACATACAGCATGTTACTTCAGGTCTCCTTACCAAGAATACCGTCTGCTTGGGCGGTGAGAGTTTTTATTGGATGGTGGTGGTTCTACAGTATTCTTGTCACTGTCGCGTATAGAGCGAGCATGACTGCTACTTTGGCTAATCCTATCGGCAGGTGAGTATCATTAAAGCGCAAACTTTTCAAATTATTAACAAGTTTTTGGATTGTAAGTTACAAGTTGTTGACGTCACATCAGATCCTCGGCATTCTAGCATACTCCCTACTCCACTGGTTCTTGCAGGTTCCAGAAAAGTGATTAGATTAAGATTTCCAGCTCGGATGACTGAGACCTATTTTTGGATTCTCCATGGTTTGCAGCTCAAGTTGACATTCCGTTAAAAAAAAAATTCGAAAAATAACATCGGCATTTATGTTACGCAAAAATAAAAATATGTACTTTATCAGTACTTAAGTACAAAATAAAAAATAAAAAGTACAAAATAATAAGTACAAAATAAAAATATCTACTTTACCAAATACTTTACTAAAGTACTTTACCAATATGTACTTTACGCAAAAGTAAAATATATGCTCTTTAAGAATATGTACTTTCCGTACCTTGTACGCAAATACCGGCGGCACTTTTCAAATTTTCGTGTTTTTCAGCTGAAGTGGACATTCTGTATGATGTCGCATAGATTGAAATATTTCGAAATATTTACAGCCTCGGGATATGAGAGAAGGCAAACCCCGGTGTTTGACTTTTTGCATACTATTATACCGTATCCTCGACAAAAAAGTTCCATGTTAACAAAAAAACGTCAAATAGTTTTTTTTTCAGAGTTTCGTACGAAAATGACTTAGTTTCTCAACGCTCTCTTGTGGACGCTATCCCGTGCAGAAATGTGACCAGACGTTCCCTACTTTATGTCCGGCCCTGACCAGATGTGCCTTGTCTGATTTGCCTGATCAGGCCTTCCTATGAAACAAACCGGAAAGATCAGAAAATCGTTTTTTTACGGCTTACCCTCTGTGTTTGGTAATTCCAATCTTCTGGCCGGGATACATTGCGAGCAAGTACATCTTCACGTAATGTCTACCCGGCCAGAACATTAGCGTGTTCTGAAAAGTGGAGCCTGTATTTATGAAGTAAAGAAAAGATACTTTGCTTTTCACCTCATCAAATATATTTATAATTGATTCGGATGAAACTAATACATCTGTTGTAATTCTATTCATCATTAAAAGCATTCATTTCATCAATGATGATCGACGAGGATAACAATGCTTATCATAAATACTGGGATTACGATAACTAATGATTGAAGCATAAAGAATAGCCAAACTATTCTATGAGGCAAAATTAAAGCAGATCATTAGTGGTTTTTGAACGCCTTGTCGCCATGTTGAGAAATATCAATGTTCTGGCGAGGAAGCCATTACATGAATGTATTTCGCCAACAATCCGCCAGGTGGCTACAAGCGAAGAGCTTCGCGTAAGCAAGGTACCATCGTACGAGGATAAAAGTTCGTCCTGTGAGTTGTACCATGTACAGAAGTACTTGCGAAGTAACCCTTTGCACTCTAGGCCTTTTTCGCTCGAATAGTGATCTGTGTAGGGTTTTCTGTCTCTTTGCCTATCAGGAAATGCAAGCAAGCGTATGTATACACTCATATACTAGCTTAGCGAGTAGATAACCAACAAACAATATGTTATCGAAATACTAAATTGAATACTCTCCCGATTTTATTTCCTCAAGGATTCCAAAAACGCTGAAACGTCATTTTTAATTTCCTCGTTTGTTCCTGGTTATTTCCTGATCTATTCCCTACGACTTTCCTGGTCATTTACCGCTTGTTCTTCAGCCCGTTCCTGATCAGTTCCCCAGAAAGGGAACGGCGCGGCGAATAGGGCCGTAGTCTTAGACCCGTTACATTGCGAACGTATTCCAGAGTGGAAGGCCCGACCAGAGCCTGATATTATTTAGGGAAGGCAGCTCAGGGGCAGTACTTTTTTCCGACTCAAATTTCTACACGGGATGTAACCTTTTTACCCCAGCTATGATCATTCAAAGTCGAAATATGCACTTTTTATTTTCATGATCCACAACCCTGTAACATAGATCGTAGGGAGCCCGCTAACGAATAACTTTGAAGCGGAATTATATTATTAATAATACTCTTTACAATTGCAGAAGCGATTAAATGAAAATTCATTCCCCGTGCACAACATCGAAGCGGCGCAACTTTTTTTATTTCTGGATTTGCTCGTATAATTCACGCTGTAAAATGCTTAAAAATTTGTTTTACTGCGATTGTTTTTCACAGTAGTCTAGATTGTTTTCCGTATAGCTGTTAAAAAAGACCGACAATTTGGCGAAAAAAGGGATCGGTCAATTGTTGCGCTCAGTGTTTACAGTCGACGTTTACAGAATCGGCGGAAAATGGTAAGGGAAGCAAGTGTGCAAAAGTTCAATATGAAGCCTATACTCGCACCATATGGATGGGCATCTATGTGACTAAAAATCTTGCAAGTATCAACCTCAAGATTCCATTTTTGTAAAAGTTATGGAACGGGGAAGCAAAATAAAAAAGTGGT
Source organism: Ophion slaviceki (assembly GCA_944452715.1). Lineage (NCBI taxonomy): Eukaryota > Metazoa > Arthropoda > Insecta > Hymenoptera > Ichneumonidae > Ophion > Ophion slaviceki. The sequence goes on from OX101784.1 coordinate 25,693,797, forward strand.
TTTTCTGGAAAACGGCACAGCCGGTTTTGTTGAAAAAAATATGTTAGGCACATCAATGAGATAGTGTTGAAACATTTTTTTGACAAAAAACGCAGTTAAAGAAAATGTCTAAATAAAAAAAATTTTACGGTTACATTTCGGAGCTACACTTCTACATTATTTTCATTAAAAAAAAAACGTTGAAACGTTTGTTTTGATATACAGTCGAACCTCGATATAACGAAATCCTCGATATAACGAAGATTTGTCCATTCTCTTCCGATAGACAAGCGACACCTTTATACAACAATATAATAATATACATTGTGCCCTAATTGCTAATAGCTTGTAAAAAATTCTCTAATTTGAACCTTTTTTTCTTTAAAAGTATCTCTATATTTATACCACTATTTTTTTTAAAGAACATGATCTCGATGTAACGAAACCTCGATATAACGAACTTCACTAGAGATTCGTTATATCGACGTTCGACTGTATATGTTTACTAAATATTAGAGAGAACACTCTTTCGCTCAGGCCGGCTACTCGTACATTGAATGTACGAGACGGGTTTTCATTCTGAGTACGTAAATTATTAGACGATTAAGTTAGTGAGAATTTAGATTTTACTTTTACTTTTTGTCGGCCTTCTTAAAAAGTTAAACTATAAAGATATTACTGTTGCTATGACAACTCGTGATACATCTGATGGGACAATTGGAAACTTAATTCGCGGAGAACAATTAAAAAATCATGTTATCATTCTATGTATTTGAAGTATCGAAATAAGTAGTGTCCAGTGAACCCTTAAAACTAAGTTTCCGTAGTAAATCACGATGGATTTGTACCCGTGCGGAAAATTGACGGGGCATCCCTCATAAAAATAAGCCCTTGAAGGCCCTTATATGGCAATCCGCACAGGGATTGCCACAATAGGGCCAGGTTTGTGCATTATAGGAAACGGACCAGTATACATAGCTTGGACTAAATCGTTTGTAGTATTTTAATTACTACACTCAATTATTCGATAATAGGTAAAAATAGGATAAAAACGTGAGGGCACTAAAAATTATTATATATTACATTTACAAGTCCTTCAAAAAATTACATGCTATTCTTATTGCTTTATTCACTCATGGAGTGATGCCAGTGCGTATGTTTAAACAATCCCATTCGGTTTTTTTTACATTTTTATAGTGACTATTTTTCGCCGAATACTTTCCATATGAAAAATTATTTCTTCCGAAGATTTTGATGATATTTTCCACTCATGAACTTTTCCCGATTGCGCAGGATAAATCAATAGATCGGTTTTCGTTTTCCAGATATTACCTTCCAACAAAAAAGATTCTAGACATTGATTGGACCCGAATATTTTTCTAATTTCTACTACACGTCCATTGCTTAAAAGCACAACGTTATTTGGCGTGGTAGTGCTAATTGTAGTGCTATTATTAAAAATCAATTTTTCAGCAATTATTTTCTCGGCTTTAATCACCTTTTTCGTAACTGAAATTTCGGAGCAATTTCTCTTGGCCGCTCAAAGAAATTGTCTTATTCATTCTGTCTGCGACAAAATTGAACCAGATACCTATTTAGACTTCTAATAGAACGTTTTATTTTTCCAAGGTAATTTTCGGAGTTGAAGCCATTTATTTTACTCAAGTTGCATCCAAAATTATGGACGTCATCTACTACATGGCAAAGCAAACACCTACACTGACAGATAAATTCTATTGATATTAACTAACCGCGTCTATTTGATGTGTGTAAAGTTGGCACCACCATTTTGAGAAACCAAAAAAATCATCATTGTGATAGTTTGTGCTAGGAATGTGCTACGTTGTGCGGCAAGCCGATCTAAGAAATTAAAAAAAATTAAGCTAAAATTCGAAAAAAAAAACGTCTTTAAGGCCCAACATCGCCATTTTGTCGGAATGAAAAAAAAATTGTTGTGGTCGATTGTACTAGGGTTGTACTAGCTTGTGCCGCAAACTGCGATACGATATCGTAATTAGTTTCGTAGAAAATCGCGTTTGAAAAAAATATCGCAGCACCGCCATTTTATCGGAATGAAAAAAAATAGTTGTGCTAGATTGTGCTAGCTTGTGCCGCAAACCGCATTCCGATACCGCAATTACTTTCGTAGAAAATGGCGAGTGAAAAAAAAGCAAAACCTCCATTTTTTTAATTAAAAAAAATTAATCATTGTGCTAGTTTGTGCTAGGAATATGCTACGTTGTGCCGCAAACCAATCTTAGAAATTAAAAAAAATTAAGCTAAAATTCGAAAAAAACGTTTTTGAGGCCCAACACCGCCATTTTGTCGGAATGAAAAAAAATGGTCGTGCTTGATTGTGCTAGGATTGTGCTAGCTTGTGCCGCAAACTGCGATTCGATATCGCAATTAGTTTCGTAGAAAATCGCGTTTGAAAAAAATATCGCAGCACCGCCATTTTGTCGGAATGAAAAAAAATAGTTGTGCTAGATTGCGCTAGGCTTGTGCTAGCTTGTGCCGCAACCGCATTCCGATATCGCAATTACTTTCGTAGAAAATGGCGAGTGAAAAAAAGCGCAACACCGCCATTTTTGTGCTCAAATTCGAAAAAAACCTTTTTGAGGCCCAACACCGCCATTTTGTCGGAATGAAAAAAAATGGTCGTGCTTGATTGTGCTCGATTGTGCTAGCTTGTATCGCATACTGCGATTCGATAACCCAATTAGTTTTGTAGAAAATCGCGTTTGAAAAAAATATCGCACCACCGCCATTTTGTCGGGATGAAAAAAAAATAGTTGTGCTTGACTGTGCTAGGGTTGTGCTATCTTGTGCCGCAAATCGCATTCCGATATTGCACTTAGTTTCGTGCAAAAACCGCGATTGAAAAAAAAAATCGCTACACCACCAATTTTGAAATGGTAACTTTTTTCACGCCATTCAATTGTGACAAACATCTGCAAGTTTGTGTCGGAAACGAAACTTGTCTATGACGTACATTTCTCATTAAAAGTGGACAAACTTTTGAAAAATGAAGCAAACATTTAAAGAAAAAAAATGTAAGGCCCAACTCATTTTTTAAATTTCGTAGTGCGGCTTGCAGCACAACGCAGTGCAGCCAGATCGCACGCAAAAGTTACCCCCTCTCTAGCCTTTTGCGCGCCCATCACATAATCATAGTAGCGCGTGTCCGTGAGCGAGCGACGCTCGGACATCTTCGGAAAGAGCCGAGCGCCGCCGAAGTTTCTCGACCGCGCCTTCGGCAGCTACACCAATACATGAACGCTGAGCACGTTCATGTGCGGCCAAGCCAAAACGAAGGCTTCGAGGGAAAAAAGCAATCTGAGCACGACTCGCGCGTGACGTCACCCGAAGGCACGCGCGAGGCTTTTAGATGATTTCAATGCTTATTTAGCTCTTGATTCTCTGCGTTATTAATGTATACAAAAAAATGTATCGCGCACTCTGATCGCTTATTTTTTTTAGTTCATACGTTAATTTAGATATAATAATAGATCTAAATTACAACTTATTTATATTCTAAAAAATCGTTTACGCTTTACTCACACCCGTCCTGAGGCCAAATAAATTATAATTCATAAAAGTAACCGGAAATATATTTATATTCGTATTATTATATTAATTCTCATACTTTCATCAAGCGATAAAGCATTATCCCCAAAAACAAGCCAATCATCCATCCATCCGGCCGCGAATAGTCAGTACCAGAAAGTGCACATATTCTACAAGCGATGAGATGGTCCCGTTGGTAACGTTCCTGGCTTCGGTCCGCAGGGGCGCGGGATCGTTCCCCGAGCTCAGTGCTTTTTTTTCTTAATTATTATTACTATTAATTCTTATTTGATTAGTTATTTTTATTAGTTATTATTACTATTTTAATTGGTTATCTTTTAGTGTCGAAAAATGTATCGCGCACTCCGACCGCTTATTTTATTAGTTTGTACGTTAATTTAAATGTAATAATAAATCTAAATTACGACTTATATATCTTCTAAAAAATTGTTTGCGCTTTACTCACACCCGTCCTTATGCCAAATAAATTGTAATTCATAAAAGTAAGCGGAAATATATTTATAGTCGTATTATTATATTCATTCTCGTAAGTTACGATTCGCGGCCAGATGGATAATTGGCTTGTTTTTGGGGATAATGCTTTATCGCTTGATGAAAGTATATGAGAATGAATATAATAACACGAATATAAATATATTTCCGCTTTCTTTTATGAATTACAATTTATTTGGCTTAGGGCCGGGTGTGAGTAAAGCGCAAACAATTTTTTAGATGAATAAATTGTATTTTAGATTTATTATAATATTTAAATTAATGTACAAACTAGTAAAATAAGCGGTCAGAGTGCGCGATAAATTTTTCGACACTAAAAGATGACTAATTAGAATAACAATGATAACTAATAAAAATAACTAATCAAATAAGAATTAATAGTAACAATAATTTTAAAAAAGCACTGAGCGCGGGTAACGATCCCGCGCCCCTGCGGACCGAAGCCAAGAACGCTACCAACGGAACCATCTCATCGCTTGCAGAATATGTGCACTTTCTGGTACTTACGATTCGCGGCCGGATGGATGATTGGCTTGTTCTTGGGGATAGTGCTTTATCGCTTGATGAAAGCATGAAAATTAATATAATAATACGAATATAAATATATTTCCGCTTACTTTTATGAATTACAATTTATTTGGCATAGGGACGCGTGTGAGTAAAGCGTAAACAATTTTTTAGGAGAGAAATAAGTTGTAATTTAGATTTATTATTATATTTAAATTAACGTACAAACTAATAAAATAAGCGGTCACAGTGCGCGATAAATAATTCGACACTTAACCCTTTGACTGTCAGTGACACACATATGGGCAAAAAAAGTCGTGCCATTTTTGTGTCATGACACACATGTGGGCATTTGAAAAAAAAAACATATTTCTACTACAGCGATTTGACTATAATTTGGTAAATTATAGGTTTTGAGGTTGCTGAATCGGAATTTGGAATCAGATTTCCAAAATTCAAAATGGCGGATCCAATACGGCGGACGCAAATTCAAAAAATGGTTTGATACCGACGAAAGTGAGTGTTCAAGGGTTTTTGAGGTCGCTAAATCCGAATTTGAAATCAGATTTCTAAAATTCAAAATGGCGGCTCCAATATGGCAGACGCAAATTCGAAAAATGGTTCAATTCCGACGAAAGTAGGTACCGTATGGTTTCTGAGGTCGCTGAAACCGAATTTGAAATTGGATTTCCAAAATTCAAAATGGCGGATCCAATATGGCGGATGCAAATTCGAAAAATGGTTCAATTCCGACGAAAGTAGGTACCGTATGGTTTTTGAGGTTGCTGAAACCGAATTTAAAATCGGATTTCCAAAATTCAAAATGGCGGATCCAATATGGCAGACGCAAATTCGACAAGTAGTTTGATTTCGACAAAAAATTGTATCTTTACGATGTTTATGGTCGGGAATTTCGAATTTGTGTCCTAACTTCAAGTATCTGACGCTCGGATACAATATGGTGAATAAAAATTTATCAATCATCCCGCGTAGAAATTTTGCTACCGAGCCCCTATGCTACCGAGTGCTTGTAACATCTTGGTCCCAAATATGGCATAAGAGATTGTGACAATTAAAGAGGTTTATCGAATAACATGCTATAGATTTTTGAAACTCAACCTTGTATATATATCAGGTTGATAAAAAAGTTTTGTCGCAATAATTTCAATATAATTTATTTATTTATATATCTTATACAAAACATTTCTAATCAACAATATATTCGCCATCGGTTTCTATGACACTCGACCGTCTAGTTCTAGGCGGCTGGAACGCAAAGAAATTTGAAATATCCCGTCTGAGATCGTCGACGTTTTCGAAAGTTTTGTTTCTCAAATATGCCTTCAAATGACTGAACAAATGGTAGTCAGATGGCGCGATGTCGGGAGAGTATGGTGGATGAGGAACGGTATTCCAGTGAAGCTCAGTGATTGTTTTGTGGGTTTCCTTTGCGACATGGGGTCTCGCGTTGTCGTGGAGAAGGTGCACAGTCGCGCGTCTTGGCCGTTTTTTTCTTATAGCTTTTGCCAATTCCTGGAGATTTTCGATGTATCGTGTAGTGGAGATCGTCTTACCTACAGGGAGAAAATTGTGAAACAGCATTCCCTTTGCGTCCCAGAAACAGCACAAAAAAACCTTTTGTGAGTGACGATCAGATTTCGGTTGGTGTGGCGGTTTTTCTCCGATAGGAAGCCAGTAGGCTAAACGTGTTCTGTTATCATACAAGACCCAGCTTTCATCTCCCGTCACAAGATCTTCTAAAAACTCTTTGCGATGGTGGCGAAGCAGGAGAGACTGGCAGATGGTCACGCGACAGTTCTTATTGTCGTCGGTGAGACGGTGTGGTATCCATTGAGCTAGAACCTTCCTGTATCCCAAGTTGTGTAAGTGATTGACTATTGACGGTTGGGTGCAGCCAAGTTCTCTTGCTAGCTCGTGCGTACTTGCTTCCGGTTTTTCTTTGATGCAGCGGAGTAATGCTTCGTCATCGATGGTCGACCGTCGTCCGGAACGTTCCTTATCTTCAAGGCTTGTGTCTCCAGATTTAAAACACTTGAACCAACGCTGGACTGTTCGATGAGAAACTACGTTCTCGCTGAATGCATCCTGTATATTTTTAGCAGTTGTGCTTGCGTTCGTGCCGCGCCGCCACTCGTAAAAAATGATCGCTCGAAGTTGCTCCTGCGAGATCGAAGCCATTTCTGTCCACTAGAACGCGCGTTCCCCCTTTTATACCCTGTCACGCGGAAGAGTAGAAAACATTCTAGAATATTCTCGACATAGCTCGATGTCATATTGCGTCAATACGTAAAAAGACATTTTAAAAATTTTTGCGACAAAACTTTTTTATCAACCTGATATATATATATATATATATATATATATATATATATATATATATATGTATGTATATATTTATGAATAATTCCTCTCTTTCGCTTCGCCTTACAAAGCTGCCGAAATCTTCTAACACGCATCCGAGTTGGATAACGTTTTTTGTCGTGACAGTCCATAGCACCTTTTTTAAATAGAATTCAGGAATGCATCGAAACTCCGAAGCTACGATGCTGTAAAATCGAAGTTTCCATGTGGAAAATAAGAGGTTATGTGCATCTATCGACTGCTGAGGCAGTTATAGGGCAAGCCTATTTATGGCCTCATCAGGGAAGCCATAGCAGGGTCTATTAGGGCAAGCCTTGGTAGGGCCCTATCGGGGAAAGCCTTAGTAGGGCCACATTAGGGACAGCCTTAGTAAGGCCCTATCATGGAAAGCCTTAGTAGGATCTTAACAGGGACGGCCTAAGTAGGGCCATTTTAGTAAAGCCTGATTTAGGGCCTAAATACTTCCGGCCCGATCGGGGCCGAATCACGATGTCCGTAATAGGTGTTATCCGTGTCACACCCCGATCGGGGCCTGATCCTGGTCAGGCTAACCCTGAGGAATTTCGATTCGGGATGTATGACAATCTATCCATAGTAACAAATGTAAAAAAATACTTTTTTGGTTTTATATCCCGCTCTCTGCCGAACTCAGAGTCACGAATCGAGGACGTGGCGGTCATTGACTCCGATTATGTATTTTTTTGTACTTTTTGTGCTTTTTGTATTTTTTCAAATTTCTTGTTACTATTCATATTTTCTTTTTTTTTCGTATTTCTCGTATTCAATTTTTTTTTGTATTTTTGCAACTTAAAAAATTTGTATTTCTTTTGTAGTTTTAATTTTTTTTCGATTTTAATTTTATTCTTTTTTTGTTGTCTGTATCTATTTTTTTCATTCTTTGTGGATTTTTTTTAAATTTATGTCTTTTATTTTATGTTTGGACAACAAATGAAAAAGAATTTCGGTATTTCACCTGATCATACCGTTATTCGTGGTACTTTTGGAAGCAAGGTACCGCACACAGTGGAACGTTACCACAATCTTTGCACATAAAGAATGTTGCCTTCCTTTGTTTTTTGGAATAACATTCAGTGCAACGCTTTCTTATCTACTTATCGTCTGAAATATAGAATGGATACTGACTTCGTGACGAGCGCAGAGGATTTTTGGGTTTACAATCATACTCTTTAGATGATGTGTGTTGATCACAATGATCTTCTAACAGCTTCCTTGCTAGTGCACAACGAAACTGTAAAGTCATTTTTTTCAAGTCAGTTTAGAGATGATTATAGATGACGGAAGCATTATAGATTGCAGTATCGAATAAATGAAAGTATAATTTGTGATGCCACTTGACGGTCGTGTGAATTGTTTCGTAAGAAGAAATAGACTGATCTGTTTTGTCTACATCTCCCATATTGTTATTATGAGAAATAACAACATTTGGCTTTATGATCGGTTTCTTGGTGAGCTTAGACTTTAGTCCATGTCAAAATTCTCGCTAGACATTCACATTGTTTATATTATCATTAATATTATGTTAAATTATTTCTCGCATTTAGTCGCTCGAATTCAAATCAACTCAATCATACTAAAACTGAAAACCTTTCCTGTCATATTGGAGCCACCATTTTGAAATTTGGAAATTCGATTTCAGATTTGGATCCAGCGACCTCGAAAACCCTGAGGTACTCACTTTCGTCGGAATCAAATCATTTTTCAAATTTGCGTCCGCCATATTGGATCCGCCATTTTTTATTTTGGAACTCCGATTTCAGATTGAGATTCAGCGACCCTAAAAACCTTCAAAAGGTTAAAGATAGCTAATTAAAATAATAATGATAACTAATAAAAATAACTAATTAAATAAGAATTAATAGTAATAATAAAGTTAAAAAAAAATACTGAGCGCGTGGAACGATTCCGTGCCCCTGCGGACCGAAGTCAGGAACGCTACCAACGGGACCATCTCATTGCTTGTAGAATATGTTCACTTTCTGGTACTGACGATTCGCGGCCGGATGGATGATTGGCTTGTTTTTGGGGATAATGCTTTATCGCTTGATGATAGTATATGACAATAAATATAATAATGCGAATATAAAAATATTTCCGCTTACTTTTATGAATTAAAATTTATTTGGCATAGGGACGGGTGTGAGTAAAGCGCAAACAATTATTTAGAAGATTAATAAGTTGTAATTTATATTCATTATTACATTTAAATTAACGTACAAACTAATAAAGTAAGCGGTCGGAGTGCGCGATAATTTTTTCGACACTAAAGAATAACTAATTAAAATAATAATGATAACTAATAAAAATAACTAATCAAATAAGAATAAATAGTAGTAATAATTTAAAAAAAGCACTGAGCGCGGGGAACGATCCCGCGCTCCTGCGGATCGAAGCCAGGAACGCTACCAACGGGACCATCTCATCGCTTGTAGAATATGTGCACTTTCCGGTACTGACGATTCGCGGCCGGATGGATGGATGATTGGCTTGTTTTTGGGGATAATGCTTTATCGCTTGATGAAAGTATGAGAACTAATATAATAATCCGAATATAAATATATTTCCGCTTACTTTTATGTATTATAATTTATTTGGCATATGGACGGGTGTGAGTAAAGCGTAAACAATTTTTTAGAAGATAAATAAGTTGTAATTTAGATATAATATTATATTTAAATTAACGTATAAACGAAAAAAATAAGCGATCAGAGTGCGCGATACATTTTTTGTATACATTAATAACGCAGAGAATCAAGACCTAAATACGCATTGAAATCATCTAAAAGCCTCGCGCGTACTGTCGGGTGACGTCACGCGCGAGTCGTGCTCAGATTGCTTTTTCCCTCGAAGCCTTCGTTTTGGCTTGGCCGCACATGAACGTGCTCAGCGTCCATGCATTGGTGTAGCTGCCGAAGGCGCGGTCGGGAAACTTCGACGGCGCTCGGCTCTTTCCGAAGATGTCCGAGCGTCGCTCGCTCACGGACACGCACTACTATGATTGTGTGATGGGCGCGCAAGAGACTAGAGAGGGGGTAACTTTTGCGCGCGATCTGGCTGCACTGGCACAACGTAGCATACTTCTAGCACAAACTAGCACAATGATTATTTTTTCGGTTTTTCATAATGGTGGTTCACACACATTTTTTCACTCGCGATTTTCTACGAAACTAATTGCGGTATCGAAATGCGGTTTGCGGCACAAGCTATCACAAGCCTAGCACAATCTAGCACAACAATTTTTTTTATTCCGGCAAAATGGTGTTGAGCCTTAAAAACTTTTTTTTTCGAATTCTCGCTACATTTTTTAAATTTCTTAATGCGGCTTTCGGCATAACGTAGCATACTTCTAGTACAAACTAGCGCAATGATTATTTTTTTGGTTTTTCAAAATGGTGGTTCACACACATTTTTTCACCCGTGATTTTCTACGAAACTAATTGCGGTATCGAAATGCAGTTTGCGGCACAAGCTAGCACAACCCTAGCACAACCGAGTACGACAATTTTTTTTTTTCATTCGGATAAAATGTCGGTGCTGTGATTTCTTTTTCAAGCGATTTTTTTTCAATCGCCATTTTCTACGAACGTAATTGCGGTATCGGAATGCGGTTTGCGGCACAAGCTAGCACAAGCGTAGCACAGTCGAGCGCAACATTTTTTTTTTTCATCCTAACAAAATGGCGGTGCTGCGATTTTTTTTCGAACGCGATTTTCTGCAAAACTAATTGCGGTATCGAATTGCGGTTGGCAGCACAAGTTAGCACATACCTAGCACAATCGAGCGCAACTATTTTTTTTCATTCCGACAAAATGGCCGTGTTGCGATTTTTTTTCAAATGCGATTTTCTACGAAACTAATTGTGGTATCGAAATGCGGTTTGCGGCACAAGCTAGCACAACCCTAGCACAACCGAGCACAACCATTTTTTTTTCATTCGGATAAAATGTCGGTGCTGTGATTTGTTTTTCAAACGCGATTTTTTACGAAACTAATTGCGGTATCGAATTGCGGTTGGCAGCACAAGCTAGCACATACCTAACACAATCGAGCACAACCATTTTTTTTCATTCCAAAACAATGGCGGTGTTGCGATTTTTTTTTCAAACGCGATTTTCTATGAAACTAATTGCGGTATCGAATTGCGGTTACCCGTGCGGAAATTGAGTTGGGGATGTGATCGGGCCCCAATAATATTCCCCTAACTTTATTCGGGCTCTAATGTGGAAGCCACATGAGGGCCGTTAGCGGCCGGTCACACTTTGTCAACAAGGGCCATTAAAGGCGCAACGACCGGGGCCTTATAAGTTGCCTTAATGGCGCCTCATCAAAACCATTTTAGCGCCCTGAAAATGCCTCAACGGCGCCTCATCATAACCATTTCAGCTCCATAAAATATCCGTATCAGTGGATATACGTGTATGTTAAATGCGTCAGGGTATATCTGTATTTGTTTTTATGTAATTGTTCATGTGCATAGATGTGGGCGTGAGTACATGTGTATGTATGTGTGCGCGCGTAGAAATGTGATTGCGTATTTGCATGTGAGCCTTTATGACAAACTGCCATGACAAAATTAATATAAAAAATAATCCATTCTAAGGAATATATGTGTAGTAGAAATAAAAAAAAATATATGGGAAAACAAAGACCAATTTATTTACTTATCCTACACAGTCAGATAAAGTTTATGAATGGGAAATGTCAGCGATGTCTTCAGAAGAAATAATTTTCCGTATGATGAGTATTGAGCAGAAATTAGTTGCTATAAAAATGTCGAGAAAACCGGTTGGGACTGTTCACACTTATGCGCTAGTATTACTCCGTGTATGAGTGAAATCATGAGTAATTGTTTGTATCTAGGTAAAAGGTTTCTTTAATTTGATAAATAAATACTGTCTGATTTTTGTCTGCATATTTGTGTTCATCGTTGATTTTTTATTTGCTAATGCCCTTACGCTTTTTCCCAATTTGCTTTCGATAATATTATTCGATCGATGTATATAATCGATTTGAATAATTGAAATACCATCAACCATGTAGCCTAAGCTATTTATACTGGTTTATCGCTATAATAGTCAGATCTGGGCCTATTGTGGAGATCTCTACTTGTTTATCCCTATACTGGCCAAGTCTGGGCCTATTGTGGAAATCCCTACAGGTTTATCCCTATAATGGCCATGTCGGGTCCTTTTGTGGAAATCCCTACAGGTTTATCCCCATAATGGCCAAGTCGAGGCCTATTGTGGAAATCCCTACAAGTTTATCCCGATAATGGCCAAGTCTGGGCCCATTGTGAAAATCCCTACTAGGGAAAGCACTAGGAAAGCCCTGAAAGGCCCTTATTTTTATTAGGGATGCCCTATCAGTTTTCTGCACGGGTGGTGGCATAAGCTAGCACAACCCTAGCACAATCGAGCACAGCCTTTTTTTTCATTCCGACAAAATGGCGGTGTTGGGCCTTAAAAACGTTTTTTTTTTTTTCAAATTTTGCCCGAGTCAAAATTTTTAGCCTCCTCTGAACCCTCGCAGGACCCATTTCTTTTGTAATACATCAGCCGCCGGCCTCTGTTGAACCGACGAAACCCCATTTGTCGAGTTCAGTGCCATGAAGAGACCTCCTCTCGGTCCAGTGTAGCCTCTGTTAGACCTCCCAAACCTTCTTTCGACCCCCAGTTTAAGTGAAACGTGCAGAACACAGGCTTCCTTAACCTGCTTTCAATCTCAAACCGTTGCCTCGACCCCACCTTACCTGCTTTCGGCCCAAATTCGATATCTCCTCCATCATCACTCCATTGTGGCCTGATCGGTAATCCGTTCGATGACGAAAATAATACGTTTTCCCTGATTATCGCCCGAAGAACGGTACAGGTAAATATGCATTATCAGATGATGAATAAATACTACACAATTAATAAAAATACATTGTCCCCTTATCAAATTATTAGTGCAATATCAATATGCGAAAACAATCAAATTTGCTCAATATCGATTTATTATTATTTTATAGGCGATTCATAAAAGAATGCTCGTATATACAGTCTTACTCCAATTCTATCGGATTAATGGGCGTCACGAATTTTCCTGTGAGAAAAAATCTCACAGGAAAATTCTTAAAAAATGCCCGGCTATCGAGTATAAGTTTACGCGACGTTTTTCATCCTTGACATTTCTTCTTAAACCCTCTAGTTCTTGAGTTACATTACATTATCTAGAATTAGACTTTTTTAGCAAAAAATGAAATAACATTGCGAAAAAAAATCGTACAAAGCTTTATAAAAAACGAAAATGGAGCACCTGCTACCCCGTTCAAGTTTATCATGGATAAACGTAACAATTTTTTTTTTGCATAAGTCATGCTCCCAATTATCGATGGTCGAAAAAAAGCCGTACGTCACGTAACAAACAGTCACGTACAAAAATGCGTACCAGATCGAAAAAAAAATCATAAAAAAATATTCCAGAAAAGCAAAATAAAGCTGAATTTGTTCCCGTCAAAACGCCGTTCGGTAAATTTGGTTATCTTTTTTTTACGAAGCTATGTAACTTTTAGTGCAGCAAGAAATATCCACTGGTGTATCCGAACTTTAAGCAACGGTATATATTATATAATATATGCCGTCTATATATGTATATGATACTCGAAATATGTGGTTGCGTTAATATATTCGAATATACACTACCATAATTATTGCACCTAGATAATTGCAATCTTATGGTAGAATAATTATTATTTTACGAAGATATTATAAAGCTCTGTATAATTAATTAATTATATAGACCTTTATACTCTCTTCGTGAAATAATAAATGAAATAAAATTATATTACTTTAACATTATTTGGCAATTATCCAGCGCTCAAAAGTTTTGCGATTATGTGGAGTGTCCGAAAACTTTTGGCTGGCAGTGTAGATCTAAATAACATATAATGTTGATATCTCTATGAAATGTTAGGGTGTTAATTATAGTCTATTTCATGTTCTAAAAGATTGAAATTGACGGTTTGGAATTCAACCTCATTCGATTTTTTCTTTATTTTTTTTCCTTTTGTTTTTTTTTTTGTTCATTCAATAATGAGTCGATAAATGGCGGTAGCCAATTACCGTCGATTTCAAATAAAATTTTTTATTTTTCTTTGTTTTCAATTTAGCACGTCGAAAATTAAAAAAATATTTCCACGTGTATGTATGAAGCATATTTTTATTTCTTTCCGCTAAATATTATGATATTAACTAACCGCGTATATTTGATTCTTTTTTATTTGAATTAACTAGATTTTTCATAGAACCAAATTTTTCCTATTGCATTCCATTATTAAAATTATTGATTTCAAATATGTTTATTTATTCAAATCAATCGATTTAATATCGTCCAATAACTAAATATTTTATTTGATCCTAATAAATCTGTGATTCGGGTTCATTAGTTCAAGATTTTCATCTGTTCAAAAAACAATTTAGTCAAGTTCACTGAATGGATCTAGTTATTTTTTTTTAATTTACCTTAAATAGAATTTTCGTAGAGTTAACCATTTTTCTATTTGATTGAAGTAATGGTCCATCTTTATTGCAACACTCATATCAAACGGGCGTTGGGGTAGAGAAGGTGGAGAGAGCGGAATTATATATATATATATGCATTTGTTTGAAAAATCCATAGCATGTCATTCGATAAAACTCTCTAATTATCACAATGATATTAACTAATTAATATAGCTTATGTGATACAACAAATAGTTATAGGTATTCATTTGGTCTCATATGCTATATCAACGACCAAAATGTTATAAGCACTCGGTAGCATAGGGGCAGCGTGCGTAGCTATGAGTAGGTAGGTACTAGGTTCGATTCGCATATAGGGCAAAAATTTTCTTCGAAAACTATCATTTCTAAAGGCCAGGGAATGACGAATTACGGTGAAAAATCCTTGTGGTAAAGCTCTCAATTAAGGAATTCGTTTTATTTTCGATTTATGAAATATTTTATGCATATAGTACACTTAGCTTTACAGTGTACATTGTAAGCAAATAAAGATCCATTTGAATCTCATCTTTATTAACATATATAAATATCTTTGAAACAAATATGATCGTAGTAGGCTGTGAGACAGGGAAAAAACCTATTGTATTTAAATAGATCCTATATAAATTAATTTTTTTGTTTAGCAGCGTCAGTAGGTTCTGCGCGAGCGCTCGAAGTAGGCCCACCTGAGGTTCCGTAGGTTCAGTTGTGGTCCTCACTGACCTCCTTTGAGTCAAAAAGTCTACTTTCTGCCATGCCAGAGGTTCATCGGAGGCCCTAACGCATGGTACTTTCAGACATTGTACCCTCCTTTAGATACCCAATAATCCGCTGTCGCCGATTTCTGCTCGGGGACGGAAGCCTTCATTTTGTGAGTTGAACGCGGCTCGAAAATTTCGACTCGGGTGACTTCATTTTAAAAAATTTCTAATATTGGCTTGCGGCACGACGTAGCACATTCCGAGCACAAACTAGCACAATGTTTTTTTTTATTTAAAAAAATGGAGGTTTTGCGTTTTTTTACTCGCCATTTTGTACGAAAGTAATTGCGGTATCGGAATGCGCTTTTGCGGCACAAGCTAGCACAAGCCTTTCATTCCGACAACATGGCGGTATTGGGCCTCAAAAACGTTTTTTTCGAATTTTGGCTTCATTTTTTTTTATTTCTAAGATCGGCTTGCGGCACAATGTGGCACATTCCTAGCACAAACTAACACAATGATAATTTTTTTATTTAAAAAATCGAGGTTTTGCGTTTTTTTTCACGCGCCATGTTCTACGAAACTAATTGCGATATCGAATCGCAGTTTGCGGCACAAGCTAGCACAACCCTAGCACAATTGAGCACAACCATTTTTTTTCATTCCGACAAAATGGCGGTGTTGGACCTTAAAAACGTTTTTTTTTCTCGAATTTTGGCTTCATTTCTTTTCAATTTCTAAGATCGGCTTGCGGCACAACGTAGCACATTCCTAGCACAAACGAGCACAATAATAATTTTTTTGGTTTTTCGAAATGGCGGTGCTAACTTCACACACATGTCTGTTTGATTTATTTATATTTGAATTATCTAGATTTCAAACAAACAGATTAGAAACAATTTTTTCTTATTGTATTCCATTATTAGAATTATTTATTTTAAATATATTTATTTATTCAAATCAAAATCTATTTAATATCGTCCAATAACTAAATATCTTATTTAATCCTAATGAATCTGTGATTCGGATTCATCTGTTCAAAAAACAATTTACTTGAATTCGCTAAAAGGATCTATTTTATTAAAATTTTTATTAATTAAATAGAATTTTCGTAGAGTCAACCATTTTTCTATTTAATTAAACTAATGTTCTGTCTTTATTGCAACACTCATATCAAAGGGGTGTGGGGGTAGAGAGGAATTATATATATATATATATAGGTTATACGCATGTTATTCGATAAAACTCTCTAATTATCACAATGATATTAACTAATTGATATAGTTTATGTGATACAGCAAATAATTATAGGAATTTATTTGGTCTCTTATGCTATATCTGCGACGAATATGTTACAAGCACTCGGTAGCATAGGGGCAGCGTGCGTAGCTATGAGTAGGTAGGTACTAGGTTCAATGCCCATATAGGTGAAATATTTTCTTCGAAAAAAAATCATTCCGAAAGGCCAGGCTATGACTAATTACGATACAAAATCGTTGTGGTAATCTCTCAGTTAAGTGCATCATTTCATTTTGGATTTATGAAATATTTTATGCACATAGTACACTTAGATTTACAGAGTACATTTAAGCAAATTAAGATTTATTTCAATCGAATCTTTATTTATTCGTTTGGAATATATTTGATATTTAAAAAGAATAGCTGAAACGAATAAAAAAATATCTTTGAAACAAATAAGATCGTAGTAGGGCGTGAGACAAGGAAAAAACCTATCATTTAGATAGATCTTATTTAAATAATTATGAAAAAAAATGGCAGTGTATCGTGACCTTATATGAACGGACATATATACGCAGAAATACATACATTTACACACACGTGAGCAAATCCATCGACAGAGACAACTTATGGGCACACCATGGTTTACATGAGGCGTCGATCAGCCATCCTTGAAGGCCCTCATTATTCTGCCTTTAATGGCTCTCAATAGCAAAGTGTGACCGGCCACTAAGGACCCATGTAAGGCTACCCGATTAGGGCCCTATCAAAGTTAGGGAAATTCTATATGGGCCCGACCAAATCCCAGGTTCAATTTCCGCACGGGATAGTGAGGTTTCGAAGTTGTTATTCGGAGCGTTTTTTTCGTATTATTCTCGCTGCCTCTAAAAAAACAGGGTGCCTTATAAGTGTGAGTCTTTCGCATGTCTTTCTCAAAACGGGATCTTCGATTACTTGAATTCGCTCGCCGCTCACAAAACAGGTCACACTAAACAAGCACCCCGTTTTATGAGAGCCGAAGGTACTTACTAGTGAAGCATTCAGCTTTGTGGGTAACGAGGGGACTCATAATAAACAAGCATACTATGTTATCAGTGGCGAGGGGACTCATATTTATAAAGCACCCCATTCTGTGAGAGGCGAGGGGACTCACAATTATAAAGCACCCCATTCTGTGAGAGGCGAGGGGACTCACACTAATATAGCACTCCGTTTTATGAGAGCCGAAGGGATTGTCATTGAAAAGCACCCCGATGAGGAGTTCCAGACTGTACTACAACCCCGGGTGCACGGGGGATATCCGTGTGGCCGAATCCTTCGGGAATACGTCCGGGACACCTCGGTGAATAGCGACACTGCCGTTCTGAGTTGGCCGACCAATGTCGACGAGAGCTCATCTATTGGAAGTGGTGCGGGAGTTTGTATCCGCAATGATACGACCAATGATCAATAATGGTACCGAGGGAGCTAGTGGTCCACCGATCCTCAAGGGGGTCGAAACTAGCCGGTGAGATTAGATTCGCGGTGGCAGTGGTTAGGCCGCATGCTGGTCAAGGTTCCTGCGGGTTACCAGCGGATGAGCTATGTTGTTGTTAGCTCGGGTAGCCGCCTGCCGGGCCGTTAGAGTAGTGAAATAACACTGTATCAGTAGTTGCACTTGGGACCCGGTTTCTGGGTGTAAACTGGGAGGCAACGCGTGTGCCTTGCTGCGCCGATTGAGCGTGATCTCAATCCCGGGCATAACGGTAGTCGTGTAGTTGGGGTCCACGGCTAGGTACTATACATAAAAGACCAATGACACTAGTCTGTACTACAACCCCCTCGTGATGAACTATTAAAACTTATTTTTTAAATCTAACTGCACCCTATTTGTTTCAGCACTTTATGTACATAGAGTAGTAACATGCGTTTGCAAGTATTCTCCTCGAAATAGATTTTCAATTATTTCATTTGATGTATTACGCACTGTCATAGTGTTCGGAATTTTACTAGGATTTAACATTTCAGAACGGGGGACAAGCAGTAAAAATGAAATGTAAATTTTCGCAAACTTTATCGCCCAATGATGCAAGAACCCAGAATAAAAACAAGTCTTGTACATTTGATGTACAAGTTGGCGGCGTGAGCAATAGTGTCATAAAACCGTGTTGCGACGCCCCATTTATCGCCACGCATACCCCCTACGGAAAATTTGGTAAAAATATATGTTAAGGGGTCTTCTCACTTTAGATGCTAAAAAGGCTATTCTCATGCATTTTTTGATAGGTTTATATTATAGATATTGATATAGAAGTTGTTACACTTAATAAATGCATTTTCGAAATACATTTTTTTTAATTTAATATATTTATGTAACCCAAACAAACTTTACACGAGTTTTCCTCGAAACAACGTTTTTCGACGGCTTGTTGATAAAATCGAATTTACTGAACCGATCCTTATGCAATATTAACCACATATAATTTACAACTATTAGAACAGGTATAGCGCATATCAAGGAGTTTTTTAAATCTCGATATTTATTTTTTTTTTGCCAAAACGGTGAAAGAAGGTTTTTTTTGTTGTTTTTTCGAAAAATGTTTGCCATTTTATTTTTGCATATATAAAAAATCGTATGATATGCGCTATGGCCATTAACATACTGAATCGAAAACCGTTTGATTCTTTTTTTTTTTCGTATGATCCATCTCTGAGATTTCATCAACAGTGCAGACCTACAATTTTAGAGGAAATTTTTTTAACCACCATGTTGGTCTATAAATAGTTGGTCTATAATAAATAGAATTTATTTTTAACATGTATTTCGAAAGTGTATTTATTAAGTGTAACAACTTTTATATCAATATTTATAATTCAAAAAAAAATCATGAAAATAGCTTATAATAAATAGGCTATATCATAAAAATAGGGTCTGAAGTGTGAAGACCCCTTAAACCAAACATTTGTGTGTAACTCTGTGTGTAACTCTGAAATGTAACCTTAAAAATTGCTTGAAATATTTGCTAATGTTTTCTAACTACTGTAGAACCTCGATTATCAGAACCAATTGGGATCGAGACTAGTTCGAATAATCGAAACGTGGGTTTTTTGGGACGAGATCATAAACAGCACCTTTTTACATAAAAACAGTTGTTTCGATATGACGCTCAGTCGGAGCGGGTGATTGCACACCCACGTTGACTGGAACTTGGCCCTTTCAGTGGCAAGAGCTTCCAAGTTATTTCGGTTGTTGGTGACGCCTCCTGTTGGTTGCGTTTGTATTTGGTCTGACGCATTGGTATGCAGTCAGGGAAATGAAACGAGGAAAGCTGCGAGATTGCCTCGCCGAGTGCCTTGACCGTGGTAATAATACCCGAGTTGTAAGCTCGTGCTCTAGCAAGCGTGTCGCTGATTTTCGGGGTCTCACGACGCTCCTTTTATTCCCGATCGTGTCGGACTCCAGTTGCGCGACACTCGGGCGCGCTCCCCCTCTGCGCGATCGCGACGGAACTAGCGGCCGTACGTGAGTCGCTCGCGGGAGGTGTCGATCCGGCGGCCTAGTCTCAGGCGCCCGAGAGTGGGGGGATCAAGCGGTATTCTTGGTCGTGTCTCGCTCATTCCGCCCGCCTTATCACGTGCTCGTGATAATTACAGACTTGCAGGATCATCTTCTGGTGTGCTTACTGGTAGAAGGACGAGTTTTGTGATCGGCCTGGTTAGTTCTGTCGTGGCGGTTTTTACAGTTACGACCCTCGTGCAGTCGTCCCTTCCTGGGTGGATTTTCGTGATGCGAGCCAAAGGCCATCTGGATGGTGGAGTGTTTTCGTCTCTCAAGAGACAAAGCCGTCTTATCGTAAACTCATTCGTTTTGTGTTGCCACTTAGCTCGTGGGGTGAGTCCGTGGACATATTCCTTTGCCCAGCGGGCCCTATAATGATCTCTCATTTTATTGAGCTGTTGCCATCGAGTGAGTCTGGATGTTGATGTCTCCACGAGTGAAGGTTCAGGGATGGCGGTGAGAGCCGTACCGATGAGGAAGTGCCCTGGGGTTAACGCGCTGATATCGGTGGGATCCTCGCTTAAGGCGCTCAGGGGGCGTGAATTGAGGCATGCCTCAATCTGCGCGAGTACTGTCGACATCTCCTCAAAAGTGAGGGTAGCTTTTCCGATGACTCTTCATAGATGATATTTTGTCGACGTTACTGCTGCTTCCCACAGACCTCCAAAGTGTGGCACGCCAGATGGGTTGAATCGCCAAGCTATCCCCTGGTTTGTTGTTTCGCGTCTGATAGTAGCGAATTCTTTGCAGCTAGCTGCGAACATTTTTCGCAGCTCGGAATCGGCGCCGACAAAGGTAGTTCCTCTGTCACTGTAGAGTTCAGTGCACAAACCACGACATGAGACTAGACGCTGTAGGTGCAAGGAATGCTTTTGTAGAGTAGTCTGATGCTACATCAAGGTGCACTGCCTTGGTCACCATGCAGACGAAGAAGACCAAGAAGGCCTTTGATGCTCTGTGCCCTCTTCCTGGGGAGGTTCTCAGGAACACGGGCCCGACATAGTCTACTCCGGTGAATTGAAATGGCCTTGCGGGCCTGGTGCGTACCGGTGGAAGGTCTGCCATGAATTGATGGGATGGCGCCGCCGGCCATCGCGCACACGTGACGCATTTGTAGAGACACTGCTTGATGCGTCGTCGTCCTCCCGGTATCCAGAAGCGTTGGCGCAAGCTGTTCAGGGTAAGCTGAGTTCCGCCGTGCAGTGTGGCTCTGTGAGCTTGATTGACTAGTAGCTCGGTGAGTTTCGATACTGCTGGGAGTATTATTGGGTGCTTTTCATCTCAAGATAGGAGGGAGTGCTTGAGTCTTCCTCCTACTCGCAAGATGTCTTCCTTGTCCAGGAAGGGCGCTAGCTGCGCAATGACCCCTTTATACGGCTTACCCTGTTGGCTCGTATATCCTTTATAGTTGCCGAAAAGTGGATCCTTTGAATCTTTTTTACCCAGGTAAGTTCGGAGTTTCGGAGATCATCGGGAAGTAGCTCTTAGTTTCTTGGCCGCGCAGCTGATCTCCATCGTTTACACCATGCGGTGACTCGCAATAGTGTGTTGTAGCTTGAGAACCTCGCCAGTATTTCGGGTTCGAGAAATGGGACTTATACAGTAGCCGTCTGAATGGTTACCCGTGCTTCCGGTAATTCTAGAGGAAGGTCAGGTTGTGGAGGTTTATCATTGCTTGGACCCCTTCTATTAAGAAATGGCGGTCCGTGCCACCATAAGTCGTGCTTCAGGAGTTGCTAGGGTGTTAGTCCTCTTGAAGCGCAGTCCGCGGGATTCAAGTTTCCGGGGATATGTTTCCAGCTGTCTCCTGGCATTAGTCGCTGTATTTCGGCTACGCGATTCGCGACGTAGGTTTTCCATTTGCAGGGGTGCCCTTGAATCCACCCCAGAGTTACGGTTGAATCGGACCAAAGGGTGATCTTGATTTGATGGATTCCCAAGATTTTACCATATTTCCTTGTTCCATTCTTAACCAGCGCGAGATTTTAACGGCCTGGAGCAGGTTCCATTCGTCATGAAACGTGTTCCATTCGTTTGCCACAGAAGGGGGCAAGTGGTCATCCCATTGAGCGCCAATTTGCCAACAGGTTTGAATGAAAATCTTCGCTTGCACGATGATAGGTGCCAGCCACCCTAGAGGGTCGAATAGTCGTGCCGCTTGCGAAAGTATAGTTCGCTTTGTCGTTTTATTGCTGGTTATAGCTTGAACCTTGAAGGTGAAGGTGTCGTGTTCTGATTTCCACAAAAGTCCCAAAGTGGCGTGGGTAGAATCATTTTCTGTCCAAGAGTGAAGTGCTTGGGGTCCCTTGTCTTCGGCAGGAACGTCTTGTAGGATTTCTGGGCAGTTAGAAGCCCATTTCTTTACTGCGAAGCCGCCCGCCATGCAGATTTGTTAGATTTCTTGTTGAATTGCCTTAGCTTCGATTTCGGTTGGAGCACCAACTAGAATGTCATCAATGTAGGTGTTTTCTTCCAAAGCCTTGGCTCCAATGGAAATTTGCTTCCTTTATCTGCGGCTAATTGAAGAAGAGTACGAATGGCCAGGACTGGAGCGCATGCTAACCCATAGGTGATGGTGTTCAACCGGTAAGTCTGTATTGGTTGATGGGGGTCTTCTCGCCACAAGATTCGTTGCAGATCTCATTGATCCGGGTGGACCCAGATTTGTCGATACTTTTTTTCAATGTCCGCCGTTATTACCTTTGGATGGATTCGCCATCATAACAGCACATCTGACAGTCCTGGAAGTAAGTTCCTTCCCGGCATTAGGTAATCGTTTAGGGCGTATTATCCTGATGGGGTCTGCCATGAGCCGTTAAAAACGACTTGCAGGGGTGTTGACGGACTTGAGTTGCGCAAAACCCCGTAGTGGGGGAGATAACAGATTTGGCCTTTTGTTTCCCGGTCGCTGACTGTTTCCATATGTCCCATCTCTAGGTAGGTTTTTAGGAAGTGGTTGTATAATTCTCGGAGCTCTCCGTTTTTTTCCAAGGGTTTTTCTATTTGGGTTAGTGCTCGTGTGGCGGGTTCCCGAGTGGAGCTTAGATCCGGCAGGGGTTTCGTCATCGGCATGCGGACAGTGTATCGCCCGTTCGTTCTTTTGTGTTCAGCCACGAATGAGTCCTCGCAGATCCGCTCATCTTCTGCCAACGGCAAAGGATGGCTTGGTCCTTCCTTCTGTTCCCAGAACTTTCTGACGGCTGTAGAAAGATCCTCGACTGCGGAATACTGCTGGAAGGTTGAAGGTTCGTGGGAGGGCCTTTGGCCCATGCTTCCCAACAAGATCCAGCCGAATGAGGTCTCTTGAGCTATCGACGGATTCTTGCTTCCCTTGCGTAAGCCGGACTGTATTATCGTGGCATAGACGTCAGCTCCTAGCAGTAGGTCTACTAGGTCTGGAGCTTGGAACTGTGGATCAGCTAAGAGAATTCCCTTGATGTGATCCCATTGGCGTTTTGATGTTGCTAGGCTGCAGGAATAGACGGTGAGGCATGGGAGGATTAATGCTTTTGTCTCGAGACGTGCCTCAGTCTGTGGTGATCGTATGTTCAGCGCTACGCGTCCTTTAGCGTGGCTTGTTTGGACGTCTCCTACTCCGCAAATTGCCATTGATGTCCACCTCCGTTGTAATTTGAGTTGTTGTGCAAGTCTCTCCGTTATCAGGCTGACTTCTGAGCGCGGGTCGATTAGCGCTCATGCCTTGCAAGGGTTCCCATGTGGGTCTAATACGTGTACTCGTGCTGTTGCAAGTAAGACGGCTAACGTTTTATGTGTGGCGAGATTGCTGCTTACTCTGGTGGATGCTTGATGAAGTGTTGGATTGTATTTTTGTTGAGCATGTGGAGCAGATCTTTTGGAATTTACATTCAGTTGCTCGGTGTCTTCCCAGGCAGTTGTGGCAGAGTTTTAGCTGTTCGACTGTTTGTAGTCGCTGTTCTGGCGTTTTTGCCTTGTATTGTTCGCAACCCATGATGAAATGCGCTCCATTACAGAGGCTACACCCTTTAAAATAGGAATGCTGTTGCTCGACTGGTTTAACAGTGCTGGCTCCCGGACGTTGCGATTGTATCGCTTCCAACATCTGTGTCCGATGCTCCAGGAATGTTAACAGCTCGGCTTAGGTTGAAGGATTGGAAGTTTTGTTACTGGTCTCTTCCCAGTCTCGGCGAGTTCGATTATCAAACAGCTCCACGATGAGGAATAGAAAGAGGTCCACGGTTTTCCCAGTCGGACTTTTTAGACCTTCCAAGGTGTTTACCGTTGTGGTGACGGTGTGGAAGATTTGCTTCAATTCTTTGGCCGACTCTCCTTTCATTTTCGGGAGTGCGGTGAATTCTGCGAGACATGACCTCACGAGTAGTCGTTTATTATCATAAAGATTCGTCACAGCTTGCCATGCTCTGTTGTAATTTTTCCCTGTGGTTGGTAGATTGTTCATCACGGCTTTAGCGTTTCGGCGAAGGCTGTTCTTCAGGTAATGAAGTTTTTCTACTTCAGTCAGTCGAGTGTCCTTGTTGACCATCGATTTAAATAGGTCCTTGAATGAGGGCCAATCGCTCTAGTCTCCGGAAAACGAAGTCCGTTGAATGCGAGGTAACAGTGTGTGTCCTTGCGCTGTTGGTTCAGACCTCATACTCAGCTGTTCTGTTCATCGGGCAAGCTCGGCTTGTCGATCGAGCAGCGTGCTGCGCTGGAAGAAATAAGTTTCTTCCATAGTGTTGTAGAAATCCTTCTGGAAGTATTCGTGCTGATGTAGCTGCATGGCATATTCCGTTGTAAGGACATCGTGATTAGCTTCGAATTTTTCCCAATATTTCTCCAGCGTAGATAGGCGCGTTTTCACGGCTCCCTCGGTGATGCTTGCTTGGCCAAGCTTCCGTAAGTTGTCGACGATCCGAACTACTCTTCCATGTAGCTCGCCCTGGCCTTGGATCAGGGAATCGAACGTGTAAACCATGTTGGATTCTGCGGTTCAAGAAGGATGCGTCTCCTTGGATCCGGCTCGAAGGACCAATGTTTCGATATGACGATCAGTCGGAGCGGTTGATTGCGCACGCTTGGGGTAGGTCGGCGAATGACGTCGTCGACACGAAGAACGTTTAATTAGACTTCTATTTATTTAATGTACAGCTTGATCGTGGGGTTGTTGTTGCAATCCGCAGTTGAGGCGTTCGGAGATTCGCTCCAGAGGAGTGACGGCTGGGTGATGGTGCGTCGAATGCCTGGCAGAAGGGCGAGCGGTGGAGTGGTCGCTCCGTCCTCGTCGGGGAGGCCCTTAGGCGCTGGTGGCGGGATAGGAGTTTCCCGCTCGCTGCCCGAAGATGTTTGAGTCCCTTGGTCGGCCAGCGATGGTCTGGCCTGGTCGGAGATTTGGATTCCTCGATGTACTCGTGGGCACCGGTGAGTCTGCGTCCCCACAGTACCTTTTGGAGAGCTAGGTAGTGGGGAGAGCAGTGGTGGTCCAGCGGCTGTCCAGCGAGGAGGAGTATATCGCCGTACCCGAACGTCCCAAATGGTGAGGGAGTCTCGTGGCGGTCGGGTGAGGAACCCACTTGACTGGAACTTGGCTCTTTCAGTAGCAAGAGCTTCCAAGTTATTTCGATTGTTGGTGGCGCCTCCTGTTGGTTCGGTTTGTATTTGGTCTGACGCATTGGTATGCAGTCAGGGAAATAATACGAGGAAAGCTGCGAGATTGCCTCGCCGAGTGCCTTGAGCGTGGTAATATAATAATACCCGAGTTGAAAGCTCGTGCTCTAGCAAGCTTGTCGCTGATTTTCGGGGTCTCACGGCGCTCCTTTTATTCTCGATCGTGTCGGGCTCCAGTTGCGCGAGACTCGGACGCGTTCTCCCTCTGCGCGCTCGCGGCGGAACTAGCGCCCGTACGTGAGTCGCTCGCGGGAGGTGTCGATCAAGCGGCCTAGTCTCAGGCGCCCGGGAGTGGGGGGGATCAAGCGGTATTCTTGGTCGTGTCTCGCTTAACAGTTTACGATTTTATAAAAAAATTTTTTTTTAATTATTCGACTTTTTTCAGGTGTTGAACATATATATATATATATATATATATATATATATATATATATATATATATATATATATTAGGAGTATAACTTTGCAGTGACCGTTTTACTTAGAGAGTCACTGCGGCCGAAGTAGTGGCCCTAGCTCAATAAAAAAAGTGGCATTTTAAACTAGAGGCTCTGCCAATGTAAACAATTTAAAAAAGCTAACGGATACGTGTATGCATTATAAAGTAATAGGCACTCAAACATGGCAACCTACGAACCGAATTCTCAGCATTTGCGGGAGGTTATGATTTACTTCTTCAACATCAAGAAATCTGCGGCTGAGGCCCACCGTTTGCTTGTAGATGCTTACGGGGAGGATTCTATTAGTGAGAAAACGTGTCGGCGGTGGTTTCAACGCTTCAAAAGTGGAGATTTTGAGGTCGAGAACAAGCATGCTAGCGGAAGGCAGAAAGTTTTTGAAGACGCAGAATTGGAGACCTTGCTGGACCAGGATTCGTGCCAAACTCAAGAGGAACTCGTCGAGACGTTAGGAGTAACCCAGCAAGCAGTTTCAAAACGTCTCCGGGATATGGGTATGATCCAAAAGCAAGGAAACTGGGTCCCGCATGAGTTGAAGCCGAGAGACATCGAGCGCCGATTTTTCACCTGTGAACAACTGCTCCAAAGACAACAAAGGAAGGGATTTTTGCACCGGATTGTGACTGGAGATGAAAAGTGGGTTCACTACGATAATCCTAAACGCCGAAAATCATGGGGACTGCCTGGTCATATTCCGTCATCGACGCCCAAACCGAATATTCACGGATCCAAAGTGATGCTGTGTATCTGGTGGGACCAGCTGGGCGTTGTGTACTATGAGCTGCTCAAACCATCCGAAACCATCACAGGGGAACTCTACCGACGTCAGTTGATGCGCTTGAGTAAGGCACTCAAAGAGAAACGGCCACAATTCAACGAAAGACATGACAAGGTGATACTGCAGCATGACAATGCCCGACCCCATGTTGCAAATGTCGTGAAAAAGTACTTGGAAACGCTGAAATGGGAGGTTTTATCCCACCCGCCGTACTCTCCAGACATTGCCCCTTCCAACTATCACTTGTTCCGGTCAATGGCACACGATTTGGCTGACCAGCACTTCGGTACTTACGAAGAAGTAAAAAATTGGGTCGATTCCTGGATTGCCTCCAAGGACCAAGACTTTTATCGACGCGGGATTCGAATGCTACCTGAAAGATGGGCCGAGGTCGTAGCTAGCGACGGGCAGTACTTTGATTAAAAAATATGTAGCCACTTTTTTATAATAAAGCCTTAAACTTTTGAAAAAAACGGTCACTGCAAAGTTGTACTCCTTATATATATATATATATATATATATATATGTTGTGACGGAGATATTTTCTCTAACCACGGAAACGGAAACGAGAACTCAAACCGGGATCTGGTGCGAGAAACCGTCACCTTCGGCCGTTCCTCCCGTGCGCGTGCATCCGCAGTACCCGGGGCGCTAGAGACTTTTTGTCACCGGACGTCTCAACTGGACTAAACAGGGGTCGGGGGGATCCAACCCGACCCACCAAAGGGAGACTGGAGCTCTCCTTAATTTTTGGTTTCCCGGAATTCTAACC
The DNA here is from genome assembly GCA_944452715.1 of Ophion slaviceki. Taxonomy (NCBI): domain Eukaryota; kingdom Metazoa; phylum Arthropoda; class Insecta; order Hymenoptera; family Ichneumonidae; genus Ophion; species Ophion slaviceki. The sequence goes on from OX101784.1 coordinate 25,721,412, forward strand.
GGGTTCGGAATCTGGAGGTCTCCTCGATTTTTAATCGCCGGAATCGTTTAACCAGATTAATCTGGATGCACTTTCACGGGGGAGAACGGTTGCGGTAAAGCACGGCCGCTCAGGCTGTGGGTTGTGGTAGAGGGGTCGGGATTCACTGGGGAGTAGCGTCACTTTTAACGGTATCTGTCAAAACGCGACACCGGTAACATCACGATAAAATAAAACAAGGTTTCATTTTATGGTGCGGGAGCTGGTGGGTTAACCACCCGTGAACTTTTCACGTAGATAAAACGTAATCGCGAACACGAACTGCACGTGGAAACGTCACACGAACGGGAGCAAGAGAGCACGACGACGTGACAACTCTCACGATATCTCAAAAATCGGGAGCGATCGCGATTTTGGGAGACAACCGTCTCACGCGAAGATTCGTTAGCAACTCTGTACCTCGCGCGACCAAGGCCCGCGTGCGAAGGATTATGCGAGAGCGAGACAGAGCGCGTTAACAGAAAAAAATGTCAACACGCTCGCGGCATCGGACCATGCGAAATCGCCGGTTCAAGCGAGAACTTTATCTCGTATAATATCGAGAGCTGAAATATTATTTCGGGAGCTGGAATATTCTGATAGAATATTTCTTTCGGAATCTATATTTTCTGCCCGAGTTACCCCGAAAACGGAACGATAACAAATCGGGACCTTTTCTCGTCGGTAACAAGGAGGCTCTCGGAGATCGCATCCCCGGGTCACCGTGCGAAAGCGGGCAAAGCTTCTCTCCAAAAGCGCGGCGCGGAGGCCTCCAGCCTCCGCCCATAACCCAAACGGCCCGCTCTCCAGTACGATGCACCACTACGGTGGGGCTCGGGCGTTTCAGCCGGGCGTGCACCGATTCCCCGAGAAGCCTCGTTGGGTGCATCTCTCGGTCGGGATTGCTCGGTACCTTGAGCCACACGCCGCTCGACCGAGTTGCGCACGCCAACCTAACCAAAACGAAAACACAACCCAATACCTCAAACGTAACAAGACAAACATTCTAGAGAAAAGACCCTTAACACTAACGGATGGGTCGCAACCCGGGCATCGAGAGCATATCTTAGTCATCGGTAGCCTTTCTGTGACGTGTCTTAAAATAATCACGTCACAACTCCCCACCCCTTAAGGGTGGTTACGATCAGGGAACTACGTGATCTCTGCTAAGCAAGAGCCGTAGCTGAAATGCACACGGTAGCAATCATTGTCCTTCCCAGTTGCAATCGGTAGCTTAACTGTGGGAATGAGCGAGACCTGCTGCGGGGAACCAATCACCCGCAGCGCGAGAAAGAAACCCAGAACACCCAAAAATTGTTCGTATTCGATAGCGAAATTTTTTTTCTCTCCCGTTACAGTCGGTAGCCTTAAGGTGGGAGAGACCGAGATCCACCGTGGGCGACCAGTCGCCTCACAGCACGAGAAAACATAATCGCAAAAACAAAAAAATTTTTTTTTGCATCAACGGTAGCCTGGTTGTTCCTTCCGGTTACAATACGGTAGCCTCAATATCGGGGAAGAGACCGAGACCTGCCGCGAACGGATAACCGTCCTGCGACGCAAGAAATAATAGGTGTAGTGAGCACATCGAGATCACACTTACCACCACCAGGGACGGACAAAACCAATCGGAACGGGCTTACCACTCAGCCGTAGCGTCCTTGTCTGGGTGGTGGCTCCGGAATCTTGCGGGAACTGCTCCAACCTGACCTCACCTCTTCTGGTGAAGATGGTGCCGGGAATCTGAGTTGATCCGTTGCAACTCGCGGGAACGGTGAGGCGTCGCAGCCTCTGCGAACGCCAAGGCTGGGGGCCGGGCTGGCATGACGGAGATCCATCGTTACGCTGCCCTTTCGCACGAGAACTATGGGCCAGAGGCCCACATTGCGGGAGCTGTACGGCGTTATTGCCTTACGCGAGAACTATGGGCTAGAGGCCCATATTGCGGGAGCTGTGCGGCATGATCGCCTCACGCGAGAACTAGGGGCCAGAGGCCCATATTGCGGGAGCTGTGAAGGTGCTGCCACCTCACGCGAGAACTATGGGCCAGAGGCCCATATTGCGGGAGCTGTGCGGGGTGATCGCCTCACGCGAGAACTATGGGCTAGAGGCTTTTAACGGGAACTTTTAGGGGTCAGCCACCAATGAGGGCTTTACCCGATGGGTGCCTCTACTTGCGTCCGACCCGACATTAACTATTACGTCATCCCAAGGAAGGATTTCCTGCTGGGGAGACGTATCGGTAGCTAAGGGTGTACCACGTAACTGCCTTCGCCGGTTTGCGGGTTCGGTAACTGGTCGGCGGGGACGTCGCTACACGGGAGCTTGTCGAGAAAGTAAATCGTCAAGGCTTATAACGGGAGGCAGAGGAGAGTTCCTCACTCGCCTCCTTGTCCGTTTCCCCGATTGCAAAGGGGTAACGGGTCGTGGACACGCCTGATGGTCTTATCGGTAGCGTAAGAGACGCCGGTAGTCCGGACATTCTCTATGCCGGTGACCCGTTTTGCCGTAATTGCAGCAGCTGGGTTCACTCGGCTTTTCGGTAGCTTCCGTGGTTTTCAGGGGACCACTCGGTAGCGGGAGCGCGGCTTTGTCCGCTTTGTCCCTCTGGAACTAGCCCATAAAGGGGCCTCGGGAATCACTGGCGTGGTGGCCCAGACCGCGAGAAGCTGCGCTCACGTATCGCCTTTTCGGGAGCTAACGTCCGCTTGTTGCATGGTAGCAACAAGGCGTCCAATGTATCGAGAGCTTCGTGGCTGCTTTAGGCGTCACGCGTCGGCCGCCTGGGCGCGACCCGGTCGTTCGGCTGTCCCACGGTCGAGCTCCGCGGGCCCAGTGCCAGGTCCGCGATCGGTAAAACCTCATCCGCTTCTTCGGACGAGCGTTCCGAGAGTCGTGACGGGAGCTCAGGTACCCTGTCTCCGGTCGCCATGGGGTATTCCTTCCGGGACACTCGGAACACGAGAGTGTGACTGGCTGAATCGAGAGCTAAGGGGTCGTATCCCTTTTCATCGAATTTGATTCGACGACATCGAGAGCAGGAGGCAGAATAGAAAAAATAATTAAAAAAACAAAACAATATGTCTGTCTGTTTGGAAAAATTAAATTTTTCCAAAAGAGACAGAGACAGAGACAGAGACAGAGACAGAGACAGAGACAGAGACAGAGACAGAGACAGAGACAGAGACAGAGACAGAGAGAGAGAGAGAGAGACAGAGACAGAGAGAGAGAGAGAGAGAGAGAGAGAGAGAGAGAGAGAGAGAGAGAGAGACAGAGAGAGAGACAGAGAGAGAGAGAGAGAGAGAGAGAAGCATCGTTCGTAATTACCTTTTAGGTTGGCGACACCACGTAAAATTCCAGTAGGAAAAAATGTCCGTCATGTCAACTGTCAGTTAGCCCGCACAGTCAACTGTCAAACGCACACATTAACGCGCTCACACAGACACGGTCTTACGCTGACTTCATCTGACGCTCGAAGCCCCAGCTAGCCCCTACCGTAGACCGAGCGCTAAGATGTTTACACATCAATAAACAAATTCTCTCGATCTGAAAGAAATATTCGGATTTCGGGAACCGGGGGAATTTGAATTCCCTTCCGTCGAAAGAATCCGACGGAAACGCGAACGCGAGAGAAAAGAAAAAAAAGAATTAAAAAAAATTTGCTCGATCCGAATGATTTATTCGGATCTACGGGAACAGGGAAGTTTTATTCCCTCCCGTCGAGTGAATTCGACGGGGCGTGAGCGGGAGAGAAAATTGAATAAAAAAAAATAATATAAAAAAATATCGATTTTTTCTTTCGATCCGAACGATTTATTCGGATCTACGGAAACAGGGAAATTTGATTCCCTCCCGTCGAGTGAATTCAACGGGACGTGAGCGAGAGAGAAAATTAATTTAAAAAAGTCATAAAAAAAAATTCATTAATATTTTCTCTCGATCCGAACTATTGATTCGGATCGGCGGGAACAGTGAAATTTGATTCCCTCCTGTCGTCCCGTCCTGACAAAAAAAATATTTAAAAAAATTAATAAAAAAACAAAAATAAAAATCCTATTGGCTCTGCTAGAGATAATCAAGTTTTACTTGATTAGGCGGACCACCTCCGGGACACCCGATATATGGTATTGCGCGTGCCACCTCGGGGACACCCGATGTGTGGTATCGAGCGGGTCTCGCCGTGAGGTACGAGAACGGAGCCCGAGACCGATTTTCGTCGTTCTCGAAAATTCGAGAGCCGGCCGAAAAGAAAAAAAAAGAAACAAAAAAAGTATTTTCGGACTAAAGGAAGCAATCATTCAGATCTCGAAAAGGCATTTTCGAAACCCCGGGAGTAGATCGAAAAAAAAAACAATAAAACACGCAAACAGAACAACAACCAAAAAATACAACATTTCGATATCGAGATCCTCCGAGAAAATCTACGAAATTCTCGGGTAACGAGAGCAGAAAAATCTCGGAATTAATTTTCGAGATCCCGGGAGCGAGAAAAAAAAGAAAACAAGAAACAACTTCAACAAATCGAATTACACGACAAAATCGTGATCGAAATGAGCGAGAGCAAGCTTGGAATTTGACAGTTTTTTTGTCAAGTTCCCAACCACGGGAGCTAGCATATTTTTTTTTTTGGTCTTCGAAAATAAATTTTTGAAGTGCTCGGGATCACGGAAAGAAACACAAAGAGGCATTTTTTTCTTTCCCTTCGAAATAATTTTTCGAAGTCGCGAGAGCACCGGAGAGGTCGAAGGATAACTCCCCCCGATAACGAGACCGACCCAACTCAGCGGAGCCTCGCATCGCGGAAACCACGCAGGAAAAAAATCGAAATTTTTTTTTTTCGAAAATAAAATTTTCCGACTGCGTTGGGAACTCACCGGGAGATGATCAATAATCCAAATGGACGATAATCCCTGGGAATCGAGAACACGTTTTTTTTTCACGGGAGCACTGTTTTTTTTTCGTCGAAAGCACATTTTTTTTATTTTTAAATTCGGGAGCTATTGCGAACGTTTATTTCCGAAGAATACATCGGGAACACACGAAAACGCGTAACGGGAACTAGGAGAAAAATAAAATATTTCCTTTTCTCGACGAGAGCAAGATAGGCGGAAAGAACGGAAAAAAAGAATAAGTAAATTATTCCTTTCCTTCATTCCCCTTAACTCTTTACCGAGAATAGGTAAACGCCGGCGTGGCCCCACGTTGGGCGCCATTTGTGACGGGGATATTTTTTCGTTCCACGGAAATGAGAACTTAAACACGACAGCTAAGGTGCGGGAACATTCACCTTCGGCCGTACACCCCGCGCGCGTGCATCCGCAATACCCGGGGCGCCAGATATTTTGTTTCACCGGGTTTCTCAACCGGTATGCCCTGGGCTCAGGAGGATCCGCCCTGACCCGCCATCGGAGCTGGAGAACTCCGTGATTTTTGTTTCACCGGAATCATAACCGGTATGACCTGGGAGTCTGGAGACCGCCTTAATTTTTGTTTCACCGGAATCATAACCGGACTAACTGGATGCACTTGCACGGGTGGACGGTTAAGCTACCGATTGCAACTGGGAAGGAAAATGATTGCTACCGTGTGCATTTCAGCTACGGCTCTTGCTTAGCAGAGATCACGTAGTTCCCTGATCGTAACCACCCTTAAGGGGTGGGGAGTTGTGACATGATTTTTTTTTGGAACCGCCTCACAAGAGCAGCTACCTATCACGTGGTTTACGTGCATATGCCCGAGTCGCTACCGTGACGAGCGTTGAGGGCATTTCGCCCCTTGTGCTCCGTTTTTTTTTTTGTTATTGTTGTCGATCCCGTTTCCATTTAGTTGGCGGGCGGAACTCGGTCGAGTGGCGTGGCGCTCAATACATCGAGCAATCCCGACCGAGGGAAGCCGCCAACGAGACCGCTCTGGGGAATCGGCGCACGTCCAGCTGAGATGCCGGCGCCCCACGGTGTGGTGCATCGTGTTGGAGACTGGGCCGTTTGCGTTACGGGCGCAAGCTGGAGCTTTTCGCGCCACGTTTCTGAAAAAAAGTATTGCCCGCTCTCGCACGATGGCCCGGGGATGCGCTCCCAGAGAGTCTCACTGCTACCGTTGGAGAGAGTCACCGGGATGTTCCCGATCCGATCTCGAGGTAACTCGGGCAGAGATGACGGCTACCGAATTAAAATATTATTTTAATAATATTTCAGCTCCCGATTCTGGCGCAAGATATAAGTTCTCGCTCGAACCGGCGATTTCGCACGGTTGGATCCCGCGAGCGTGTTGACAGTTTTTCTGTTAAGGGAGACTTTATCCTTGAAATTTTCAAAAAATCGATTTTTTTTATTACGGATTCTTAATCTACATGTAAGTAGAAATAAATCTGTCGAAGCGTTTCCCGGATTTCGAACGTTTACGATATTTTAAACGCGCTTGAAGTTGACACCGTCAGCGCGCTCTGACCGTCTCAACGGGGCGCCCGACTAGCTGGGTTCCTGCAGGTCTCAGCGCGTCTGACGCAGGTATACAGAGCCTTTTATGCTTAGAAACCTTTGAATAGGGTCCCTACTTTCTCCTTTATCGATTTTGCAACGGTTATTTCAGTCTGGCTTCGGCATTGAAAGCGAAAACATCGTAGCGTCTGTGTTTTTTGTTTTTCGTTATTTTCAAGTAATTTATCGAAAATTTGTGCGCAATATGCCTCGAAAGGGTACAAAAGATCATCCGAAACAGTACGGGCGCAAAACATCGCATCCGCAACCCCCTAATCGCTGGGAATTTGAAAAGAGCAAGTCGTTCACAAGCACGTCGGCGCAGAAAATTTTACAAAGTGGCAAATTGGGAAGTTATGAACTAACAAGGAACATCCCTCAGGTGTCCGCCTCCGATTTTGTTGAAACTCATATATGTGATGGAGCATCGAAAACTTTGAGACACGTATTTTTTTTTATCGGCGGAAAAACGGATTTAAGGGGGGAAACCGCCCCTCAAAGAAAAGCGTGTCGAGGGGTGATTTTGCAGTTTCACCCAGAAGCAATCCACTGATCTGAATGAAACAAAAACGAAAATTCTTCTAATGAAAAGCGATGAAAAATCCACTATGAAAATGTTGAGAAAAAATTAAATTAGGGGGTAAACCACCCCTCAATTTGCCTTTTTTTCACCCCACACTTAAGAGGGTTGTATGCAAATTAATAAAACAGGTATCATTTTGAAGGGCAATTAAAATTAAAGTTGACGGGTTTTTGCGTTTTGGCGGCATAGCAAATTTAAGGGGGTAAACCACCCCTAACATAAATTTATTTATCATGGTCGTTTTTTCTGATATCGGCTGATTTTAAATATTTCTATAAGGTACAATTCAATGGTTTATCATATTTTAAAATTGTTACATTCGTATTAAGGGGTAACTACCCCTTTGACGAGAAACATCATTGAAGTATCCGCTTTCGATTTCGTTGAAACTCATATATGTGGTAAATCATTGCAAACTATTAAACATGTTTTTTTTGTATCGGCAGAAAAACGATGTTAGGGGATGAAACCACCCCTCAAAGTTTCTCCCACAAGCAGTCCACCGATCTGAATGAAACAAAATCGAAAATTCCTCTAAAATTAAGGGATGAAAAATCCACTACAAGAGTGTTGATTAGAAATATAATTAAGGGGTAAACCATCCCTCCATTTGCCGTTTTTCACCCCACGCTTAAGAGGGTTGTATCAAAATTAATAAAACAGATATCATTTTGAAGGGGAATCAAAATTCAAGTTGACGCGTTTTTGCGTTTCAGCGGGACAGCAAATTTAAGGGGGTAAACCACCCCTAACATAAATTTGTTCATCATCGTCGTGTTTTCTGTGTTTAACATGTCTCCGCGGATTCAAAATATTCTCCCGCGTTTTAAAATTATTACGTTTTTAAATTTCTACATTTTAAGGGTAAACTACCCCCTCTAATTGCTTTTCGTTTGAAGTTTCGCGAAAGGTTTCACGAATTTCGTTAAAACTGTTTTCATTTTATCGGTAATATCAATTTTATTTTTGTGTGTGCAGGCATATTCGTCTTGAGCTTTAGGAGCGGTACTTTAAGAGTGGGGACGTGGGGCTACCCCTTACTCACAAGACTCATATTTTTGTGTCGAAACGCTTCCGATTTTAATATGCACGTCCATTAAGCATCTCCATAGGAATAAATATACACTTTTACTATATCATTAATTATAATAATTTCCAGAATAAGTTATGAGGCTCACTTCTTATATTTCGGAACGATGATGCGCCTGGATCAAGCGATAATTTAGCCAGCGACGTAGTTTTGTGGAGGAATGTATATTTTTATTGTTTTACCGTTTATTTAATTAAACATATTAATGAAACTGAGGGTTTTACAGTAGGTTAACGAACATGTTTTTAATTTATTTTGACATATTTCATTTGGGAATCATATCAGCTGATTTAATTAATAGTACTTGTGAAAAGTATCGCAGTCATATGCCGTCAAATCATTTTCTTGTGATATATACTTTTTGTTCTAGTCTATCAACTATCAACCATCAACAATCATGGCTCATAATTCCTGCAATAATGATAATCGTCAAAAAAATGCTTTAAACACAACGACTTTTTGCACCATGCACATCTGATAATGGCCAAATTATTGCAACCGGGTATTCCACAATGTGTGTTCGATTCACCAAAACCAAAGGTAACAGGATTTTCAAAATCTTCTGGTTTTTTAAATGAATGGAAACGAACAAATTTATGTTAGGGGTGATTTACCGCCTTAAATTTGATGTCCTGCTAAAACGCAAAAACGCGTCAACTTGAATTTTGATTCCCCTTAAAAATGATACCTGTTTTATTAATTTTGATACAACCCTCTTAAGCGTGGGGTGAAAAACGGCAAATGGAGGGATGGTTTACCCTTTAATTATATTTCTAATTAACACTCTTGTAGTGGATTTTTCATCGCTTAATTTTAAAGAATTTTCGATTTTGTTTCATTCAGATCGGTGGACTGCTTGTGGGAGAAACTTTGAGGGGTGGGTTCATCCCCTAACACCGTTTTTCTGCCGATACAAAAAAAAACATGTTTAATAGTTTGCAATGCTTTACCACATATATGAGTTTCAACGAAATCGAAAGCGGATACTTCCATGATGTTTCTCGTCAGAGGGGTAGTTACCCCTTAATACGAATGTAACAATTTAAAAATATGATAAAACATTGAATTGTAGCTTATAGAAATATTTAAAATCAGCGGATATCAGAAAAAACGACCATGATAAATAAATTTATGTTAGGGGTGGTTTACCCCCTTAAATTTGCTATGCCGCCAAAACGCAAAAACCCGTTAACTTTAATTTTAATTGCCCTTCAAAATGATACCTGTTTTATTAATTTGCATACAACCCTCTTAAGTGTGGGGTGAAAAAAAGGCAAATTGAGGGGTGGTTTACCCCCTAATTTAATTTTTTCTCAACATTTTCATAGTGGATTTTTCATCGCTTTTCATTAGAAGAATTTTCGTTTTTGTTTCATTCAGTTCGGTGGATTGCTTCTCGGTGAAACTGCAAAATCACCCCTCGACACGCCTTTCTTTGAGGGGCGGTTTCCCCCCTTAAATCCGTTTTTCCGCCGATAAAAAAAAATACGTGTCTCAAAGTTTTCGATGCTCTATCACATATATGAGTTTCAACAAAATCGGAGGCGGACACCTGAGGGATGTTCCTTGTAAGTGTTGATTCAGTGTACTACTTTTTGAACTTCGTATTAGTTTTTAACTTTTTATCCGATAACGTTTTGTGTAAAGAGTGCAACGGACGAATCGCTTTTTCCATGCGTGATCGACGAGGTATCGGTTTCAAACTGAATTTAAAATGCGAGTGCGGGGAAAAAAGTGTTACTTCGTGTCCACTTATGGGTAAAGCTTATGAAATAAATCGCCGAATCGTGTTTGTTTTCCGTTTATTAGGCCTCGGAATAAACGGTTAGAGCAGGTTTTGTGGCATGATGGACATTTGCAGCGGGATGACGACCACAATATATTACGCTTGTGTAGAAAATATACGAATCGCGACGAAATCGGTTTACGACATGGTTCTGAAGAAAGCTGTAGCAGAGGAAAAGAAAGAAAACGTTTCTCGAGGACTACAGGAAGATCACTTCATCGTTTCAGGAGATGGCACGTGGAAAAAGAGAGGGTTTTCATTTCTCATTGGCGTGACTAGTCTCATTGGCTACCACACCAAAAAAGTTGTCGACGCCATGGTCAAATCGAAGTTTTGCCAATCTTGCAGCTTTTGGGAGAAAAAAAAGATGAACATCCTGCTGGTTACGATGAATGAAAGGAAACACACGTGGAAACTTGCACCGCAAACCACGTCGGTTCCGCAGGAAAGATGGAAACCGACGGAATCACCGAAATGTTTCTCCGATCGGTAGAACTGCACGGAGTCAAATACGTCACTTACGTCGGGGATGGTGACAGTAAAACGTTTAAGGGATTGCTTGAAGCCAATCCCTATGATGACGTTACTGTCAAAAAAGAATGTATTGGTCACGTGGAAAAAAGAATGGGAACGAGATTGAGAAATATGAAAAAAGGAACCAAGGGACTCGGAGGAAAAGAGGCAGGCAAACTCACAGATAAAGCGATCGGAGAACTCACTAAATACTATGGCCTTGCTATCCGCCAAAATTCACATTCTGTGCAAGCCATGAAGGACGCGATATGTGCCACGTATTACCACAAGAGCTCCACGGATAAAAAACCCCAGCATGAGAAGTGTCCACCAGGAGAAAACAGCTGGTGTACGTGGCGTAAAGCTGAAGCGTCGGATACTTTGTCTTTACATAAGCACAAGGCTCCTCTTAGTGACACTGTTCTGAAGGCCATAGAGCCAATTTACAAAGACTTGTCGTCGGACGATTTGCTCGAAAGATGTTTGGGTGCTCATACTCAAAACAGTAATGAGTCACTTAATAATATGATTTGGTTGCGTGCGCCCAAACATCTTCATTCCGGCGCAGATGTGGTCAATATTGCCACGGAATTAGCAGTGATTATCTTCAACGAAGGTGAGGAATCATTGTTAATTGCCATGGATCTTATGAGTGTCCGGATTGGCATATTCGCCGAGAGCTGGGTCCATTCACGGGACAAAGCAAGGATCGAGCGCGCGGAGAGGCAGGTGACCGACGCAGCAAAAGAGGCCCGGATTGAGCAGCGGGAGATGTTAGCGACTCAACATGAGCAGCTAGAAGAGGAGGGATGCCTATGGACCAGGCATTGCCGATTAGCGGTAATTATAAACACATTTGTGTAAACACATTACAAAACTTTAAACGCGTTTTTCTCGAAAACACGTTTTTAAAAATGGCTGACATTCTCCTGACCGCTGTAATTAACATATCGACCTGAAATTTGGAGAGCATACTCAGAAAATATGTCTTCACGGAATGACGGATCGTTTTTTCGATAGATACATTTTTGCATTTATTATTTATCTTTCTATGCGAAAAAAACGCGAAAATTTGATTTTTTTAAATTGCCGCCATTTTCCGAAATTTGTACTAAACGAAAAACCCATCCGTCATTCCATGACCAAAGAGTCACAGATTGATAATATGCTTTGAATTTGTGTTTCAGATCAACAAAGAGGGGGCAGTGATGTCAGCCGTTTACCTCCCGCGATTTGAGGACCTGTTTTCGCGGAGCTGCAACGGCCGCCATTTTTTTTTTTAATTTTTAACGTTCTGTATATCATGAATAAAAGCAAGAAAAAAACCGCACTCAAAAAGCTTTACTCGTTTCCTTTGAAAAAAATAAAATGTAAACACCTGAAATATGGCACTCCAAGGACAAAGTCTCCGTTAATAGATCGATAATTCAATAATAAGAAAGCCTAGCGACCCGTCTGGATTATTGATGTATTATTTCCTTAGGGTGACGATAGACACCATAGCAGAACTGGCAAGGAGCCGAACAGCCGTCGGCGGCTGGAACGATGAGCAGAGAGATCTCTTTTTATCCTCATCGGATGAAGATGTCAGAAAAATAGGCGAGAAATTCGAACTGACGAGAAATGAGGAGGAGGCCATCGCTCGCGTCGCCAATGGAACTTTTTGCTACTACGAGAATATCTACGTTTTGCGGCAGGCTCGAGCAATAAGACAGAAATTGGAATACACTCGTACGCGAAATGCGACGAGACGCGACGACGTGTCAGAATCTACTGACAGAGGCTTGCATATTATGAAAGAATGTCTCATAGACATGCCAGTGTCCTTAGGAATGGACAAAAATTCTCCACTTAAACCTCCAGTCAATCGCCTGGTAAAGGGTTTGATTCACAAACTGTAAAGTTATTTTTTAAGGGCTTCTGTATCCGCATTGAAAAAAGTCGTGCTTATATGGTGTTACAATTTTTACGATGACTGTCACGTCGTGCGCACAATAGAGTAATTTTATCCTATCATCCTCAAGTCGTAATTTTCAGCCTATTTTGACCCTGCAGCTCTTCACAGTGGTAGGAGATAGAGGTGGCGAAGGAAGTTCCAATTTAATGTGAAATGAATTCCTACATAATGTCTAAAACAGGAACAAATTTGCCTTTTCTCCACTTTTAGGCTCTAAGTAGTATGTCGATGTACCGGTCGTAGATGCTACACGTATACACGCTTACACATACACGCTATTACACATATAGATATACAGTAATGACATACAACGCACCGCAGCCAGTCTATTCAATTATGATTATTTATAATAATACCTTTTATAATAAATCCTTCACTATTTTATTGTAAGTCCTCATTCCTCTATCTCCTGAAATGATTTATTTCCAAGGAAATGTTCGGCCTACACGTGGCATTGAACTTATAACCTATCTGCATATAAGTACGCACGCTGCCACTACGCTATCGAGTGGTCGTGGCATTTTAATCGCAGACGTGGCAAAACAGACAAAAGCAATTGCGGCTATACTTTCGAATAGAAGTTACTTCCGTTTTCCGTGAAATTTTGCACAGATCTTCTGTTTGATAATATAAGTCACCGCTTAAATGAATTTTTGGCGCATCGCAATAGTTTTTAAAATATCCAATTAAGAGAACCCAAAAATTAATGCGCGTATATATTTATATCGATCATGATCTTCTACTGCTATCCCTACTTTGTTAACATGACTTTGTGATAGCAGTGAACAAACCATATCTCTATTACCAACCCTTTACTATAGTTAATAATTATTTCGGGGATAATAGATAGTCAAACACGCCACCCAAGCCGCATGTTTAGATTTACTTTCCGCTCATAGTAGTGCACTGTAAAAAATGATATGAAATTTACAATACATTTAAGATACAAAGGAATTGAATTTTACGAACTTAGTAGATGAAATTAAATTTGAAACACTTGTACCGTAAATTTAAAACAGGAACATGAAATTCTAACGAGGATATAGAATTTAAAAGATGCAACATGGAAATTCAAAGACAAGTTTGCAAATTTATGGAAAATGTATTGCATCAACCCGTGCCTTCAATTAAAGATTACAACAGTTGTATATTAATTCAACTATAAAAAACAGAGTATTGAAAATACAAAACAAGTTTGAACTTTATTCACGGCTGCCTGAAAAATATAATACATGTGGAACTGAATTGGAATTGGAAAGTATCGTGATTGTACCCCTATCTGATATTAATTCTCATCGACGCGGAGTTAAATATAAGACAAATCTTTAGGAATATCGATGATATACTTCTCGGAATAATACCATCCAGTGCATGAATACTGTAATTCGATTCAGAAAATTCCAAGACAAACGCCACTGAGAATAACAATTGTTTGTCAAAAACAAATCACAGGCAAGTTGAATTTAATATGTGTTCGTATATTAATATTGAAGAAACATTTTCCGATTTTCATAATTATTGACCCGGACGATATCTCAAAATCACATGTATTTCAAATACATGCGTGCAGTGGAACCGACAGAGATGGGCGCTCGGTCGGTGTGCGGGCTCGGCGGTCACTGAAGTTAAGCAGTATTGGAGGCTGCCAATACTTGGAGCGGTGACCGCTTGCCCGTGCACTGGTTTGCGCGTCAACCTCTGAGTGGGAGGCAGTTTGTCTGAGTTTCTGATGGTAATACAACTGAAACTCAGCCAAATATAGCCGCCTGTATCGGCCCAGGTTTTCCGCAGTTTCCCTGGGCCCTCGTGCAAATGCGATACAGTAGTGCATTAGGAAAGAGTGGCTGCGGTCAATACTCTGAGCGGGGGGGGGGGGACTGGAAGGATTGCGAATGTCGGAAGGAATGGAAGGAATAAAGGAGGGGGTGGTAAAAGGGGAAGGACCCCGTGCCTCTGAGGAACCAGAGATATATAAAAATCCTATAAGGATCCTATATCCTTATATAAATCCTATATAAGGAATCCTTATATATAAAAAAAATACATACGTGCAGTGATTTCACTGCATTTAAATTTTATTATTCAAGTATCCAATATTAATTTTGGGATAAAGCTGCGAAAAAATCATATACACAAGTATCACGAAAGTATCATACAGTATATGAATTGAATGGTCTTAATTTGATCATTTTTACATAAAAACGTATTGCAATTATCAATTTCTGAAATAAACTTAATACTCAGGATCAGTAATTTTAAATCACACCCGTATATTGATATTAGCAAATGGTTCTTGAATTTAATATACAGCGGTATATTGATATCAGCACATGGTTCTCGATTTCAATATACATGGATGTGAACATTTTTTACACGTGCATTATTTTTCAAACGCACAGGTATATTGATACTATGGAACTACACTTTTATTTTTAAAATAACCTGCTTTGGATTTTCAAAATATTATCTGAAATTTCATAAACGGCGTCCGCATAAAAACATCATACACTTGTGTATTAATTTTTACACAGAAGCTTTTTACAGTGTACATTAAAGGTAATACTTTGGTTCCGTGAAATTAATACATACCCGTATGCTGATATTAGAAAATGGTTCTTGAAATTAATATACACTCATATTTTGATATCAGCAAATGGTTCTTGATTTCAATATACTTGGATGTGATTATTTCTTTACACGTGCATTATTTTTCAAACGCACAAGTATGTTAATATTACGGAGCTACACTTTCATTTTTAAAATAACCTGTTTTAGATTTTCAAAATCGTATCTGAAAATTCATGAGCGGTATCCGCATAAAAACTTTCTACACTTGTGTATTAATTTTTATACAGAAATTTTTTACAGTGTGTTAACCATAACATAATTGCGCCGTCAATATACTATAGAGAATTTTACTACCCCTTAATTTTAATACAGAATTTTATTGTTTATTATCGTTAAATTATAGGAATAATCAAAGTATCAGGGGAGTTAAACATTTATTTAAACATGGAATTTTTCATGAATACTGCTTTTATTACAAATTTTCCCAGCTTGCACTAAAGAAAGTTTTAACGAACTCGGTGCGTTGGTCTAGTGGTTAGCGTGCTGGCCAGCGGGTCGGGAGATCGCACGTTTGACGAAACGCAGTCGCGTCACTTTCGTCGTGAAATGTTTTTCTTCCACGTTTCTCGGCGAAACACGACTAGTTCCGTGACTGGGAGGCGAACTTGGGACCAGCTGTATCGGTATAGGTTTTTCGCAGTTTCCCTATGCCCATGGCAGATACGTCATGGTAAATATGATACAGAGGAAAGTCGGCTGCGGCCGCAAGGTTGGGGGCGTGTAGAATGGGAGGTAGACAGGGGAGTTGTGGAATGGGAGTTATAGGGGGGGGGGGGGTAGTGGAATAGGAGGTAGGCGGGGGATGTGGAATGAAAGGTAGAACGAAGTTGAGGCGGGTTTGGGCACGTAAAAAGGGGAAGACCCTGTACGGCTGGAAGAAACATATACATAGTTTTAACGAACTATCATTTTGCCTTATCGATGGATTAAAAGAATATACACTCAACTAAAAATCATCGCATTCCACTTACAAATTTGTCGCGCAAAATTCCACTTTACTGGGCAAAAGATAGAACAAGAGTATGCCCTGTTTTGATTATTTATTATATATTAATAAAATGAGCGATAATTTCGAAAGTCGCTTTCTAATGCAGACTCCGAAATTTTGTAATAAAATGAGTATCAATGACAACTTCGATATTTATGCACAGTTGTTAGATCGCTTGAAAATTTGATTTATCCTATAATTGAACAATGATAAACAGATATTATTCATAATGCTGCATTTATGTCGTAAAAGTTATGGTATGTTGACTATCGCTTGAAAAGAAAATATAAAAACAAATAAAAACCCAATATCTTTTTACAATTATTTCGTCCCACTTTCACATTGTAATTATTGGTAAATGCAAGTTCAATGTGCTTAAATGAGTAAACACTACGCGATCGTGCAAGAGTTGGTATGCGGTAATATATTTATTGGAAATGGGGTCGATTTCAATTACGTTTGATCGAAATTTTCATTTACTTGCCATGCGGCGGACATTATGAGGACTATTTCTATCGAAATTATTGTACCGATTTGCATCTATATGACTTTCCATGAAACACTATATGTATGTTGCGTTGCTTATTACACAAAAATAACTAAAATGAAAAACTTCGTTGATTTAAATTTCATTTTTATAAACTTGAACAATGATAAAATGTGAATAATTGATTCCATGATCCATAAAAACGTTAAATACATTAATTTCATTGATTAATAATTTGATTAGTTAATGAATGATTATTTTCGTGATCATATATTTCGTCGAAATAGACACGTGCTCGGTAGTTTCAAACGTAATGAAAAGAGGAGATAGAACTCCTTGAACTGGGTTAGGCAGGAGAATAAGGTTTTGTGCAGGAGGCATTACAAGCAGCAAAGGAGGAGCAGAAAAGTTGATTTCGGTGAAATTTTGAGGCTCAGAGTAGGACTTCTAGCATTGAGTAGCCTCGAGTAAAAAGGTTCAGCCTATTTAAAAGGCCTTTCACTCCATTTCAGCCTACTTTGAAGGCATTTGAGTTGACTTATGCCTCACTTGGGGCTACTTAATACTGGAAGTCCTACTATGGGCCAGATTTTGTACTGCTCCTTTGTTGCTTGTAAGGCCTACCTCCTGCACAAAACCTCGTACCGCATACATTAGCATGCGGTGCAAAATCATTGTCATCTCCAGATTCATCGCTCTCCGTATCAATCGAAGGAATCTGACTTGATTCCGCAACTAAAGGTGAAATCAATAGTTCAACCACATCTGTGGTTAATGATTTTAGTTTTATTGGAGGAACTTTACGCAAACTAGATATTAGTCGATCTGACGTTATCAAAAGTCTGCCAAAAACCACTTCCATGGTTTTAGCTCGGTCACATTTTCGTGAAAAACCTCGCCAGAATTTTTTAATGTATTTGTTACACGATTCCTGAGCTTCTTCGGACATCAGTCCGATAGGTAATATCAAAGAATCAATAACTTCAGCACCGTGTATCAGAATTTTGTGCACTGTTGTTGGCATGTAATACCACCCATACAGGTCAACAAATTTTCTTGCAGTAATTTCTGTGTAGAAGCGAAATTTGGGTATATTGATCTCGAACCCACAAGAAATCACCTGCAATATCACATGAAATCGCTTTATCAATTCCTCGTCAAATCCCGTTATAGAAGCAGAGATTTCAGAATTTTCAAGAAACCGCCGAACTATATTTCCGTCATTAGAAGTTCCGTAGCCTTGTTTTGGTTGATCAACCATAAGCCCTAATTTGTCACGAAAACATTGTTGTATATTTATTTTCTTCTCTCAAGTCCTTCTTTATCATCTTTGGGCGCTTGCCACTTTTTTATGTCTACTTTGTAAGATACATGCAAGTAACTTTCGAAAAACCGTATCCAAGCATGCAGCGACGATATTCCGAATTTGAAGTAATCGTCATTGATCGGTCTTAGCAATATCTTATCGATATCATTGAAATCTTTAGACGTAGCGCCACAAAGGAAGCAAAGCATACTTGACAATGTATTCGTAATCGAATTACAAACTTTACCATCTATCATCGTCAATACGAGTTTCAAATGGATGTTAATTTTTCTTCCGTAAAGTATGGTTTCAAAGGGCACAAGGTTTTTTTTCTTGCGCTTCGATACAATCAACTTCTGTCCTAGTTGCTTCGGCAGTTTCGTGCAAAAAAAAACTATTTTTATCGGGCGACAAAATCTTGGTGACGAAGGATGAGGATTTCTCCAAATAATAACCTGTGGATTGACTTTATCATAGATTTGCAAGGGGACGAGTGAAATAAAAAAAAATGTTGGTATCCGATTTATTGCCATTTTCATCGCTGAATTTTTGTTTGTAAATGCTTTGACCAGAAGTGCCATCGCATCCCCACTTGCATATCAATTCAAAACCAGCAAGTTTGTTTTCAGAAAGACTTCTAATAACATCCGATTGTGCCAATAACAACCGTTCAGCTGTATGATTTTACAATGCTTGGAATCCAACTGTGGCTGCACTCTCAGTTATAGAAATTTCGGACTTAGCAGGGGAACAATTTTTCTTAGCTTAAAAAAAAATTAGGGACTTTTAATGGTTAGAATAGTTATAGTGGTATCCCTACTATGTGTTATGACCGTTAAGAAAGGGGGAGCCCCTACCTGGCTTGGGAACGCATTCCGTTCGTGAGTGTCGGGCCGACCGCATTGTTTGCTCGTCGCGCGGCGAAATAACACTAAAGTTTAGACGCGTCTACAACAGTGAAAAGTTAACGGATTTGCATTATACAAAATGGATTCTTCTCCGGAAAGTAAGTACAATTCAACTGTCCTGTGCAGAAATATTATTAACAATATATGAAATAGTTAATCATTAATAAAGGTGGTGGTGTTTTCCTTGGCCACGTTCTAAAAATTCATGTTAAAAAAAGCAATAAGCCAAAAGTGGGGTTGGGTGGGGCTCTGAATAAAAATGGACATTGTTGCTTAGACAACTTGCTGGTTTAGAATTGATATGCAAGTGGGGATGCGATGGCACTTCTGGTCAAAGCACTTACAAACAAAAATTCAGCGATGAAAATGGCAATAAATCGGATGCCAACATTTTTTTTATTTCACTTATCCCTTTGCAAATATATGGTAAAGTCAATCCACAGGTTATTATTTGGAGAAATCCTCGTCCTTCGTCACCAAGATTTTGTCGCCCGATAAAAATAGTTTTTTTTTGCACGAAACTGCCGAAGCAACTAGGACAGAAGTTGATTGTATCGAAGCGCAAGAAAAAAAACCTTGTGCCCTTTGAAACCATACTTTACGGAAGAAAAATTAACATCCATTTGAAACTCGTATTGACGATGATAGATGGTAAGCTTGTAATTCGATTACGAATACATCGTCAAGTATGCGTTGCTACCTTTGTGGCGCTACATCTAAAGATTTCAATGATATCGATAAGATGTTGCAAAGACCGATCAATGAAGATTACTTCAAATTCGGAATATCGTCGCTGCATGCTGGGATTCGGTTTTTCGAAAGTTGCTTGCACGTATCTTACAAATTAGACGTAAAAAAGTGGCACGCGCGCAAAGAGGATAAAGAAGGATTTGAGAGAAGAAAAACATATATACAACAAGGTTTTCATTACAAATTAGGGCTTATTGTTGATCAACCAAAACAAGGCTACGGAACTTCAAATGACGGAAATACCCCTCGGCGGTTTTTCGAAAATTCTGGAATCTCTGCTTCTATAACGGGATGTGACGAGGAATTGATAAAGTGATTTCATGTGATATTGCAGGTGATTTCTTGTGGGTTCGAGATCAATATACCAAAATTTCGCGTCTACGCAGAAATTACTGCAAGAAAATTTGTTGACCTGTATGGGTGGTATTACATACCAACAACAGTGCACAACATTCTGATACACGGTCCTGAAATTATTGATTTTTTGCTATTGCCTATCGGACTAACGTCCGAAGAAGCTCAGGAACCGTGTAACAAATATATTTAAAAATTTCGGCGAGATTTTTCACGAAAATGTAACCGAGCTAAAACCATGGAAGTCGTTTTTGACAGACTTTTAATAACGTCAGATCCACTAATATCTAGTTTGCGTAATGTTCCTCCGAGAAAACTAAAATCGTTAACCACAGATGCGGTTGAACTATTGATTTCACCTTCAGTTGCGGAATGGAGTCAGATTCCTTCGATTGATACGGAGAGCGATGAATCTGAAGATGACAATGATTTTGCACCGCATGCATTAGATAGAAAGTAAGACGTTGTAGTAGTACTAGTACTAAAAGTAGACATTGTAAGATAATATGAAAATAAATTTTCAGTATCATTATAACAGAAATTAATTATTGTATTCTAAACCTCTTCTTCCCAAAACTTCACAGCCTTGGACACTTCTAAAAAATGAATTTCGTGCAAATGAAATCGACTCTCCAAAAAGTAGCCGTCCATATTGAGTCCAGCATTGTGTTTCTCGAAATGTTCACTTCAGGTCCGTATTCAGCGACCCCAAAAAAACCCCCCGAGCACAGACTTTCACCCGAATCAAACAGGTTTTTGAAGAAATTTTGTACCCTTTCGGATCCGCCATTTTGTTTTTTGAAATTTTGACTTCGAATTCGTATTCAGCGACCCCAAAAACGCCCGAGTACAGGCTTTCACCCGAATCAAACAGGTTTTTGAAGAATTTTTCACCGTTTCGAAACCGCCATTTTGATTTTGTAATTTTGACTTCGGATTCGTATTCAGCGCCCCCAAAAACCCCTGAGCAGACTCTCACGCCAATTCGGAATTATGTCCGCTTTTTCGGGATTTCGGAGCACTGTGTGCCGTGACCCCCATATGAGCTCCATATGAGCACAACATAGTTACGTCACGCCATCTCGCCAATATGACCTCCACAGGAGCACTACAATTTCTTCACGCCGTGACACCCGTATGAGCCCCATATGCACTTACATATTGTTGGATATTCGTGAGCCGATTTTGCTAGCGCTGATGAATTCACTGCATGCATACTCGCGTGAGAAGAACTTTGTTTGATTCGGATTTATTATTGTGAATCATCATCACGTGATGCAAATATGACTTGAAGGAGAGCACTCATAAGAGACACATAGCTGTGTGATTTTCTATGCCTAATAGAAAATCTACATATGATACCAATATGAGCTTACTAATATGTGTCTGTCTGGGTAGTTAACGGTTGAGGAAACATTATGAATGGTAATAACCGCATTTGTGGAAGATAAAATTTCCAATAAACATTATTTGAAGTTTTTTCCCCATAAAATTGATACTTTAAGAGCTATAACTCTGTAAATGCCAAGTTGACGCACAATAGCCACGAGATTATAAGGCTGTATACTAGATCATGCGCCTATATGTGTTAGGCGGTCTCACGCAAGGATGTGGAAGAACCTACAGTACACTTAGTAGGTGGACGATGGGAATGGCTTTCATGCAGAATGTTCCTGAAGTCGAACATTTTTGTGACGTGTTTAGCGCTACGACAGAGCAGCACATGGGTACGCGATGCTCTCGGATGACCCGCGACAACACTGATATCGACAAATTGGAGGATTGGCTGACAGAACATTCTCTTTTCCTTGAAGGCACTGAGTTGGAGTCTATCAGCATAGGCGTCGTTCGCGATGCCAGCATTAACTGCTATCGCTGCTATGAAATTGGTGCTGAAATGGTTAACTGCATGGTGAGGGAAGATTTGAAATCTTACAAAATTAAGCGAAACGAAAAGGTGCTTCCTCTAGCAACTGTCTCCACTACCATCAAGATTGACTCACAAAGGGAGGCTGTCAATTATCAAATTCAGATTCGATTCATACTGTGTGTATTGAATGCTCATGGCGAGAGGTGTTATGTGGCAAAGCAGTAAGATACGCTTCTTCGCCGTTGTCGAGAAAATCGGCATTAAAATATTCCGTTGCGTTCAAATACTTTCTACGTAAAGAAAATTTCAGAGAGCGCGTGGCGCAGCGAGCATGCTTTGTGCTTCATAAGCCCGTCGTCCCCGGTTCGAATCTCGCTGCTGGCAACTTTTCTATTTTTTTAAGTCAAATGTGTATACAGATAATTGCGGGCAATCAGTTTCAACAATTGTGCATAAAATAAATTCTTTAAATGCCGTTTGTTGTGGAAAAACCGACGCTTTCGAACTTGTTTATGTTGTTCGTAAACAAAGTTACATTTTATGGTAGTTTCATGCAAATAACACTAGAAATAAAACACAATATCACAAATAACATTCAAGTGGGTACAATTTATTGAAAAGTTCCGTATATACTTACAGATAAATTACGATTAGTGAGATGAAGTAGCCGGAGTGTCGCACGAACCAGAGTGATAGTTATCATAAAGATATGGAAAGCAAAAAAAAAAGCACGACGTCTAGCACATTTGATAAGCGAAGCGTGTTTACAAGAACAATTGTTTTTTAAATTATCTTACGGGAAACACACCTGATTTACATTCAAAAAAATTGTTCACCGTCCGTCAGGCGTGATACAAACCACGCGTATCGTATCACATCGGAAAAAATCGGAGAATACAACTGGTGGTGGACGATCTATTTAACTTTTATACAATCTTCTCTGGAATTAATCTCACGCTCTTGCTCGATTAAATAATCACAATTTTGAAGGCGCATGATCAGACTTTCTACTTGACGGTAAAAGTACACGTTACACGGTTGGACGAGGGGAGTGCACTTTGGAGGACTTTATGAATTACCTGCATAGTGCACGTTGGTAACTTTTTATCGTCCTGAAATATCTTATCGTACAACCCCGGGTTCGTTTACCCATTCCAAGAGTCGATCAGAAGGAGATATTTTTCATTTTGTACGTATGGTTTCAACGCATCACCCAAGAAGTCCTTGTACAAACCCGTTGTGAGTTTACCGGATTTAGAGGATGTAATAACAACGTTGGTATACTTTTTGACGGAATCGTTGACCGTCTTTTGCACTCTGGGTCCAAACGTACCTGTAGACTCTTGAAGGCATACGAAAACGAGAAGCAAGGCTCGTCCAGACATGGCGAGAGAATATTATGCCGTATATGAACGTATCACCTTGTTCATGTCCTGTCGCTTTACTAGGACAGACTTTTACCCTTTTTCGGCAAGAGTCCTGTTAAACGTGGACTGGTACTGGCACCCTGACAAACAAAGTACAAAAATACCGTTACTACTATGCCAGTATTTTCGGAAACAAATCTGTGTTGTCTATTATATATAATATTATCACATTCTATCATGTCATATGAAATTTGTGAACAGCTCTCTACGTACCTGTTTGATCTGTATTAATTATGAAATCTTTGCCGAAGTTCGGTATTAACGTTCGCGTTTAGATCCAAAATGTATCCGCTGCGGCCAATGTTTCGTGTAGGGTAGCCGTCTCTTTCCGAGAAACATATTTTGTTATCTTCCGTTGCCGAATCCGATGCTTCTTTTTCAATTGGGTGACCCATAGTTTCGAAGCTTTGAATTCGAAAACTGGGAACTGACTTACAGGGCCCAAAGCCTACTGCTGCAAGTTTCTGGTCGTAATTTGCTGGAAGTTTTGTCGAGCTTCTACGAAGCGATCATGTGTCCATGAAACGACGGTGCAATATTCATCACATTTGCTGCCGCCACTTTTAATTTGCGCAGTGCATATTTTTTAAGGGGTTATATACAGTGAAATTTTTCGAAAAATCGATTTTTTATTTATTTTATTTTCAAAATGTACACATATTTGAGTACACACACAGAAAATTTCTTGTCAATCCGGCGAATATTCTCGAAGTTACACACACATTTGTAATTACGTGTCAGAGCGTTCGAAAGTAGGAGGCCGGAGCGCCAGCTGTCTATCGTGAATGTACCCTTCTATTGTATTCAGATACATGGAGTGACAGTGTAGTAGTGTTATATTATACTTGCGAGGTAAATTGAACTTTTTCTCTTCCCAAACTGGCAAATATTGAAGAGTAGTATTAGTCAGTCTAAACAGGCAAGCCAAGCAGTAAACTTGTGAGCTCGTTTATACTTTCTTCCGTGATCTTTTTGTGAACATGAAGTATGGCAGAGAAATGAGGGCATCTTCTAAAATGCAAAAGTCGAGACGAAAGAAGCGAAGACATGTTTTTAATCCAAAAACAACTGAAACGGATGAAAGTAGTTTTAGTGCCTCTGCGGAAAAATTTAAAATATAGAGGGAATTTTAGTGCCGCGTGATTCGTCTATTGAATATCGGGTTTTGGAGTTTATTACAGTGTTTGCAGCAATTTCTGAATACGTAAAGTGCAAAATCTTTAACGGAAATGTTAAGTTTTAAACTGCTTCTGAACGAGGACTTGGTTTGCATGCATAGCTGCCGGCATATTCAATGAAGATATAGTTTCACTATTGTATTTTATAAATGCAATATGGATTTCACTTGGGCCTAGTGTAAATTCATATGCTGAAAGAGAGGATGCACAGCGCGTGATGAACTCCGACCGGAGAGCGCTTGAGAGCACACTAGAGGGAAAAATAGTCCGCAGACAACAGCAACTGGAGTTATTAAAAGCTGCCGAAGGGGCGGAGGGTTTATTATATGGCCCTGGAATAGACGGTTCGATGTAAGTTAAAAACATTTTTTTTTCACTATATGTAAAGTGCTTTTGACACTTTAAACACGTTTTTCTCAAAACTGTGTTTTTAAAGTCCGTAAGCAAGATTTCTCGGAAACGACTGAACCGAGCAGTCTCAAATTTTAAAACAATCGTCCGGTTCGTATTCGTCCGATGATGTGTTGGCGATGAGACTCGTTCCAACTTCGTGGTAGGCACCACTATCGTCGATTCGATGAAGGGAAGGTACACGAATGAATTAAAAAAAAAATCGATTTTTTTTTCTTGTAGTTTGTAGTTAAAAGAATATTGTGTATACATTTCATGTAGAAATTTGCAATATTGAAGACGTTGTGGGTCGTTCTGTGGAAGGTGGCAGAACGTCAAGCGCGCGGTCGATTGGGTCTGCAGCTGTCGCGCTGGGGCCTTTTGTTATAGCGAGCAGGTATACAAGGGTAGGATAACTCCGGGGGCATGGGTTGTTTTGAAGCGTCAGTCTATCGTTTATCCTACAGGAGTAAACAGTATTTTCTATTCTGTGCATCGTTAGTGAAATCGATAAAATGAACCGTAAAGACCAGCGAAATAAAATCTCAAGAACGGATAGAGCGACGTTCAAGATCCGTAAGGACAATCCTCCGAAAAAAAAACGTCCGTTGAATCGCCATGAATGTGAAAAAGATGACAGTAAAGTGAGTGCTTCTACCAATAAAATCGGAAGTCAATCGATTTAGAACCGTGTAAAACACGATATCGAATACGTTTTGCTGAATTTTGTGACTGTTTTTTCGGTTATCAGTGAACACGTGAAATGTAAAGACTGCGGACAGATAATTACCATCACGAAAACCTCCACTCGTGGCCTTGGTTACAAAATAAAAATAGGATGTCCATCCTGTGAGCACCGATTTATTTTCGCTATGCGGATGATTGGAATTGGTCTGAGAGGTATGCAAAGACTTTGTGGGCTGATGGATTTAGCACAATCGGTTGTACAATGCACGTATGATGTAATTGTGAAGAATATTATAACTGCATCAGAATCAGTACGTAAGATGATTTATATCTGGAGTGTGCAAGAAGAGAAGGGAAGGACGACTGAAGCAACAGAACGGCCCAATGAAGGGTTGACCGTGTCTGGCGAGGGGACATGGTGGAAACGGGGTTCCAATTCGTTGGTGGGTGTATCAAGTGTCATCGGTCATTACACTGGCAAAGTACTTAATATAAACGTCAAATGCAAATTTTGCCATGCATGTGCGAATTGACAAAAGAAGAGAAATACTAGTTAGTATGGAGAGTGGGTACATGATCATGCTGACCAGTGTAAAGTAAACCATGAGGGATATTCGGGGAAAATTCAGATAGATGCAATGTGCGAAATATTTGCAAGATCCGAGGAAAAATACGCAGTGAAATACACAAACCACATAGGCGACGGAGACTCGAAAACTTAGAAGAACATAGTCGATAGCGCACCCTACGGGGAACGAGAATGATAAAAAAAGAGACATGTTCAAAAACGAATGGGTACCAGGCTCAGGAACTGTAAAAAGAATACGAAAGGATTGGGAGGAAGGGGAAAATTAACGGGCAAATTGATTGATAAGCTCACGATTTATTATGGCCTAGCCATCAGACGCAATAGTGATTCAGCCGAAGACATGAAAAAAGCTATCATAGCCACGTTTTTCCACATGATTTCAGCGGATGATAAGCCACAGCATAACCGGTGTCCACCAGGAAGTGACTCCTGGTGTCCTTGGCAGCAAGCGAAGGCTACCAAAACATTGAAGGATTATCACCATGGGCCCGCTCTACATTCGGATGTTGCTCAAGCCATCGAACCAATATTTAGGGACCTAAGTTCTGATGATTTACTACAACGCTGCGTCGGCGGATTTACGCAGAACACAAATGAAAGCTTCAACAACGTCATTTGGAGAATAGCTCCCACAATATTCCACAACGGGTCAAATATTGTCAACATTGCTGCCAATATTGCCACATGCATTTTTAACTGTGGGGCAAAATCCTATCTCCAAGTGATGGATGCCTTGGGAATTCAAGTCGGGAGGAATGCTGACACACAATGCGAGATCGAGGATGCGGACCGCATTGCGAAGGCTAAAATTCAAACTCGAAACGCGACCCGTGAAGGCAGAATTCAGCGCAGACAATCGAGAATTGCAGCTGACGAAGCAGCGAGTATTTCGGAGTGACCAATGAATGGCCCTGGGATTGCTGATTAACGGTAAGGTAAAAAATAACGCTATCCTGCGAGTAATTTTTCTGACAAACTTCGAAACAGCATTGAAGTACAGTTTCTGAAAAACCGATTTCAACTTCTTTTTTGTAATGTTTGAAGTACGAAGAATATTGTGTGAACATTTCCTGTTAAAATTCCGCAATCGCCAAAATTATACGGTGAATTATGAAAAATCGTGCAGCGGCACAACTGCCGAGGGCGTCATTTCTTTACCCATTTTTCAAACGCGATTATCTCGAAACATAGTTTTCAAAGTCGGTGCCAGATGTATCTCGAAAACGGGTTATCCGATTTTGTTCAAATTTGGATACAATTTTCTTCGATAGTTTTTCTCGTTCGCCACGTAGGGGTTTTTCATTTGATTGAACCATTGCTTTTTCATGCAACCAAAATCGACGGAAATTGCGAACGAAAAACGAACGTTAAATTAAAACGGTCGCAATTCCGTCAAAAATGAAAATTTCACAAAAATCCTACTAGGCGAACTCCTTTGTATATTATATTTCAAGAATCCGTTGCGTTTTCATGTTTCAGATCAACTGACTGCCCGGAATCCTTGGCACAACAAGCCATGTTAACGAACAATACGTCTGACGCTGACCACAACAACGGCGCTCCCCTCAACGAATTTGTTTTAAAAAATTCCTAAACATACTTCAATGTACTAATTTTCCAATAACAAACCTCTGATCCAATCGAAAAATTAGTTTTTGAGATAAAAATTCCCGAAGTTTACCTGTTTTTCTAGCCGTTTACGCAGGTACCTCCTCTTTTAATGTCTATCAGTTCCTCATCAAGAACAAGGGTTTTTTCGGCGAGCATTTGCGACGTATTCTGGAACATTTCTTTCCCCATCACCATCGCTTTTTCGTTGATTAATGGAGAAGGTTCTGCTGCGATGAGATTATTATTTCAGAGGAGGCTTTCAAAATACACCAACACATCTTTCAATTATTGTTTGCACACTTCGCTGTGTATCGAATTTTTCTCGATTACATGACTTTCATGCGAAGGGCCCGGATCACTCTCAGATTTTCCTGCCTCCATTTTTTCGTTTTTTAACCGGGTAAAATAAGACTTTAGTGTACACACTGATTTTCAACGCTGTTACAAGTTGTGCTAGGGACCGCTTCTACCTTCTTTCGAAGTTAGCAGGCGACTACGCTTGTATACGGCGTCTTGTTTCGACCCTTCCGCCCTCTTGTGCGGGAAGGAACATTTGTTATTCAACTGTAGCAGTCGAGTAACGATACTTGTATTTCATACCTGCCGCAGCAAGTATTTCTATTTTTGAAATATAACTTTGTTTGCGAACAACATAATGAGGTTCGAAAGCATCCGTTTTTCCACAACAAAGAGAATTTAAAAAACTTATTGTATGCATAATTGTTGAAACTGATTGCCGGGAATTATCTCTATACACATTTGGATTAAAAAAAATGTTAAGTTGCCAGCAGCGAGGTTCGAACCGGGGACGCCAGGCTTAAGAAGCAAAGAGCTTGCTCGGTGCGCCACGCGCTCCTCGAAATTTTCTTTACGTAGAAAGTATTTGAACGGAACGGAATAGTCCAATGCCGATTTTCTCAACAGCGGCGAAGAAGCGCATCTTACTGCTTTGCCACATAACACCTCTGGCCATGAACTTTTATTACGCGCAGTATGAGTCGGATCTGAATTTGACAATTTACAGCCTTCCCTTGTCGGCATCAATCCCCATAGGATCGCTGCTTCTGTTTCAGAGAATATGTTGTAGGCGATTTTTATCACACAGTACGCGAAATCACTGTTTATTATTGTATGATTACAATGCGAGTGCCGTCGTGAGTACTCATGTACCAACGAAGTCGTGAGGTAGGGGTCTTCCGATTCGTCTTCGGGAGAGTGATAAAAGGAAAAGGGAGAGGAGACCGCTTGCCGACGGGTTGGAGAGCGGACGGTATCGCGCAAGAGAACTGTAACCCCATGTGTACAATGGAATCGAATAATTAAAACCTTTATCTTTATCCAATACATTTGGGCCGTGTTTTCGCATGGATCACCCTTCAGTGTATTTCAAAAGAAACATCAGAAGATTTGAAAAAGCATTCTACGTACGAGCTTGCACCGTATCCTTTATCTTTGTTCACGGAAGCAGGAATGCGGCATAGTACCAAATCTACGCTCTATAAGTGTATCTCCTTGCTACCAACCACTACAAATATTGGGTCCAATCAGATGTTAGTCGTGGACGGTGGATTTATTTTGCATCAAGTTGTGTGGGATCGCAACGTGCGTTCCTGGGTCATTGTCAAAAATACGTATAATACGTACGAAATCATTTTGACGCAAACACTTTAATAGTTTTCGATGGGTGTGCTGAAGACGTCGCCAATTTGGGTACGAAGTCCTCCAAACGCCTTTGTCGATCTAAAACACAGTCCTCTGTAGATATCATCATTACCGAGGCTATGATTGCAAC
This sequence comes from Ophion slaviceki, assembly GCA_944452715.1. Lineage (NCBI taxonomy): Eukaryota > Metazoa > Arthropoda > Insecta > Hymenoptera > Ichneumonidae > Ophion > Ophion slaviceki. The sequence continues at coordinate 25,750,800 of OX101784.1, forward strand.
AACTAACCAGGAGAAATTTTTGGCGAACGCAAGCAATAAGATTCGCTTTATAACAATGCTGGAAAATGGATTCGAGCAATCCGAAATTCTTGTCGAACAAGCCGGCGAAGATGCTGACACACTGATCGTGCAAGCAGTCATGGAAATGTCCAGAAGATACGATGGAGTCATCATCGTGGGTGAGGACGTCGATCTTCTTGTATAGCTAACCGGATTGGCGAATTGATACGATGACATTTTCATTCGCAAGCCTTGAAAAGGTCGCACTTCTGAAACATTATACGGCCCTAATTATCTCGATAGCCGTTACAGTTAAAGTGTTAGGGACAACATTTTGTTCCTTCACGCTTTCAGTGGTGGCGACACGACAGCAGCTGCATACAAAATAGGGAAAACCAAAGTTCTTTCAACATCGCACAGAAACGATTTCCTACTGAAAGCTGTGCAGTCGTTCACCGGACAGGACATTAATTCAAATATGATTGCTCACGCTTAAGAACGTTTTTTTATTGCGCTATATGGAGGTGGAAAAAACGGAGGCCATTAACTCTCTTCGATACAAATGCTTCGAAAAATTGGCGAGTAAGACCCAACTGAACCTGTCACTTCTATCTCCAACCAAAGATACGGCACGTTATCATTCGTTCAAACCTCCCACCAGGTTCAAACTTGGCTTGGATTTTACCATGACCCTGAAGAATGGGGTTGGAAGCGGACTACAAACGGTCTTCAACCAGTGCGAACTGCTATGGCTCCCACACCGTCAAGTTCGCTGCAAATAATATCTTGCAAATGCATAAAAAATTGCGGGGCTGCCTGTGGATGCCGAAAAGCTGGCCAGAAATATTCAATTATTTGTTCTAACTGTAGTGGACAAACATGCGACAATGTGCCAGATACATCGGATGCCATCGAAGACGAACACGAAATCGATGAAGATCAAATTTTCGATTCATCTCCTACGGACATAGCGGACGCAGAAGACAGAGATGTGCGAGGCGATGAGTGTCTTCCTTCATCATCGAAACAGATGAGAATTGCAACCTAAAATAACGCGCTTCTTTTTTTAGGAAAATAAATGTTTTAGTCCATTTTTTATTTAAAAAAATTCATTTGTATCCATTGCACTCTGTTATCCCCTTCTCCACCTTTTCCTTCTCATTATTATTTTTATTGATTTTTATGATGTAACGTGATGTATAAACAATTGTATCTTGCTACGCTGACAATTTTTGATGATAAGTTCTACCCATGCAAGTAAGAAAAATCTATAAATTATTAGTAGTTTTTCACACTTTTTATAACTCTCACAGATTTTCTACACAGTATTGTCTTATTTTTCTGAAAACGCTTGGCCGTTTTAGGTGTTATGAAATGTTTTCCGTGTTTACTAAGTTTACTAATCTATAGCTCTCAAACTATAAATTTTATGGAAACAAGTTTGGAATAAAGTTTATTGGAAATTTTATGTTCTACAAATTTGATCATTACCGTTCTTAATTTTTCATCAACCGTTAAATATATATTTAGCAATAACCATTTTGAAAAAAGTTTGGTATGCTATTAATAAAAATCTAAGCACTATACAGAAAAAAGTTTCCAATAAAAGTTGTAAATAATTTTATTATCTACCAAAACGATTCCTACTGTTTTTGTTGTGAGATGCATGGTTCACGAGATATTTTTCCAACAGGCAAGTCGATTCTGTAGAAGATTGCAGAAAACAATAGCGGGCTAACGGACTACGACTAGAAACGGACGACGAAGCGTCGCACAGCGGGAGGGAGTTCCAAATCGCTGGCGAAAAGTCGAAAGCGAATTCAATTTAGTTGAAAGTCTATACGCGGGGGTTTTTGGGGTCGCTGATTACAAATCTGAAGTCAAAATTTGAAAAAAAAAAGATCTGATACGGCTAAAATTTAGTCAGAACGCATTCGATTCGGGTAAAAGTTTCTACTGTAGAGTTTTTGGGGTCGTTTATCACAAACCTGAAGTCAAAATAAAAAAAGAAAACAGAATAGCGGATGCAATACGGCTAAAAATTTGTTCAAAAACGCATTCGATTCGGGTAAAAGTTTGTTCTTAAGAGTTTTGGGGTCGCTTATTACGAATATGAAGTCAAAATGTAAAAAACCAAAATGGCGGATCCCATACCGCTCAAAATTTATTGAAACCGCATTTCATTGGGATAAAAGTCGGTATTCGGGAGTTTTTGGCGTCGCTTATTCGAAATCTAAAGTCAAAATTTGAAAAAAAAAACAAACAAACAAAAACGAAATAGCGGATCCAATATGGACGACTTGTATGGAAAAAACGTTTTATTTATACTAAAATTACAATTATTTTCTCACAATTAGTGTTCGATAGTTGATAGTTTCGCAGAGTTAGTGGAGGCGCAGCGTTGGGTAGATCATTCAGTAAGCTGGAGTCATGGCGAAGATTTCGAAGTTAAAAGTCATTTATTCGAAATAGTCATTGTTACAGTTGTGAGCTCGTGGAGATTCGCTCCATAGTCGACGAATTCTGGGTAAAAGTTCCAGTGGTGGAGTGTTGCTTCCAACGACTTGCTGCGTTGGAGCGTTGATTCGAGTGGGAACCTCCCACTCGCTTGATGATGACCGTTCAGTCTCTGCATTTGCTTGGAGAGTAACTGGCTTCTGCTTGACTTTGTAGATGGTCTCGGTGCCTCGGTGGATACGAGAAGATCTTGATGGCTGCGTGCTCTTTTGTTGTCTCCGTGCTGGAGAGTGGTGAAAAGCAGCGATGGGCAGGCAGGATGCCACTGAGGCGATGTCAGTCGTCCTACCCGGACGTCCCGCGTTGTGAGGTGTGGCCCGGGAGGCCTACTTAGGCATCCTGGCAGTGAAGCAGTTGGCAGGTCTTCCTGAGAACTCGTTTTTGTGCATTTCTTTTGGTTTGACTCCGCCGCCTAAGCGTGCTTCTAGGAGTATTTCAAAGCAACAAGACCGCGAGGGAGTACTCGCTTCGTTTGTAGAGCACGAGTGCAAAGACCCGAGTGTGGGTACTCGGGTTAGCTCGAGCAAGCTAGTTCGATTTCGGTGATTCGGTGTCGCCTTTATATGCTGCCCAGACCCCTGCAAGTGCTTGTGAGAAAGCTGTGGCGCCTGAGAGTACTGCTTTCTCTCCCGCAGGCTGCTGGACGGGTGTCGTACGGGTTGCATGACGAGAGGTGCTCTTGCTTGGGCAACTAGTAGTGCAAGTCGCTCACGGCCGACGGTTCTGCTCGGGCGGCGAGTAGTGCAAGTTGCTCATGCTCGGGCGACCAGTGGCACGAATCACTCGATCTCTGTCGCCCTCGTTCGGGCCGTGAGTAACGCATGTTTCCATGAGCGACCTTGCTCAATTAGATTAATACAGAATTCATTAATTAATCCAGTTGGTTACATACAACTTTAGTAGTCGTCATCGGAAGAATCACTTGATTCACAGTCAGTGGATTCAACTGGAAAATAACTTGAGCTTCCCTCACTTGTTGAAATACTCGGCGCAGTTAATAACTGCACTGCTTCTGGTAGCAATGATTTTATTTTTTGCAAGGTAATTTGCGCAAGCTAGAAATATAAGGGTCGGATGTTAATAAAAGCCGTGAAAAAAGGTCTTCCATCGTTTTTACTCGGGAACGTTTTCTTGCAAAATTTGTTCTGTGCTTCGGAATAATTCTTCGAAAATTTGTCCTCGTGCCCCGAAACGATTTATCACTTATCATTCAATTTCGACATCAATTTGCGGATGAGACTTTTCACGTTATCTGATAGCGTGAAAGAACGTTGTAATTTTTCGTACATGGCCTTCTCAATTTCCTCGTACGCTGTAGCTGCACCATTATTCAATTTATTTCTGATGAGAAGAAAAATATCCGTCCTGGATAAATCTGGTATTGCCGGATCATCGACAGCAGATTCTGAAATGTCAAACCGTAATACATACAAATAGGCTATTACATATTCAACCTTACTCGCTATTATTTGTTTTAAAATATTATCCATAACTAAAAACCGGTGTGCTGGTCTAGTGGTTAGCGTGTTTGCCGCTAAACCAGTTCATCGGCAAGTCGCGGGTTCGAATCGCCGTCTCGTAGTTTCGGAGAAAAATTAATGCGGGCGTGACGTATTTCCGGTTCTACACGGATGTTGCGCACCGGACGGGTACGTGTGTGTGTTGTGTATGCATGACTGTAGCCTGTGATTTATTTCTCGACGAAACGCGACTAGCTCCGAGACTGGGACGCAAACTCGGGACCGGCTGTATTGGTATAGGTTTTCCGTAGTTTCCCTATACCCATGACAGAAATGTCATGGTGAATGCGATACAGAGGGGGAAGTCGGCTGCGGACGCAAGGTGGGGATCGATTGGGGATGTGAAGTGGAATGTGGTGGGGAATGTAATAAGGGGAAGTACCCTGTACATGGAAGCTACAATAAATAATACAGAAGCGCCCAATATAAAAAATATATTATTCATTACTAATCATTAATAATTCTTGAATTGTTCATAAAACCGAATCATGCATCGTAAAATGAATGGAATTAAAAAACAAGGAAATGGAAAAAAATAATTTTTTTTGGGGCCTCATGAAAGGGGCTTAGCAAAAAATGACTTGAGACAAGATATTTCTTTTTTGAAGCGTGAAATATAAATCCGTTATAATGAGGATGAGGGGAAAACAAACATTTGGGTCTCACCAGGCCCACCTGGGACACTGGGCCCACAATGTGAGTACAGCCCTGGATAGATCTTTAAAATGCATACAACTTTATCTGCAACAGTTCTTCATATTTTATGTTTTAATTGTTCAAAATTGAGAAAAATTCACTTTTCATTACAAAAACTTGCAGCAATCGCGGTGGCGCATAAAATCGCAGAATTTTTTGTCGTTTCCAATAAACAATAGATTACTGTACATTTTAAAAGAAGTCCAGCCGCGGGACAACGGTGAGCAACTGAACTTTTCTCTAAGTCTTTACAATTTTCCGTTACAATTTTCCGTTTATTTTGAGAAAAATCATTGGTCTGTTGCTAGCACATACATCTTTATTATAAATTTAGAATTTCATGATGAAATTGTACTTACTTTTTCCGTTCGAATCCGTTGCTTGGATTTTTTGTTCCCGGCGACGTTCTATACACAACAACGTAAGTTTGGCTCAGAGCGCGAAGCGTCTGGCTCAAGCGGAGGTCACTTTAGAACTGGAATGTTTTCCATTTGTAACCCCCCGAAAAAACTCACGAGAACTATCCAAAAAAAATGCGGTGCGCTTCTGGGCCGGGTTTGAACCAGGGACCTGTCGATTGCCGGTCGAATGCTCTGACCCCTGAGCTACGCCAGGCCGCTTACTACACCTTCCTCGGATAGTCTCCATATTCATAAAGCAACGTTACAACTCCCCCTTGCCAGAGTCGATCCGACTCTGGAAGGTCGACTTAAAATTTGCCCAAACTAAACTCAATACGCAACGGATACTACAGACGCGGGGATTGTCTGAGGGATGGAAGGGGAAGGGGTACTACAGACCGTCCTGGCTTGAGGGGCAAAGAGGGGGCTAGCTCAATGAGTCTTTTGTCTCGGGGAGGAGATTCTTTTCCACAGCAATCAACAATAATTCTGGTTCCGTATATCCTTGATTCCCAGCCCAACTGTGAGCCGGGCGAGGCGCGGGCGCGAGCGTGTGCTTGGTCCGTTCTGCTCGTCTTTGTTTTATTCCAACTACGTTCGTTGTTATGAGTGATTGTTCATTCTCGATTTTCAAGTTTGACAGCGAAGTTGGGCAAAAATCGTTGGAGACTACGAAGGTCTATAAAATAACTGCTCCTGATTTGAATACGTTAGTAAAATAAAACTTTTTTGTTTGTTATGTCATACGTTAATTCTGCTAAGTAGGTACTGCAATACTATACTAAACCACGTGACATGTTAGTTTGTCAACTCTGCTAGGTATGTTTTGAACTGCGATTTACTTCGTATCCAGTTCCAGGGGTTTGTCATTAAAACGCTTATGTGTCATCGATTTTATTTATTTTTTTATTCAATTTTATATTATAGATTTTTTTATGTGACCACTGTCAGAGTTCAAATTATGTAGGTAACTAAGCAGGTAGGACCTAGAAATAGTTGAATATAATAGTTATTTTATTTTCCGAAAAATGCCACCGAAACCAAAGTATAACGGCGATTATATCAAATTCGGCTTTACTTCAATAGAAATAAATGGGGAGACTAGACCTTACTGAGTAATATGCGCAACTATTCTTGACAATGATGCTTTACAGCCGGCAAAGTTGAAACGTCATTTAAAAACCGTACATCCGAATTATTGTGACAGTTCGCGAGAATTCTTCGAAGGCAAACTGATAATTCTAAAAAAAATGAAACTTAGACCCCCCCTCCCCTTGGAACGTTATGCAGTATCTGAAAAAAACATTGGTTGCATCGTTTGAAATTTTAAAATTGATTGGGAAATCCAAAAAAGTAAACACAATCGGCGAACCTCTAATAAAGTATTATATGCTTAAAGCTGCCGAAGAGTTTTTAGGGCACGAAGCTCAAAAGAATATTCGTGAAATTCCACCATCAAACGACACAGTGAAGTCGCGTATTCAAAAGGTGTCAAATGGCATTGAAAAAGAAATTATTGACAAGATAAAATAGAGTCGGACGGTGCCCCTACTCTACTCGGTTCCCGCTCTGGTTTTGCAGCGTTGATTGAAAAAAGAATGCATCTGCAAACACTCCCTGAATGCTTTGCTATAAAAGTAGTCAACTTTATTGAAAGGAGTGTACTTAAGGCCTCATATACGTGAAAAATTTTCAATTTTTTTCATTTTTTAAATTATTTTTGATTCCATTAGCCCGAACGGTTAGGAATATTTTAATCTTTACAGAATGGAAAAATTCCAAAAATTGTTAAAGTTACAGCATTTAGAGCGTAAAAACTTTTATTTTCTGGGAAGCAAGCAGGCAGCGGCGGTAACCGGCTGCGCTATACGGAGACAGGTGCGCTAGATCGGCAACTACGCTTTTCTATTATTCACTTATTATCCCTACATAGAATCGTGTAACGGTAAAGGTAACGGGTTTTGTCGGTTCGGCACAAGTACAAAACCAGGAGGAAGTAAAATTATTTAGTCCGAATTGAAACATTGTAGAGACAAGACAAAATTGTGAGCTGAGACAGTTATATTTTAACATGAGTGATTGCGAAGCAACCCATACTAGTTTAGATAGTAAGGGTTCACGATTCATAGGAGGACGCCCAGGCATTCGTAAAAAACGTCTTTTTCACGGCAATCAGTATACGAAAAAATCGGAAACCGAACTAAACACGTGCCGAACTAAACAGTGCGTTTCCAAAAAAATTAAAAGTGTCAAAAGCACTCGATGTAGATATTGATCGCGCACATGGCTACGTAATCGTAAAGTTTCTATCCGTGTTCACTGAAATTGCTTCTCTCATAAAATGCAAAACTTGTAACACTGACCTCAAGTTCTCTGAAACACGAGTTAGAGGATTAGGATTCACCTTAGTTACTAAGAGCAAGAAGTGCGAGCAAAAGGAGATAAGTTCAAGTCATTCGCCTAAAAGTTATTGTTACGAAATCAATCGCAGCTTCGCGTTGGCCATGCGAATATTAGGTGTTGGATTGACGGGAATTAACAATTTCTGCGGTATTATGAATCTCCCAAAATGCTTCAGTCAAACGCTCTACAACAAAATTACCAAACAAATACGAGATGCAGCTAAAGAAGCTGCAGATTCGTCTATGTGAATGGCAGCTGACGAAACAAAAAATAACGGCAGAAAACGAGAACACCAAAGACGTTAATGGAATCGCCGTCTCCGGGGATGGTTCTTGGAGAAAAAGAGGTTTTTATTCGCTGTAAGGTGTTGCGACACTTATCGGAATTTTGTCTGGGAAAGTTGTCGACATTATCGTCAAGTCGTCATTTTGTAAGGCCTGCCAATCGTGGAGTGAAAAAAGGGAACAGAAGAATATAAAGAATGGTACGCAGAACATGAAGATAAATGCACAAGTAACCACAAAGGAAGTTCTGGAAAGATGGAGGTAGATAGAATGGTTGAAATGTTCAGCATATCTGAAGATTGACACGATACAAAATATTTGTATTATGTTGGAGATGGCGATTCAAAAACATTCAAGCGCATAACAAAAGCCCTTCCGTATGGAGAGAACATTATGATACGTAAACGAGAATGCATTGGTCATGTTCAAAAACGAATGGGCAGCAGACTCCGCAACGTCAAGAAACAAACAAAAGGTCTCGGACGAAGAGGCAAATTAACTGCAAAATTGATTCACGAATCGAGTGTTTTATGGATTGGCTGTGAGAAATAATCGCACGTCTATCGATGACATGAAGAAAGAAATCTGGGCAACATATTATCACAAGTACTCAACCGATGAAAATCCTCAGCATGACAACTGACCTTCTGGCAAAGAAAGTTGGTGCACGTGGCGACAAGCCGAAGCCGCAAATACGCTCGACTCATATACCCATACAAGCATGCACTCGATAAAACCGTGGCAGAAGCGATCAAACCAGTGTATAAAGCACTTAGTAACGACGAGTTACTGGAGAGATGTTTAGGAGGCTTCACAAAAATAATAACGAGTGTTTGAATTCTAAGATTTGGAAAATTGCTCCGAAAAATTCATGGAGTGGTTTAACGATTGTTGAAATCGTCGCATATATTTCGGCTAGCACTTTTAACGACGGAACAGTCGCCTTTCTCCGAATTATGAAAAACCTTGGTATTACGATTGGGCCGAACGCGATCGAGACTTGCGAACATCTGGACGAATTACGCTTCACTGCCACTAGAATTCAATCTGAAAAGGCGACAAAGGAAGCAAGGATTGCCGCCAGAAACGACAAAAAACATGCTGGGGACGTTTTAGATGCCGAGGAAGGCCCCACATATAGCGCAGGATGCTATTAAGGTAGTACTAGCGGATTGACTTGTCAACAGAAAATCTATAAATTATTGAATCTGAAAAAAAGCAAAATATAATATATTTGGGTATAATAATAAACATGATACAGAAAATAATTATTTGAGAAGTGCATGTGATAACTGTTTGTATTATAGTTTGGTAAGTGAAGTAAAATTGCAATCAGATTTGACTTGAGTTGTCACAGGCTGCCATTTCATAATTTTGGCAATGTCCGTGGCAACGCTGAATTCAGGTTCTTTCGATACATGTCAAGCATGTATTTGATTACCGTATGTGTAATCGAGTGTTGTAGTGTATGTGTAATGTGCATATTGTAACAAGAGAGATGGCAGACGCGGCTAGCGAACGCAAAAATGAGTCGATTGAATAGATGATATCTGCTCGAAATACCTTGTAACCTATATTTTCTATGGAACATACGTGGCCGCGACAATTTTTTTGTTATTCGTCGCGTTTCGCATAGCTCTGATCTAACCGGGAACTATTATTATTTCCGTTCCAAAGTGCGATCCTCATGGATTCCCTATATGGTGCGGGTTAAATGCATTGATTTCGTGAACTAATTACGATTGTATTTAGCCGGTAAGGCCTGCAGAGTTTTCTTGAACGTCATTTTTATGTCTCTACTACAGAATACAAAAAAAATCAATTTTTTTCTAATGAGGAGGTTTTGTGCACATACTACCTTAAATAAGGTAAGATTGCATTTATAATATATACCGCGCGGCGCGCTCGACCGCCAACTTTACAGTTGTTTTTCCACGATTTACTTTTTTGAACCTTGTGAAAGTTCAAACCTTGTCAAAGTAACTCTTGAACGATGGTTCAGGTCGCTTTGAATTTTTTACAACATATTCTTAACCCTTAGTAGTCACACTTAGCTAGAATCACGTTATAGTCATACTGGGTCCATGGGACCCAGGCGTTTTTAAATTGTTATAAATAGTGAAATAATGCATTGAGCGACATGAAAAAACAATAGTGAGGTATAATTTGAACCTTGTTTAATACAAGGATATTGGTTAGAAATCAAAAATTAAATTTTAAATATGCAAAAAAATTATGCAAAGAAAAACGTGAAAAATGACTTTTTTTTACAAAAATTGCTGGAACTCTTGTAATCATTGACAAAAAAAGAATGGTTTTATAATCTGGAAACAATGTACTTTGAAATAGACATAGCGGTTTCTGTGGACTTTTCAAAAAGTATATTTATTTCATCCAACGCAGGTGCGATTTGGAAAGAAGGAATGAAACGCTTACGCATATAAAAAAATGTATGTTTTATTGGAAAAAAAGTTGTACGGCATCAAAGTAATTTGTTTGGGTCCCGTGGACCCAGTGTGACTATTAAGGGTTAATATCATCACCTATCGTGTGAACCACAGAAACAAAAATTTCAATGACACAAAAAATATGAACTGGTTGACACTAAAGATACTTTCATTATGCAATTATAAATATGTTCATTTTTTTCAGAGACCCACAGCGATGTCGAGAACTTTCACCATCAACGCGCGCGCAAAAACAATACATTCTTTATTATGTTATATCTCCGTTTTTTCTTAATATTTCTGATTTTTTTTTACATATATTTAACCATGTGCATAAATGATCTGTAAAAAAAATGTTGTCAATATATGCGTCATTTTTTTTAACCGCGTCTAGAAAAGTACCTTCGAAAATGAGCGTCTAGAAAAGTACCTCCGAAAATCGGCAAAATCGCGTATATAAGGCCTTAATACTTCTCTCTTCAAAAAATGATGCTCTGATATGAAATCTGAACACGAAGCGCTGCTTTCTCACACTAAAGTGCGTTCGTTTTCCAAAGGAAACATGCTGCGAGGTTGTACAACTGAGAGAGGAAGTAAGATTATTCTTAACTAATAAGGAAAACAAAGAGTTGGTGGACCAGTTCTGTTAGTTCAAATTTCAAATACTTTTTGCTTATTTAGTGGATTTTTTCGCACAACTAAAGAAATTGAACCTTCAGCTGCAAGGGTCAGGAAATATGAAGTTGGAAGGCACGAGCAACATATTTGCATTTGAAGATAAAATCAGTGCGTTTATAGCTAAAATCGACCTATGGATCAGCGAAGTCGAAGGAGAGAACTTTTCTGCGTTTGATACGTTGAATCCAATTATTGACGGACAGTGTGCCGAGATTAAATAAGAAATACAAAAGAACATTACACTCTATTGGCTAAACTTGAAAAATAAATTCAGTCGCTATTTTTCTGACTGCGAAGACAAAGGTATTCGGAAGCTGATTCGCAATCCTTTCATTGTCGACATTTCTGAGGCGCCTGATGAAATTCAAGAAGAGTTAATTGAAATGCAATACGATAGTAACTGCAAGGATACATTCGAGACAGGAATTAAACTTGAGAATTTTTGGAGCCAAAAAGCAATTTCTTTCCCTAAAATTCGAGAAATTGCTTTACGTTACCTAACGGTATTTTCAACCACATACTTATGCGAGCAGGGATTCTCGGCGCTTTTGATAATTAAAAATAAACATCGAAATCGTTTGGATGCCAGTGTCGACATGCGTTCGGCTTTGAGGTAGTACTAGCGGATTGACTAGTCATCAGAAAATCTATAAATTATCGAATCTGAAAAAAGGAAAATATAATATATTTGGGTATAATAATAAACATGATACAGAAAATAATTATTTGAGAAGTGCATGTGATAACTGTTTGTATTATAGTTTGGTAAGTGAAGTAAAATCGCATTCAGATTTGCCTTGAGTTTGTTTGGGTTTTTGCCACGAATTTTGGCAACATTCGTGGCAACGCTGTATTCAGGTGCTTTCGGTACATGTCAAGCATGTGTTTGATTACCGTATGTGTAATCGTGTGTTGTAGTGTATGTGTAATGTGCATGTTGTAACAAGAGAGATGGCAGACACGGCTAGCGAACGCAAAAATGAGTCGATTGAATCGATGATATCTGCTCGAAATGTCCTGTAACCTATATTTTTATGGAACATACGTGACAGCGACAGTTTTCTTGTTATTCGTCGCGTTTCGCATAGCTCTGATCTAACCGGGAACTATTATTATTTCCGTTCCAAAGTGCGATCCTCATGGATTCCCTATATGGTGCGGGTTAAATGCATTGATCTCGTGAATGAATTACGATTGTATTTAGCCAGTAAGGCCTACAGTTTTCACGGACGTCTGTTTTATATCTCTACTACCGCATGCAAAAAAATCAATTTTTTTTCTAACAAAAAAAATCGCACTAAAATAATATAATTATTATTTGGTTTCTTGGTTTCGAATAATTTTATACGTGTTTTATTTGTAGAACAACTTTATAATAATTTATATTACCACCAAACAGATGGTGGTCCATGGCAAGACAAACATTTTGTCAAATGGTCCCTCATTACTAAGAGGTTAAGAACCCCTGCTATAGATAGAAGTTGAATAATGTTCATGGGATTAACTTACGTTTTTTTATTCGACGTGTCTATCCGCACAGAAGTGTGACTGTATGACAGTCACGCAAAAGACACGAAACACGCAAAAGCCATGAAACTAGAGTGACTAAACTTATGGGATCTTCGTAACTTGGAGTGTATTGATGGAGTGTTTCTAAAATCGCCGCGACTTTACGCTCGTTTCTAGAATTGGAGTGTCGGAGCTGGAGACACGTCGATAGTCGATTTTCGCGCAAATATTCTTTAACGTTTTTTGTGTAAATATGTTTAAAAGTTTTCTGTGTAAATTTTCACGAAGTCCAAAACCCATCGATAACATGTACAGTCACTCCAGTATCACGAACTTTATTGAGGTTATTCCACAACTGCATGCCGGTATGTAGGGCTCAATCTTTACAACCGGGGTATGAGTATTGTGTGTGTAGTATATCTACACTTTTTTCAGCGGACACTGAGTAATGAACTGTCGGTACAATCACTCGAGAAGCAATATGATTTGACACGTTAAAGTCGCTACACCATTTTCACCTCTAATAAATCGCTTTGCTCTTGATCTGCAAATAAGTATGTCACATCTCTTCCGTTACAAACATCAAGAGATTTGCATGCAGCAGCAAACCCAAATTATTCGAAATAATGCATGCACCGTTTGGAGTTTCTTTTGCGTGTCCCAAACACATCCAAGCAAAGAGACACTTCAATTTTTGTTGCATCTTTGGAGTGTCTTCTTGCGTGAATGTATTTGAGACACGCAGAAAGACACTCCAAAGACGCACTGAAAATCTTCTGCGTGTCTCTCATACATTCACGCAAAGAGATACTCCAGGCTGGAGTGTCTCGTGTTTGCGAATATAATAGTGCTAAAAAATAACTAATAACAAATTATTAGTTAATAATAAATTATTAAATAATAAATTATAAACTAATAATAAATAACAAATAATAAATAATAAAAGTCCTAAAAATGAAATATTGTCATTTTCGAATCCATTTTTATGCAGCCAAGATCTTTGGGACCTTGTCTACACAATATCACTGCTTAAGGGCATGTACAAGGTCAACATAACCTCACAAATTTGTCAACCCTTTTTTCTTATAGATGGTTGAATTTTTTCGGAAAAACAAAGCATTAGGCTCTGGAGAATTCCCTGACGCAGAGCTTGATGATTTCCTTTTGCCCTAAATATTAATCATCTCTGAGAAATCTCCGTGCGAAAATTTCAGCTATCTCTCTCGCACTTATATGTCACGTGGTACATCTTCTACTTCGCCTTAAGAAACAATTAAGGGGTAACACCACTCTAGGGGCATATAATAAGGTCTAACTTTGACAATTTATTTTGGGAGTATGAAAAAGGGAATACAATTTCTTTTGAGAGGGTTTATTGAACACATATTTAAGTATTTAAATTTTTTAAAAATAATTTCCATACCAAATGGCGACGACAGAGGCCATCTTGAAAAAAGTGTTTTTCAAACTGGGAGGACGGATTACTCGAACACCTTTGCATGGATCGATATAAAATTTCGATAGTAGCTCCACGATTACATTCTCTATGGGACTACGCAGGCATATTTTTTTCTAATCAAATTTTGACAAAATGGCCCACTTTGAAAGAAATAAATCGGTTAAAGTCGCTCCGCCATTTTCACCTCTAATAAATCGCATTGCTCTTGATCTGCAAATAAGTATGTCACATCTCTTCCGTTACAAACATCAAGAGATTTGCATACAGCAGCAAACCCAAATTATTCGAAATAATGCATGCACCGTTTGGAGTTTTTTTGCGTGCCCCAAACACATCCAAGCAAAGAGACACTCCAATTTTTGGTGCGTCTTTGGAGTCTTCTTGCGTGAATGTATTTGAGGCACGCAGAAAGACACTACAAAGACGCACTAAAAATCTTCTGCGTGTCTCTCATACATTCACGCAAAGAGACACTCCAGGCTGGAGTGTCTCGTGTTTGCGAATATAATAGTGCTAAAAATAACTAATAATAAATTATTGGTTAATAATAAATAATAAATAATAAAAGCCCTAAAAAATGGAAGTTTTGTACTCACCCTTCTCGAGTGATTGTACCGACAGTTGATTACTCAGTGTCCGCTGAAAAAAGTGTAGATATACTACACACACAATACTCATACCCCGGTTGTAAAGATCGAGCCCTACATACCGGCATGCAGTTGTGGAATAACTTTAATAAAGTTCGTGATACTGGATTGACTGTACATGCTATCGATGGGTTTTGGACTTCGTGAAAATTTACACAGAAAACTTTTGAACATATTTACACAAAAAACGTTAAAGAATATTTACGCGAAAATCGACTATCGACGTCCCTCCAACTCCGACACTCCAATTTTAGAAACGAGCGTAAAGTCGCGGCGATTTTAGAAACGCTCCATCAATACACTTCAAGTTACGAAGATCCCATAAGTTCAGTCACTCCAGTTTCATGGCTTTTGCGTGTTTCGTGTCTTTTGCGTGACTGTCATACAGTCACACTTCTGTGCGGATAGACACGTCGTTTTTTATTTGTATTTGGAACTGAACTCGTATAAGTGGCTTCCCCGGCGTCAACTACCGTAGAAATTATCGTTACGGAATTTATATGACCTGATAGGCAATTTATAAGCAATTTATACACTTATATTCGCATAGCGAAAAAGAAAAAGACAGCATGCTATTATTAAACCTAGCATCAATCCATAATACGGCGATCTCAACGTTATCGCTCAAGGTTATCTCAACGTAGCCGCTCTTTGCACCGACGGCTGATTTATTCCTTTTTTTCATTGTTTGTGCTGCTGGTGAACATTATTGAACTGCTGTCTATAGCTATAAGTGCTATGGATTTGCCTTGAACTCATCGTTATCATCATGAACGTCTAGTCGTCGAGGAATACAATATTTATTGGTTTTGTTTTTCTTTAAGAAGTTTTCTAGGGTGCGTCAGACCGAGGGTTGCCAGATGGTCGGGATTCGTCTGGATTCTCCTGACATATCTTATGATGTCCAAACTCCCTACAAAATACAAAATCTACCGACAAACAGCTTCTCGTAAAGTTCTATACAAAATAATAATTTGAAATTGCCGTGCGCTTCCACGTTCATTTCACTTCACTGTGGAACGGAACGGGTGAGGCGGCCGGCCTTGTTTTGTTTGCCTTTAACGAGATTCTGTAACTCGGTAGCGACAGTTTCCGTTATCGTTAGCTAGCGACAGCCAATAAAAGGCTCCCTTTCTTCTGTAATCGTGCATGCGATTGGCTGTCGCTAGCTAGCGACAGCGAAAACTGTCGCTTTTCAAAGCGACCCATTCAATACTTGCAAGAACGCTATGATTTTTCTGAGAACTCTTTATATAAGAAGCTCGTTGTATTATCTCTAAGAGATGAAAATTTATTTACATGGGAAGAGCTCTCCCAATTTCCCGGCGTGCTTAATATGTCAAATGATATTAACAATGATACCTTATATACCGATTACTGCTGTCTTCGAGAAATATTTGAACATCTTTCAAATTAAAAAAAAAATGCGACCTATATGACTCCAAAAATAAATAAAAAATTGTATCAGTTTCCGTTGTCAATTCCTATAAGCTATGTTTACTGTGGAAACGTGTTTAGCTTGCTAAATCATTTATATACCAAAGAGCGAAATCGTATGGTGTTTGATTTAATAAAAGCTGAGTTCATAATGCTACTGAACTTTAATGTAAAATGTTTGAATTTTAAATCTTTTCTGAATACTACTTAAGGATCCAAATTGGTGGACTCAGTAAAATTCAATTCCGGTTAAGTGTAAATTAATTATGTGCCAATAATGTTGAGTCTTATTGAAGGCTGTTAGTTTTGAAAATAAATAGTAACATTTTGATTTATAATTTTTATTTCTCCCGACAACAACCCCGAAATCCCGACAGTTTGAAATTTTGTCCAGCTATTTTGGTTTTTCGATCTGGCAATCCTAGTCGGACTCCTTAGGCGTAGCGTTCCGCAAAAAAGAAAAAAATTGTATGGAATGTTATGACTCATTGTACTTTCATTGTAACCCACCTTAATTTCTACAATTTTTTTCCATACCAAAAGGTAAGAATCTTGAGCGTTTTCCTTGCGAGAGAGAGGCAGGAGTAGGTGGAGCGAATGTTATTTACACAAATATGCAATCGCGTCATAGAACGAGCTTATATTAACGTGAATTTAATCCAGAATTGCAAAAGGCTAGCTATCCGGAATTGCAAAAGGCTAGCTATCTGGAATTGCAAAATCGGAGGGTAGTTTCAACCCTGTAATTGTGAGATACCGGAAAAACAAAAAAACACGTACCCACTACTTTTTCCTCTTCTACATGCATGCAAATTTACATCCCAATCGGTTGAAAAATCTCGAAAATGTGCATGAGAAATTGCATTTGTGCAATAAACAATATGGAATTTGTTGTTATCTGCCCCTTTCTCATATCCAATGTATATTACTCGAAAAATAAACTCTTGTCGCATTTTGAAGTTTTTTCGTATCCCGTCCCGTTAAAAAATTATCGCCGAAAAAAGGAAAATGCACCCATTTTCGAGGGTGCGTTTCGCCCTTTAAAAATCGGGTTCCACAGATATACAAAAATACGTGTCGCCTATTTTAACCCATTCTACAAATATACCACATTTCATCGAAATCGGAAGGGGGCACCGCGCGACCTTTCTTTTAAAGGGGCATCCAAGAACTGTCACTGGGCAGGCAACACTGTATTTTGATAGCGAAAAATTAATTTTTTGTGGTCATTAATAGTTCGCCTTCTTATTTCCTTTTACAGTTCCATGAAGCCGGTTTAAGTGCTTAAAAAATCCTGAACACATTTTGGTAATAAGCGCCATTTCGAAATAAATACCTACAATAGTAACAGGGATTCAATTAGCATAAAAGAATCGGACAAGCCGGAAACGTGGAATGTATTTCTTTGTCGTTTTATTGCGGTCGCAAATCTTTCTGTATGACAAAACGATAATTGAAAGGACGATTTGCTTGGAGAGGGAATTTTCTGAGTGAATTAAAAAACTCAATAAAGTCGATCGATATGTTTTGGAGTTAACGCTGATAATGGACTTAGAATTTCTGGGTGTATAACCAGTTGAAATTATTCTATTGAGACTCAGGAGGACCATTTCTTCACCGACGATAGACGCTCTTTTAATTGTCATCCGTTTTCAAGGGGCACCTGTCAGCTTGCAAAATGTCAATTTGCATTGATTCACATAAACTTGATGTAGCCGATCAGTCCACAAGCGATCAGCTTCCGATTAGTTTCATTTGGGCAAATAAATACTAAATCTCCTTGAATGTACGCCATTGATTTTCCAACATCAGTTCAATTTCCGCTGAGAGTTGCAAAGAAGGATACTGCCCCGCTTCAAAACACGCATACTCTATATGAGGCATTTCATGTAAAGGTTTAATTTCAAAACATTGAACATTTTTTATTGGTTTGCATTTTTCAGGTTAGAATATGTAGAACATTTTTGAAAAACCCTATTTTCCAATTATTGGGCTTTAACAGTTAGTTGAAGTTTTTATTTTTTCCTTGACCTTTCTGACTTTGGTTCCCAGCTACTCAACAATTACTGATATGCCACACATAATATGATTGACTGTAGATTTGCTTGAATGTCAACGTGCCTTACAAAAAGAATATTCCAAACCTGTTTAAAAAAACCATGTTCGATATTTTACGTTCTTTTTCTAAAAAAACAATATTTCTCAAAAAGGTTTTTTTTCTTTATTCATTTCTTTCTTTGCAAATTTCCCTTGAATTGACAAAAGCTTTAAAACCTAACTCAAAGTGAATATTTCTTTCAAGGGAATACAGCTATTAAAAAATCAGAAGTCATTGAATTTCGATTGGGCTAGCAGATGACAAAATATTTTTATATGTATCATAAAAGTTCAACACACACAAAACATTTTCGTACCTACTTTGACCTAATTTTAATTCTCCTCAAACTTTGGACACCTCTTGATATGCTTAAAAAACAATCAGTCCGCTCTGAGTTTGGTCTTAAAATTTTTATAAATTCAGATAGAATTTGAAAAAAAAATTAAATCAAAGACTTTTTAATAAAAAAATTAAAGATATATTCAGTTTACAAGAAACAACACTCAAGTGTCCATCTTTGATTTGGTTTAAACTCATATATGTGATAAAGCATTAAAAACTATTGGACTGTTCTATTAGTCCAATAGTATTTCGAAGGGTTGTTCGAAATACTTAATTAGTTTAAATTATAAACTCGAATAGTTGATAGAATTTTGAATTGTTCTATCAGAACACATTAACCAGCGACAAAAATTAACAGACAATGAAAAAACTGAAAACCCAGCATCCTTCAATATTAGGTTGTTGTGTATGAACTTTATTGATCAAACGACGAAGATCTGTTCCCTATTCATAGTTATTCTATGAAGAATGAGGATTCCTTATTCGTGCGTCAGAACGATCAATAAGAAGTCCTCAATCTGAAGAAACACCTATGAATACCGGTGTGTTTGGAAAAGAATTTTTATTTTGACTGGCCTAATTTAGAGTACATTAACCTTATTCAGAAACTTCTATTAGATATAATAAAACTGTCAGTCTTCAATTCCTCTTGTTCGTTTCCATGGCTATTTAATTGCACGGTTATCAATTTCCAATTTTTTTCATCTTGCATAACCCACAAGTAGCCATGAATCTTACCACGAGCTGAACAATCTAATTTTCTTAAATATAATCTCTTTGGCTTTCATACATGTGCAAATTCATGATAAATATTTTTGGACCATTTTCCAGATACGTCGAGTCATTGAAGCTGGCTTTGTGACTAAGTGGTTGAGTGATGTTACCGAATGGTCAAGGATTGTGGAGCTACGATTTAAGCCACCACCTGTACAAACACTGGTGAACCTGCACAAGCTTCATGGAGCTTTCATAGCTCTAGGAATCGGTCACATTTTGAGCCTCATTGCTCTTGCAACAGAGATACTCCACTGGAAGTACGTCGTCTTAAGAAATCCATCTTACGACAAATATCAAAAAGATGTGTATTATGCTAACTGTAGAAAGCTTTGAAGATTGTGCAAAATGTACTATTACAATGAATGATATGTTATATGCATCAATGTTCAAGTAAAATAATGCTAAATGTGATAATTAATGTAATTTATATCATACAATTCTCCTGGATGAGGTTCTGTAGCTCCGGGCGAAATATATAGCGACAATATAAATAACGCAAAAAATGCAACCTACAAATATCGAGTATGACTAGAAAAACGCAGTCACTAAGTAAATATACTATTATATGCCGAAAAATATGTATATGTTACGTACTATAACCTCACGACGAATGAAAGGAACATTCTTAAGGGAGAGGCCAGACGAGCGTAATGTTGACTTGTGACCGTTGTAAGTCATGAGCGTTTTTCGTGTCGCGTAATTTACGTTTAACTGAAATTCCGTTGGGCTGCCAAACGGACCAGAAAACATAGATTTACATGGAACAACAGAGCTTACGGGCGCATTCGGCACGGCTTTTCTGGGGTCCAATAAGTACGGACCCCACCCACCCGGGTGCTGGTGTACATATGTGTGAATGAATAATCTGACCAAGGAGAGTATAGGGAAGGAGTCCAATCTCTGTATTCTGGCGCGCCCGCAAGTGGCCCCAAAATAGGTTCCTCATAAGCGGCGCTGCGAAAGTTAGTGACTATGTGCTATATATACATATAAGTTTTGCGCATGCGTTGTTATTAGCTCTCACAGAAGCTAAGAATTTTTATTTTCTTAACCGTAATTCATTTCATAAATAAATTTCGTGTAGCTGTAGTAGTGCCTTAAGATGTTTCTACATTTAAGTCGTAATGCAATTACCCACGAAAAAACTACATTACGAAAAAAAAAACACATAAAAAATGCCATAACAATTTATATCCAACGTAAAAATAAATTCCATTCAAGTGTGGTTAGGTGGCCGAGATTATAGTTAGGATTGCCAGATGGTCGGGATTCGTCTGGATTCTCCTCACATTTCTTATGATGTCCAGACTCCCTACAAAATACAAAATCTCCCGACAAACAGCTTCTTGTAACGGTCTGTACAAAATAATAATTTAAAATTGCCGCGCGCTGCCACGATCATTTCATTTCTGGCTGGCCTTCCCAGATAGCACCGATGTCAAAATGATACCTATAAGTTATCGTTTTTAGGTTGCCTTTTGTATATGACTAAAAGATAACTAGAAGTCACTTGCAATTGGATATCAATTTATGGTTGTCATAAAGGTGGCTTTGTAAGGTTATCAAAACGACTAATCAAAATAGTTATCAAAATGATATCTTATTGTGGAGTCCAAAAGATGACTATTTAAATACATCGAAAAGTTGTCAATTTATTGCTAACTAATGTATTTATTCGAAAGTTGTCTAAAGGTATCCTTTGGCGCATTCTTAATGTTGGCATTTTGGAGGTTGGCAATACGTTGTCTACAAGTTGTCATCCAATAGTGTAATCCAAATGTCATCGAAAAGGTGACATTTAACAGATCACTTCAAACAAGTAGCGACCTATTGTTTATACTCCGTGTGTGCCAACATTTATTTTGTAAAAGCAGGATATATAATCGCAAATGTTGTGCGTTGATTGTTAAATATTTCTGCAAGTTCGTAAGTATATATGTAGTGTATTTTTATAATGTTAAAAAATTCTCATTTCATACAAATGTGTCATGCCGTGTACTTATTTTTTTAGGTTACGTCGCGTCAACAATTCCCGGCATTTTTCGTTTATTTCTTCGTTCAGGTGGAACAAACATGTATATGGTACGTAAATTCAATAGAATTTATAAATAAAGATGAGGCCACCACAAAAGCCTTTTTCCAACTTTCGAAACGGCAACAAAGGCGTAGAGTACGTGCTCTTATGGACGCAGCGATTCGATAATGACCTCCGCGAAAACGAACGGCTACGAGAGCAATTCGTACGTATGCGAGTATATGTTGCCACTACGCGTCAATGTACTTTCTCAAATTATTTAATTTTTTCAGAAAGGAAAAATTCAAGAGATCGGTGGCAAAAATCTGCAAAAAGCTGTAAAATTTACCATGGAAACGGTGATGACTGACCAATTGTCTCAAAAAATTGTCTGGGTGCTTGGCGCGGACAACATTCCGAAAATACAGCGGCGGACTAAGGGGGGCGGAGGGGGCGGTCCGCCCCGGGCCTCTGGTCTTGGGGGGCCTCCAAATTTCGAGAAGTCATTTTTAGTCAAATTCCAACCAAGGCCGAAATATATTTAGTAAGGGACAGTTTGGGATTGGAGGCCCCGTACGTATGCAAAATATAAACATAAGTAGGTAGGTTACCTGTTATCAGGGGACCTATTACGGTTCTCGGGTGAGACTTCCCACTTCTCGCATTTTCATCTCACGTGAGTTTAATCACGCTATTATCGATCGGTTGGGTGAAAATGTCACATCACTAGGAACTTCCGGCTAGTGATCTCACATTTTCAGGACACCGTAGAAGGGGTATACTAGCACGCCTATCAAACCCAGCCCAAAACGAAAGACGTACGCATCAACAAAAACAACCTCTTCACTCGAATGAGCAACAATTTTAAATAGAATCTGAGTTTGCAACAAGAAAGTTACCGAAAAACAAAAACAAATGTCATTAGATTTTATGAAAAAGACGAAGATTTAGCACGAGGCAGGTTACGATACAGCCATTCAAATAAAAAAATACTGGTAATTTTTTTATCATATTAGAACATAAAACTGTTCTTATAATACAGTGATAGAATAATTGTTTTATGTTAATAAATCGAACTATTATGCAATATATTCTTGTTCCGTTATACTAAAGGGATTCAAGGCATCCCGCAGTGATCGTCGTATACGAAGCATTCGATTTTCCCGATTTCGCAAAACCACAATCATCAGCAAATTATTCATCATTATCGGATGACATTACTTGACTTGCTACGATATCAACTTTAAGTTGCTGAATTTAATTAATTATTCGGCGTCGAGATGCTACTGTCTCTGAATCAGCTATTTCATAGTAACTTGTGTTATGTGTTAGCTTTGGGCGTGTCGTTTCTGCGTTAGGAAGACGCTCACGCAAGCGCATTTCGATTTTTGACATGACATTTCGTGTCGAGTAAACTCACGTGAATAATCTCGCAATTTCACTAGGCGAAGAGAACCGTAATAGGGTGAGCTGCTCACTTTTGTCATTTTCACCCAAACGGAGAACCGTAATAGCCCCCCAGTAGGCCTATTCTGTAACTCGTTATATCTCGGTAACGACAGTTTTCGTTATCGTTAGCTAGCGACAGCCAATAAGAGGCCCGCTTTCGTCTTGGAACGTGCATGCAATTGGCTGTCGCAAGCTAACAATAACGAAAACTGTCGTTACCGAGATATAACGAGTTACAGAATAGGCCTACTGGAGGCCTATTCTGTAACTCGTTATAACCCGGTAACGACAGTTTTCGTTATTGTTAGCTTGCGACAGCCAATTGCATGCACGTTCCAAGACGAAAGCGGGCCTCTTATTGGCTGTCGCTAGCTAACGATAACGAAAACTGTCGTTACCGAGATATAACGAGTTACAGAATAGGCCTACAGGAGGCCTATTCTGTAACTCGTTATAACCCGGTAACGACAGTTTTCGTTATCGTTAGCTTGCGACAGCCAATTGCATGCACGTTCCAAGACGAAAGGGGGCCTCATATTGGCTGTCGCTAGCTAACGATAACGAAAACTGTCGTTACCGAGACATAACGAGTTACAGAATAGGCCTACTGTAGACATATTCTGTAACTCGTTATAACCCGGTAACGACAGTTTTCGTTATTGTTAGCTTGCGACAGCCAATTGCATGCACGTTCCAAGACGAAAGCGGGCCTCTTATTGGCTGTCGCTAGCTAACGATAACGAAAACTGTCGTTACCGAGATATAACGAGTTACAGAATAGGCCTACAGGAGGCCTATTCTGTAACTCGTTATAACCCGGTAACGACAGTTTTCGTTATCGTTAGCTTGCGACAGCCAATTGCATGCACGTTCCAAGACGAAAGGGGGCCTCATATTGGCTGTCGCTAGCTAACGATAACGAAAACTGTCGTTACCGAGACATAACGAGTTACAGAATAGGCCTACTGTAGACATATTCTGTAACTCGTTTTAACTCGGTAACGACAGTTTTCGTTATCGTTAGCTAGCGACAGCCAATAAGAGGTCCCCTTTCTTCTTTCAACGTGCATGTGATTGGCTGTCGCTAGCTAACGATAACGAAAACTATCGCTACTGAGTTATAACGACCTACAGAATAGGCCTACAGGTCATGATAGCAATTGTCAATATAGCATAAAGCTCTACCTACTTATAGCAGAGATAGTAAGGAGATGCACAACGCTCCCCTTTTCGGCGTGCCTCGTAAATGGCGCTAAATTGCGGCGGCGAGTTCGGGAGTATGATTTCGTGATCATTGCCTCTGTCGAAGTTGCATATTCCCTTGTAGCCGCGCGAGTCCGTGATCACCGCTCAAGTCGGTATCGCAGTCAGCGTGAACACGAATGGGTAGCTCTATCTATCTATTTCGTTTATTACTTGTTTTTGTTGTACATTGTTCTGTTTCGTGTGATGTTAGTGTGATATTGCTTAACTAATAGCATTATTTACGCATGTTTGTTTCTACAAATTAGTTATGTTATATTGTAATCAGGTTTGTTCTTACGAGCTTATGTATATTATTTTTGGCCGTTGGCCTCGCTAGTCTAACTTAGGTTCTGAATGGGGTGATGGGTGTATGTACAGGTGATGAAATGAGTGGAGTAACTATGTACAGTTGTCTGTCTTGTGAACGACAAACGCGCATCTAGCGGACCCCGAAAAGGGCATGGCCGTAGCGGCCCTTGTTGTTTGCTGCAGTTTCTGGCAGATTCGCGTTGTTGATCGTGTCTCGCAGGATGGGGTCCCGTCCGTTTCTGAATGTAAGCAACATGTTGTTGCGTATTTGACGCTGGCGCTCGAGAAAGGGGGGTTGATCCAGTATTTCCCAGAGGTCTGCGCTGGGTAATGTTCGCGGCAGGCCTCCCGCGGTTTTAACAACTCCCTTGTAGGCCCTTTCAAGCCGAAGAAGGTTGCCTTTGGTGTGTGCTGGCAGCAGCACCGCTGTTCCGAAGTCAAGGATCGGCAGCATACATGCGTTAATGATCTTGAGTTTGATGTTGGGGTCAGTGCAGCCAGATCGCGCGTAAAAGTTACCCCCTCTCTAGGCTCTTACGCGCCCATCACACAATCATAGTAGCGCGTGTCCGTGA
Source organism: Ophion slaviceki (assembly GCA_944452715.1). Lineage (NCBI taxonomy): Eukaryota > Metazoa > Arthropoda > Insecta > Hymenoptera > Ichneumonidae > Ophion > Ophion slaviceki. Next base: position 25,775,607 of record OX101784.1, read on the forward strand.
GCGAGCGACGCTCGGACATCTTCGGCAAGAGCCGAGCGGGGTCGAAGTTTCCCGACCGCGCCTTCGGCAGCTACACCAACACATGGACGCTGAGCACGTTGATGTGCGGCCAAGCCGAAACGAAGGCTTCCAGGGAAAAAGCAATCTGAGCACGACTTGCGCGTGACGTCACCCGACGACACGCGCGAGGCTTTTAGATGATTTCAATGCTTATTTAGCTCTTGATTCTCTGCGTTATTAATGTATACAATAAAATGTATCGCGCATTCTGATCGCTTATTTTGTTAGTTTATACGTTAATTTAAATATAATAATAAATCTAAATTACAACTTATTCATCTTCTGAAAAATTGTATTCGGAGGAAATTTAAAGATGAAAAAAATGAGATTTTCTTTTAAAAAAACTTATTATTTTTTTTCCGGAATTTTTTCTTTTTCCTATTGAGTGAACGGCTGTGGAGATATTCGGAGAAAAGTTATAGATGAAAAAATGAGATTTTCGTAAAAAAAACTTATTACATTTTTTGATCCCTCATAATTCTGAGAAATAATGAATTTCCGAAATTTTTGCAAACGTCATTTTTCTTAAGGGGTAACACCACTGTAACGGCCTGCCACGAAGCGTTTTAGACAAATAATACTTGGGGTAATTATTAAGCATATATTGAAGTATATTGCAAAAAAATGTTATGGGAAAATATTACACAATGACGACACTGCAGCAAATTCTTCCGAGGCATGTTGAACTTAAGGTGCTCTGCGGCACGCAGTATAACTTGTGCCAATTTTAATCTGGACAAAACAATTTAAAAAAAATTAAATCTCGATGAGTGTAGCTAGTGAACCACATAGGGGATTTTAGAAATATTGATTTTTGAGTAATTGCCGAGTATGTGACTAAAAATGTTCAATTTTTTTTAAGATAGTTATTTGTTAATAAATATTGTTCAAATTAACTTATCGAAAATCCCCTACGTGGTTCAGTAGCTACACTCATGTAGACTTAATAAAACGAAATTCTTTTTTTTAGATTAAAATTGGCACAGTGTCGCCATTTTGTAATATTTTCGGATAAAAATTGTTTATCACATTTTCTTCCGCCAAAAAAAATATCAAAAAATACGCTTCATGTAAGGCCGTTACAGTGGTGTTACCCCTTAAAGTCTTCATTTAATTTCCGAGATTTTCCCGTGATCATAATTAAAATGATGAAGTATTCGGAAAAATTCGAAAAAATTCGGAAAAATTCGAAAAAATTCGGAAAAATTCGAAAAAATTCGGAGAAATTCGGAGAAACTCGGATGTTTGCGTAAAAGTAATTGTCCGCAAAACTCCGAATCCTTCATATTTTCCAATTCATAGAAAATTCACAGTTCCAATTCATAGAAAAATTTGGAAAAATTTTGCGGAAAAAATCGGAGTTTTTGAGAAAAAAATTGCACTACGGGCGCGGGATCGTTCCCTGCGCTCAGTGCTTTTTTTAAATTAGTATTACTATTAATTCTTATTTGATTAGTTATTTTTATTAGTTATCATTATTATTTTAATTAGTTATCTTTTAGTGTCGAAAAATTTATCGCGCACTCTGACCGCTTATTTTATTAGTTTGTACGTTAATTTCAATATAATAATAAATCTAAATTACAAGATATTTATCTTCTAAAAAATTGTTTGCGCTTTACTCACACCCAAAATTGTTTGCGCTTACCTCACATGCCAAATAAATTGTAATTCATAAAAGTAAGCGGAAATGTATTTATATTCGTATTATTATATTCATTCTCATATACTTTCATCGAGCGATAAAGCATTATGATAATTCTTCATCGCTTGATGAAAATATATGAGCGGAAATATATTTATATTCGTATTATTATATTTATTCTCATATACTTTCATCAAGCGATAAAGCATTATGATAATGCTTTATCGCTTGATGCATATGAGAATGAATATAATAATACGAACACAAATATATGTCCGCTTACTTTTATGAATTACAATTTATTTGGCATAGGGCCGGGTGTAAGTAAAGCGCAAACAATTTTTTAGAAGATAAATAAGTTGTAATTTAGTTTTATTATTATATTTAAATTAACGTACACACTAATAAAATAAGCGGTCAGAGTGCGCGATACATTTTTCGACACTAAAAGATAACTAATTAAAATAATAATGATAACTAATAAAAATAACGAATCAAATAAGAATTAATAGTATTAATAATTTTAAAAAAAGCACTGAGCGCGGTGAACGATCCCGCGCCTCTGCGGACCGAAGCCAGAAACTTTATTCATTCTCATATGCATCAAGCGATAAAGCATTATCATAATGCTTTATCGCTTGATGAAAGTATATGAGAATAAATATAATAATACGAATATAAATATATTTCCGCTCATATATTTTCATCAAGCGATAAAGAATTATCATAATGCTTTATCGCTCGATGAAAGTATATGAGAATGAATATAATAATAGGAATATAAATACATTTCCGCTTACTTTTATGAATTACAATTTATTTGGCATGTGAGTAAAGCGCAAACAATTTTCTAGAAGATAAATATGTGGTAATTTAGATTTATTATTATGTTGAAATTAACGTACAAACTAACAAAATAAGCGGTCAGAGTGCGCGATAAATTTTTTGACACTAAAAGATAACTAATTAAAATAATAATGATAACTAATAAAAATAACTAATCAAATAAGAATTAATAGGAATAATAATTTAAAAAAAAGCACTGAGTGCAGGGAACGATCCCGCACCCGTAGTGCAATTTTTTTTCTCAAAAACTCCGATTTTTTCCGCAAAATTTTTCCAAATTTTTCTATGAATTGGAACTGTGAATTTTCTATGAATTGGAACTGTGAATTTTTTATGAATTGGAACTGTGAATTTTCTATGAATTGGAAAATATGAAGGATTCGGAGTTTTGCGGACAATTACTTTTACGCAAACATCCGAGTTTCTCCGAATTTCTCCGAATTTTTTCGAATTTTTCCGAATTTTTCCGAATACTTCATCATTTTAATTATGATCACGGGAAAATCTCGGAAATTAAATGAAGACTTTAAGGGGTAACACCACTGTAACGGCCTTACATGAAGCGTATTTTTTGATATTTTTTTTGGCGGAAGAAAATGTGATAAACAATTTTTATCCGAAAATATTACAAAATGGCGACACTGCAGCAATTCTTCCGAAGCATGTCGAACCTCTGCGGCACGCAGTATAACTGTGCCAATTTTAATCTAAAAAAAAGAATTTCGTTTTATTAAGTCTACATGAGTGTAGCTACTGAACCACGTAGGGGATTTTCGATAAGTTAATTTAAACAATATTTATTAACAAATAACTGTCTTAAAAAAAATTAAACATTTTTAGTCACATACTCGGCAATTACTCAAAAATCAATATTTCTAAAATCCCGTATGTGGTTCACTAGCTACACTCATCGAGATTTAATTTTTAAAAAATTATTTTGTCCAGATTAAAATTGGCACAAGTTATACTGCGTGCCGCAGAGCACCTTAAGTTCAACATGCCTCGGAAGAATTTGCTGCAGTGTCGTCATTTTGTAATATTTTCCCATAACATTTTTTTGCAATATACTTCAATATATGCTTAATAATTACCCCAAGTATCATTTGTCTAAAACGCTTCGTGGCAGGCCGTTGCAGTGGTGTTACCCCTTAAGGAAAATGACGTTTGCAAAAATTTCGGAAATTCATTATTTCTCAGAATTATGAGGGATCAAAAAATGTAATAAGTTTTTTTTACGAAAATCTCATTTTTTCATCTATAACTTTTCTCCGAATATCTCCACAGCCGTTCACTCAATAGGAAAAAGAAAAAAATCCGGAAAAAAAATAATAAGTTTTTTAAAAAGAAAATCTCATTTTTTTTCATGTTTAAATTTTCTTCGAAAATCTCCGCATCCGTTCACTCACGTAATAGGGAAAAGGGAAATTTCCGAAAAAAAAATAATAATAATACGTTTTTTACGAAAATCTCATTTCTTTTCATCTTTAACTTTTCTCCGAATATCTCCGCAGCCTCAGGTCATAGGAAAAAGAGAAATTTCCGGAGAAAAAAATGAGAAATCATGAATTTTCAGTAAAAAAAAAATGTGTTTTTGGGAAATAGACCAGTACTTGAATCTGTTTTAAATCATTTTTTCTTCGAAAATCTCAAATATGACTAAAAAATGACAAATTATGAAAAATTTAGAGAAAAATTTGCCCTAGGGGCCCCTGCGGACCGAAGCCAGGAACGCTACCAACGGGACCATCTCATCGCTTGTAGAATATGTGCACTTTCTGGTACTTACGATTCGCGGCCGGATGGATGATTGGCTTGTTTTTGGGGATAATGCTTTGTCGCTTGATGAAAGTATGAGAATTAATATAATAATACGAATATAAATATATTTCCGCTTACTTTTATGAATTATAATTTATTTGGCATAAGGACGGGTGTGAGTAAAGCGTAAACAATTTTTCAGAAGATGAATAAGTTGTAATTTAGATTTATTATTATATTTAAATTAACGTATAAACTAACAAAATAAGTGATCAGAGTGCGCGATACATTTTATTGTATACATTAATAACGCAGAGAATCAAGAGCTAAATAAGCATTGAAATCATCTAAAAGCCTCGCGCGTGTCGTCGGGTGACGTCACGCGCAAGTCGTGCTCAGATTGCTTTTTCCCTCGAAGCTTTCGTTTCGGCTTGGCCGCACATGAACGTGCTCAGCGTCCATGTGTTGGTGTAGCTGCCGAAGGCGCGGTCGGGAAACTTCGACCCCGCTCGGCTCTTGCCGAAGATGTCCGAGCGTCGCTCGCTCACGGACACGCGCTACTATGATTGTGTGATGGGCGCGTAAGAGCCTAGAGAGGGGGTAACTTTTACGCGCGATCTGGCTGCACTGGTTGGGGTCGGCTTGGCTGCGATACCCAATTATCGGTGCAAGTTGATTTCGGACCGTGTGGAATTGGCCGAGGGTTTTGTTGACGTGCAGCGTTAACGATGTGCTTTTCGTTATTTCTAACCCTAGGTATTTAATGTGGTTGACCATCGAGACGATGGTGTTATTCAGGTTAAGTTCTTTGGGTGCATCACGACGATTGCGTATCATCATTGCCTGTGTCTTGTCAGTGTTGCATTTGAGTCCCCATCGACGGTAGAATGCAATGATTCTGTCCGTTTGGACTTCAGCCTTGGTGGTGGCGGCGTGCGCGGTTCGTCCGGTGGCGGTGATTAAAACGTCATCCGCGTATTGCGAGAGCATTACCGAGTCGTCTAATGGCTTTGGGAGATCGGCCACGTAGAGGTTAAAAATTATCGGACCAAGGATAGATCCTTGTGGTATGCCGTGTGGTTGATGCAGCGGCTGACTTCTTCCATTTAGGTACGTGTCAACCAAGCGTCGGTTGGTTAGGTACGATGCAATTATTCGGATAAGTCCAGGACTGGCCTCGAGGTCCATCAATTTTTTGTAGAGTCCTTGATGGTTGATTGAATCAAAGGCCTTTGAGAGGTCCAATGATACCAAGGTAATCTGCTGCTTCTGTGCCATTTTGTTTTGCACGTTTGCCAGGGTTCTGGCCACTTGTGTGTGCGTGCCGAGAGCTGGTCGAAACCCGTGTTGGGAGTCCGGCATTCTTTGTTCGAGTTCGTTCATTCGGGCGAGGATGATTCGCTCAAGCCATTTTCCCATAACGTCGAGAAGTGTAATGGGTCTGTATGATTTTGGGTCGTTGTTGGGTTTTCCTGTTTTGTGCAGGAATATGCAGTTGCCAATTTTCCAGCGTTCCGGAAACGTGTTGTTCTTCAGGCAGAAGTTGAACACGTTCACCATCTGTTGTTTCGCGTTGTGGCTCATGTTTTTGAGCTCTCTGGCCGTTATTCCATCCGGGCCGGGGGCTTTGTTGTTCTTGAATTTCTTTAGCGCGTTGCAGGCCTTATACATGCAGGTTTCGTTGATGGGCTCGGTCTCCAGCGTAGTGGGATCAAACCGGTCAGCGTTGGCGACCTCGGAGTCTCGCACGATTGCGGCCTCCAAGAGTTGTTTCGCGACCTCGTTTTGATTTCTTGTGCCCGCAAGGACGGGTGGAAGGTATTGTGGTTTTTTCATTGCTTTTTGGATCCGCTAAAGGTTTTGCCAGTGATTTTCGCTATTGCTAATCGCGTCGATCCATCTTTTCCCCGTTTCCTCGTTACTGATGCGGCCAGCCTCGTGAACCAGCCACCGATGTTCGGCACGGAGCATTGGGTCGTTGGTTCTACCCGCTCGCCGCATACATTTTTTTAAATTGTTGCGAACCTTACGGGCTTCCACTAGTTCTGGTGATGGCGGTATGCTGGTTACTTTGTTGGCGTCGTATTTTTTGTATAACGCTTCTTTGGCGGAGTTCACGCATGTCACCACTCTATCGATGGCGGATTCCATGTTCTCGCGGGAGTTAACGTCCATGCAGTCGAGCTCCGTGCGTTGTTCAAATTCTTGCCAGTCTACGTCTTTGCAGGACATGCGCGACTTTGGCTCTTTTTTTGAGTGCGCAGCACACGGTTGCCAGGATTGGCGTATGGTCGCTGCAAATGTCGTCGATCTGTTCAAGGTGTGTTACGAGATCCATATTGTTGGTGAGTATGCAATCAAGTTTACTCGCGCCTCTTGTATTGCCAGCGTCGTGCTTGATCAATTGCCCGCAATTAAGCAGTGGGTAAAATGCTCTGCCGTTCATGGACGTAGAAGCGTCTCCGAGTTGCACGTGTCTAATATTGAAGTCTCCAATAGCCACGGTGTTACGGTTGGCAAATAGGGTTTCAATGTCCGCGCGTGGGATTTGTTTTCCTGGTGGTAGGTAGGTACCCATGATGTTAATGGGTTCGGTTGCCGTGTCAACTCTGATGTTACAGCTTTCGACATCTCGGAGGTTTGTTAATCGTATCCAGCGCAGTTTTGCAGCAACGTACATAGATGTCCCTCGAGACACGGCGTTTGGAGACTCCGGTCCTCTGTTGGTGTTTGAGAAGCGCGTGTCTCGGATTTGCGTGTAGCCCTGGATGTTTAGTTTGCCCGTTTGCTTGGGGCCGATTTTGAGTTCAGTCAGTACAATTACGTCTGGTTTGTATTTCGTCGCAAGGTCGCGGAGGTTAGCAATCTTGTGTGTGACGCCGTTAACGTTGCTCTGCAGTATTTTCAAGCCTGTAGTAGGAACTGGCATAACTGGGTTGTGATCTTTGTTGCAATCTCCGAAATTATGCCCCAATTTTGCGGCCTTCAATTTTGTTGCACTCATTAGTTATGGTTTGTAATATTGTGAAGCATTCCTCCGGGATTACCCAGTTGAGTTCGTCTTGGAGATGATCTCTCATTGATTGCTTCGCTCGCAGTCTGTCGACTCGGAGCTGTTTATCACCGGAGAGTTGTCCGTGCCTCGTGTCGGTTCGGTTTATGCCAGCCTGTTTCGTGGCGTTGTTCCATTCTATAGGGGGGAGTCGTTGCCTCCCACGCGCAGTCTCGGTTTTTGCTTTTCTTGGAAGTGCGGGGAAGTCCGTAGTTTGTGCTCGGAATTCGGGCCTGTTTTGTTTTTGTCGTTGTTGTTGTTGCTGTGGTCTTGGGGACGGGCGAGGCTTCATTTGCCTGCGGGCCTTATCCAGGTGTTTTTGAAAGACTGGACATTGGGTGCTGGTTGCGCCGTGTCCTGGTTGGCTGCAGTTTGTACAGACCTCGATAACACGGGGGATGGGTACCTTGTTATCGCTCGACGTTGTCTCCTCGATGTCCGTGTCGATGGACTCAATTTCCTTGGTTAGCTGTACCTCGGCCATCGAGCAGTTCGACGTTACGTGTCGAACTGCTTGCAGTGTTTACATTGAAGGATACTTGGTTGAGATGGGCGGTACTTTTCCACCTGCATCACCTGCACCCCGATGGTTTGTTGTCCGTACCTGGTGTAGACACGGTCTGATGCGTTGAACACGGCAATAAATCCCATATTTGACTTAAATTTTATTATTTTCAATGGTTTAATGGCCCAGCTTTCCTCTATGTCGAGGGCGAGTTGTTCTTCGCTCGTCCAGGTTACCAGAGCTCGAACGAAGATTTTTGTTGTTCTCGGGGTGTCAGTGTTGTTGCGTGCCGATGATCCAGCGGTATAGAAGCCGACTGAGTTGGCTTTTAGATGTTGTGTTATTTTTTTTGCCCCCTCATGCGACGTTGGGCAAATCTTAATCGAGTTTGACGCGTATTGGACGGTTCCTCGTTGTTTAGCGCTTTGGGTCGCGGTGCGAAAAATGTGCCCGTCTCCGTCATTATTGAATTTGAGGATTATTGGCGCTGGTTTGGGACCGGCAGTTGTCTTTTTTTGTTTTTTGTTATCCACGGAACGTTTTTTGCCTCTGGCGGGTGTCCAGTTAGCATCGTTGCACGATTCGGCGTCGCTTATGCTGACTTCTCGTGTCCTTTTGAGGGACTGCGATTGGACGTGTTCGTCGGTGTCCATGGACACGACGTTATCGTTTTGGCTAGAGCAATTGCCTGTTTTACCGACTGTTGGGGTGGAGGGGTTCCTGGATTGATCGTTAGGGCCTGCCGGTCTCCCTCTCCGCCACCCTTTTTTCCGGGCGTTGGCCGCAGTTGGCTTGGCGGGACTCAGATTTTCAGGAACTTTCGGCGTTGCTTCATGTTGCGCGGTAGTTACATCACATCGCGTAATTTTTGGTTTTGAGTCATTTCGCGCAATCTGGGTGTCTAGGGCCATTACTTTGGCAGCAACCACCCCCAGTTCACGGTTACGTGGTCTTTTGCACTTGACACACCCTGGGCCCAAAGGACGACCATCCTGGGTTCTCGCGGTTGTCAGCGTACTCTTGGCATTTTCTTCGCACTGTATGCACAGATTTTCATCGTCTGGTCTTCCCTGAGGGATCAGGGAGACCATCATTAGTGGTTTGTCTCCTTTGGTGGACTCGTTGAACATTATTTTCCTTCCGCAGGGGCACTGGAAGGTTCTCCCGAGTAGGTTCGGTTCTCTGTACGTTGTACCACAGATGCACGTTTGGTCCGTTATGGTTACTTTGTTTTTTTCTGCAGCATTTGTTCGCAGGGTAATAGTTGGGTGGTAGGGAAATAGCTCCTGGTCGGATGCGTTCTCGGTATCCCGAGTGTCCGTCATCCTCTGGAGTACCTCGGAAGAAATCCGGGGTGTCACTTTGGAGGTTAAGCACGTAAGCAATATAGCGACAGGGGGGCTTTTTTTCCTCTCTGAATACAGCAACTCACTTCGCGCGCTGCTCGAGAGCGACTCTCGGATGGGTAGCTCGGAGCGGGAAAAGTCTCTGCCCCTCGCAAATTGCGCTCGCTCGACAGGCGAACGGAGCGAAGTTTTCCGTCCGATCGAGCGCGACATATATGTATGGTCGTACAGCGGATTGGAATATGCATTAAATGAATTTCAAAGTGAAAAACATGTATCGAGATCATTGTTTTCTCTCGGTTGTCCGTTTATGCCGAAAATGCGGGTTAAAAAAAATTAACGACAAACCGCGTTGAAAAATAAAACGCCGAAACGACCGTGGAAGGTTCAAAAAGAAATCTTGAGCCTTTGCCGCGATCGTTTCGACATTTTTTTTCAACAGTAAACATTATGGATAAGGGTGTATCATAAATGTTTCTCTATCTGCAATGAGCGTCGCAACTGAGTTGGCAGCGTGACGGATTAACGATGCTTACGGTCCGGGTCCAATCCCCGGTGAACCAACTTTTTTTTTCTTCGTTTTATATTCAGAAAATTTCGAACTTCTGCTATTCTCGCTTCTCGCTTTAGCTATTCTCGCCTGTTCAGGCATTATTTATGATATTTAATTCGTATATGCTTAATAAAAAAAAAACAAGACATTGCTACCGGGAATCAGTGCAGCCAGATCGCGCGTAAAAGTTACCCCCTCTCTAGTCTCTTACGCGCCCATCACACAATCATAGTAGCGCGTGTCCGTGAGCGAGCGACGGTTGGACATCTTCGGAAAGAGCCAAACACGGTCGAAGGTTCCCGACCGCGCCTTCGGCAGCTACACCAATCTATGGACGCTGAGCACGTACATGTGCGGCCAAGCCGAAACGAAGGTTTCGAGGGAAAAAGCAATCTGAGCACGACTCGACGCGAACCGACGGGTGACGTCACGCGCGAGGCTTTTAGATCATTTCAATGCTTGTTTAGCTCTTGATTCTCTGCGTTATTAATGTAAACAAAAAAATGTATCGCGCAGTCTGATCGCTTATTTTTTTAGTTTATACGTTAATTTAAATATAATAATAAATCTAAATTACAACTTATTTATGTTATATAAAATTGTTTACGCTTTACTCACACCCGTCGTCATGCCAAATAAATTATAATTCATAAAAGTACTTGCTTTCATCAAGCGATAAAGCATTATCCCCAAAACAAGCCAATCATCCATCCGGCCGCGAATCGTAAGTATCAGAAAGTGCACATATTCTACAAGCGATGAGATGGTCCAGTTGGTGGCGTTCCTGGCTTCGGTCCGCAGGGGCCCGTGGTGCAAATTTTTCTCCAAATTTTTCATAATTTCTTATATTTGCGATTTTCGGAGAAAAAATGATTTAAAACAGATTCAAGTTCTGGTCTATTTCCCAGAAACACATTTTTTTTCACTGAACATTCATGATTTCTCATTTTTTCCCGGAAATTTCTCTTTTTCCTCTCCCCTGAGTGAACGGCTGCGGAGATATTCGGAGAGAAGTTAAAGATGAAAAGAAATGAGATTTTCGTAAAAAAAACTGATTATTATTGTTTTTTTCCGGAAATTTTCCTTTTTCCTATTACCTGAGTGAACGGCTGCGAAGATATTCGGAGAAAATTTAAATATGAAAAAAAATGAGATTTTCGTAAAAAAAACTTGTTCTTATTTTTTTCCGAAACTTTTTCCTTTTCCTATTGAGTGAAAGGCTGCGGAGATATTCGGAGAAAAGTTATAGATGAAAAAAATGAGATTTTCGTAAAAAAGCTTATTACATTTTTTTATTCCTCATAATTCTGAGAAACAATGAAGTTTGGAAATTTTTGCAAACATTGTTTTCCTTAAGGGGTAACACCACTGTAACGGACTGCCACGAAGCTTTTTAGACAAATAATACTTGGGGTAATTATTAAGCATATATTGAAGTATATTGCAAAAAAAATGTACAGGAAAATATTACAAAATGGCGACACTGCAGCAAATTCTTCCGAGGCATGTTGAACTTAAGTCACTCTGCGGCACGTAGTATAACTTGTGCCAATTTTAATCTGGACAAAATAATTTTTTTTATTAAATCTAGATGAGTGTAGCTAGTGAATCACGTAGGGGATTTTAGAAATATTGATTTTTGTTTGAAAATGTTCATTCAGACTTAATAAAACAAAAATCTTTTTTTTAGATTAACATTGGCACAGTTATACTGCGTGCCGCAGAGGTTCGACATGCTTCGGAAGAATTGCTGCAGTGTCGCCATTTTGTAATATTTTCGGATAAAAATTTCTAGCAATATACTTAAGTATATGCTCAATAAATACAGCAAGTATTATTTGTTTATCACATTTTCTTTCGCGAAAAAATAATAAAAAATGCGCTTCCTGTAAGGCCGTTACAGTGGTGTTACCCCTTACAGTCTTCATATAATTCCCGCTCATATAATTTCCGCTCATATACTTTCATCAAGCGATAAAGCATTGTGCTTTATCGCTTGATGAAAGTATATGAGAATGAATATAATAATACGAATATATTTCCGCTTACTTTTATGAATTACAATTTATTTGGCATAGGGACGGGTGTGAATAAAGCGCAAAAAAAAATTTCAGAAGTAAAATAAGTTGTAATTTAGATTTATTATTATGTTTAAATTAACATATAAACTAATAAAAGAAGCGGTCAGAGTGCGCGATAAATTTTTCGACACTAAAAGATAACTAATTAAAATAATAATGATAACTAATAAAAATAACTAATCAAATAAGAATTAATAGTAATAATAATTTTTAAAAAAGCACTGAGCGCGGGGAACGATCCCGCGCCCCTAGTGCAATTTTTTTCCGAAAAACTCCGATTTTTTCCGGAAAATTTTTCTGATTTTTTCTGAATTTTTCTATGAATTGGAACAAATATGAAGAATTCGGAGTTTTGCGGACAATTATTTTTACGCAAACATCCGAGTTTCTCCGAATTTTTCCGAATATTTCATCTTTTTTATTACAATCACGGGAAAATCTCGGAAATTATATGAAGACTTTAAGGGGTAACACCACTGTAACGGCCTTACAGGAAGCGTATTTTTTGATATTTTTTTTGCGGAAGAAAATGTGATAAACAAATAATACTTGCGGTATTTATTGAGCATATATTTAAGTATATTGCTATAAATTTTTCATCCGAAAATATTACAAAATGGCGACACTACAGCAATTCTTCCGAAGCCTGTCGAACCTCTGCGGCACGCAGTATAACTGTGCCAATTTTAAACAAAAAAAAAAGAATTTTGTTTTATTAAGTCTACATGAGTGTAGCTACTGAACCACGTAGGGGATTTTCGATAAGTTAATTAAAACAATATTTATTAACAAATAACTGTCTTAAAAAAAAATTGAACATTTTTAGTCAAATACTCGGCAATCACTCAAAAATCAATATTTCTAAAATCCCCCACGTGGTTCACTAGCTACACTCATCTAGATTTAATTTTAAAAAAATTATTTTATCCAGATTAAAATTGGCACAAGTTATACTGCGTGCCGCAGAGCACCTTAAGTTCAACATGCCTCGGAAGAATTAGCTGCAGTGTCGCCATTTTGTAATATTTCCCCATAAATTTTTTTTGCAATATACTTCAATATATGCTTAATAATTACCCCAAGTATTATTTGTCTAAAACGCTTCGTGGCAGGCCGTTACAGTGGTGTTACCCCTTAAGGAAAACAATGTTTGCAAACATTTCGGAAATTCATTATTTCTCAGAATTATGAGGGATAAAAAAATGTAATAAGTTTTCTTTACGAAAATCTCATTTTTTTTCATCTATAACTTTTCTCCGAATATTTTCGCAGCCGTTCACTCAAAAGGAAAAAGAAAAAGTTCAAAAAAAAAAATAAGAACCAGGTTTTTTACGAAAATCTCATTTTTTTCATCTTTAAATGTTCTCCGAAATTCTTCACAGCCGTTTACTCAGGTAATAGGAAGAAGGAAAATTTCCGGAAAAAAAACAATCAGTTTTTTTTTACGAAAATCTAATTTCTTTTCATCTTTAACTTTTCTCCGAATATCTCCGCAGCCGTTCACTCAGGTCATAGGAAAAAGAGAAATTTCTGGGAAAAAAATGAGAAATCATGAATTTTCAGTGAAAAAATGTGTTTTTGGAAAATAGACCAGAACTTGAATCTGTTTGAAATCATTTTTTCTCCGAAACTCTCAAATATGACTAAAATATGAGAAATTATGAAAAATTTGGAGAAAAATTTGCACTGCGGGCCCCTGCGGACCGAAGCCAGGAACGCTACCAACGGGACCATCTCATCGCTTGTAGAATATGTGCATTTTCTGGTATTTACAATTCGCGGCCGGATGGATGATTGGCTTGTTTTTGGGGATAATGCTTTATCGCTTGATGAAAGTATGAGAATTAATATAATAATACGAATATAAATATATTTCCGCTTACTTTTATGAATTATAATTTATTTGGCATAAGGACGGGTGTGAGTAAAGCGTAAACAATTTTATATAAGATAAATAAGTTGTAATTTAGATATATTATTATGTTTAAATCAACGTATAAACTAAAAAAATAAGCGACCAGAGTGCGCAATACATTTTTTTGTATACATTAATAACGCAGAGAATCAAGAACTAAATTAGTATTGAAATCTTCTAAAAGGCTCGCGCGTGCCGTCGGGTGACGTCACGCGCGAGTCGTGCTCAGATTGCTTTTTCCCTCGAAGCCTTCGTTTCGGCTTGGCCGCACATGAACGTGCTCAGCGTCCATGCATTGGTGTAGCAGCCGAAGGCGCGGTCGGGACGCTTCGCCTTGCTCGGCTCTTTCCGAAGATGTCCGAGCATCACTCGCATCACCGACACGCGCTACTACGATTGTGTGATGGGCGCGTGAGAGACTAGAGAGGGGGTAACTTTTACGCGCGATCTGGCTGCACTGCGTCCGAGCTCTGAGTACGGACGGCGCGGCTTCGATGCCCGTAGCAATTTTTTTTTTGTTGAACATATATGAATTAAATATAAAAAATGATGCCTAGACACGTGAGAATGTAGCAGCCGAAGGCGCGGTCGGGACGCTTCGCCTTGCTCGGCTCTTTCCGAAGATGTCCGAGCATCGCTCGCTGACGGCCACGCGCTACTACGATTAGGCGATGGGCGCGTAAGAGGCTAGAGAGGGGGTAACTTTTACGCGCGATCTGGCTGCACTGCGTCCGAGCTCTGAGTACGGACGGCGCGGCTTTGATGCCCGTAGCAACATTTTTTTTTGTTAAACATATATGAATTAAATATAAAAAATAATGCCTGGCAGGCGAGAATAGATAAAGCGAGAGTAACTTAGAAATTTTCTGAATATAAAATGAAGAAAAAAAAGTTGACTCACCGGGGATTGAACCCGGACCTTCAGCATTGTAATCCGTCACGATACCAACTCAGTCACGACGCTCATTACAGAAAGAGAAACATTTATGATACACCCTATTCCTTAATGTTTACTGTTGAAAAAAAAATGCCGAAACGATCGTGGCAAAGGCTCAAGATTTCTTTTTGAATCTTTCACGGTCGTTTCGGCTTTTTATTTTTCAACACGGTTCGTCGTTAATTTTTTAACCCGCATTTTCGGCATAAACGGGCAACCGAGACAAAACAATGATCTCGATAAATGTTTTTCACTTTGAAATTCATTTAATGCATGTTCCAATCCGCAGTACGGCCACACATATATGTTGAGCTCGATCGGACGGAATGTCCAAACAATGAGCAACCCAACGCAACTTCTCCTTCTCAAACAGCTGCGAGACTTAGACGCTCAAAAACGCGTTGCAGCCGTTCGTCAATTAAAAATGGACGATTTTATTTTAAAAAAATATTTTAAAAGGCATTCGACTTTTTTCAGGTGTTTAACACACACACACACACACACACACACACACACACACACACACACACACACACACACACACACACACACACACACACGCACACGCGCGCACACACACACACACACACACACACACACACACACACACACACACACACACACACACACACACACGCACACACACACGCACGCACGCACGCACACGCACACGCACGCACGCACACACACACACACACACACACACACACACACACACACACACACACACACACATATATATATATACAGGGTGAGCGGAACATTGACGTCCAAAAATAAAATTTAGGTCTCTTGTATCCTGCGGTATCCGAATAACCCCCATGTATGTCCCGCGACTTTTTATAGTTTTCGAGTTATGAATTTTCGAGAATTTTCGACCTGACCAATTAAAAAAAAATCTAAAAAAAAAGTAGAAGACTGTCGAGATTTTTTTGCAACGGAATCTTCATGAGTAGTACTTTTATGCATAAAATAATCAGCTTCGTAACTGTGATGAAAGTTATTAAAATGTTGGTCTAAAGTGAAAAATTTACGTTCGGTAAATTATGACTTAAATTTTCAACTTTACATTCAACATCTAAACAGGTGACTTCATGGTTCCTAATTAGGCTTCAAGAATGCGCCAGACTGTCAGCTTTCATAATCATTAAAAAAAAGTAGTACTTAATAGGGGTACTTTGGTTACAATTGACCTTCAAAGACAGTGAGGTGGAAAATTCTTAAAATTAGCCATCTGATTGAAAAAAAAATTCCCATTTTATCATTCCTAAGGTTATTTAGTTTGTTAACTAACCAAAAATGACTGCAGGAAAGCTAAGATTTAAACATTTAGAGGTATATTTTTTTTTAGTTAAATTCAAGCCTAATGAATTTTGCGCCATCCGTTCTTGTAACGAGCACGGATCGCGTAAACGAGCTTTTACCTGATCCATGAGAACGGATCGCGCAAAATTCATTAAACTTAAATTAAACTAAAAAAATAAACCTCCAAATGTTTCAATCTTAGCTGTCCCTGCACTCATTTTTGGTTAGTTAACAAACTAAATAGCCTTAGGAATGATAAAATGGGCAAATTTTTTTTTAATCAGATGGCTAATTATAAGAATTTTCCACCTCGCTGTCATTGAAGGTCAATTGTAGCCAAAGTAGCCCTATCAAGTACTCCTCTTTTTAATGGTTATGAAAGCTGACAGTCTGACGCATTCTTAGGGCCTAATTAGGAACCATGAAGTAACCTGTTTAGATTTTTAATTTAAAGTTGAAAATTTAAGTCATAATTTACCGAACGTAAAGTTAGACCAACATTTTCATAACTTTCATCACAGTTACGAAGCTGATTATTTTATGCATAAAAGTACTACTCATAAAGATTCAGTTGCAAAAAAAATCTCGATAGTCTTCTACTTTTTATAAAGATTTTTTTTCAATTGGTCAGGTCGAAAATTCTCAAAAATCCAGTCAAAAATTCATAACTCGAAAACTATGAAAAGTCGCGCGACATACATGGGGCTTATTCGGATACTCCACGATACAAGGAACCTAAATTTTATTTTTAGACGTCAATGTTCCGGCCACCGTGTATATATATATATATATATAATTTCAACGTTAATATGTATGTCAAATTGTAATATATATTTATGTATTTTTTATATGTAAAAAGGTGTTGTTGATGATCTCGTCCCAAAAAACCCACGTTTCGATTATCCGAACTTTTGATTGTCCGAACTAGTCTCGGTCCCAATTGGTTCGGATAATCGAGATTCTACTGTATACGTAAGGCAGGTTTGCAGTCACAAGAGCCTCGCAGTTGAGATATGAGCGTGCGGGCTCTGAGTGTAGACGACGCGGGTTCGATCCCCGGTAGCAATGTCTTGTTTTTTTATTAAGCATATACGAATTAAATATCAGAAATAATGCCTGAACAGGCGAGAATAGCTAAAGCGAGAGTAAGTTCGAAATTTTCTGAATATAAAATGAAGAAAAAAAAGTTGATTCACCGGGGATCGAACCCAGACCTTCAACATCGTAATCCGTCACGCTACCAACTCAGTCACGACGCTCATTACAGATCAAGCAACATTTATCATACACCCTTTTCCGTAATGTTTACTGTTGAAAAAAAATGCCGAAACAATCGCGGCAAAGGCTCAAGATTTCTTTTTGAACCTTTCACGGTCGTTTCGGCGTTTTATTTTTCAACGCGGTTCGTCGTTCATTTTTTTAACCCGCATTTTCGGCATAAACGGGCAACTGAGAGAAAACAGTGATCTCGATATATGTTTTTCACTTTGAAATTCATTTAATGCATATTCCAATCCGCAGTACGGCCACACATATATGTCGAGCTCGATCGGACGGAAAACCTCGCTCCGTTCGCCTGTCGAGCGAGCGAGGGGCAGAGACTTTTCCCCCACCGAGCGACCCATTCATGTTCTCGCTGACTGCGATACCGACTTGAGCGGTGATCACGGACTCGCGCGGCTACAAGGGAATCTGCAACGTCGACAGAGGCGATGATCACGAAATCATACTCCCGAACTCGCCGCCGAGATTTAGCGCCATTTACGAAGCACGCCGAAAAGGGGAGCGTTGTGCATCTCCCTACTAATCTCTGGGCCGCGTTGTGCATCTCCCCACTAATCTCTGCCGAAAAGGGGAGCGTTGTGCATCTCCCTACTATCTCTGCTTATAGCCAGCGCCATAAAAATAGTGGGCCCCGCTCATTCTATGGTGGCTTTGGCGCGAAACACAAATACTAGATCCGAACAAAAGAGAAATTTCGTAATAAAGATGACATACATACGTACTAAAGAAATTACATCCATACCCACTAAAGAATAACAACAGGGGAAATCAACCAATCTGAACCTTACTGTCGTAAAGTTACATTACAACTTGTAACTTGTTAGAAGCCAAAATAAGGATAGTAGCCGCCGCTGTTGCCAACTTGTTTTGTTATACCCACCATAAGCGGTTCTTCAAACTACCAGAAAACCTCTAATACCGCCTGGTGTTACCGCTTACTTTCTAGTAAGTAAGCAACTACATCTGATGCACTTACATAAAAAATTATTCAGTATTCAAAAACATACTTTTTCAAGCAAATTGAACTCGATTCAATTACTATACCCTGTGGTCTATATTCATTCAAATCTATATACAGCCAAAACATTATTCAGGTAATCCCCATGGCGCTGGTAGGTATTTACAAGATCGTAGTGTTGCCTACACCATAAAAGTTGACACACTTTGTGTCAAAGTGCCTTGTCATAGGAAAATATAATGTATCATAAATTTGTTTACACGTTAGTCGTTGAATATCTTGCTCACCATTAACAAAAACCACCGGCCAGCAAAAACAAATTTTATCCACTAAAAAGGATGTCTAAACCATCAGTTTACGTGGAATATCCACTAATTTGGCAACACTGTTAGACGCTGCGGGACTTTCCTAACCCACGGTCTTACACAGTGGCGTAGCGTGGGTGGGGCGGGGGGGGGGGGGGGGCGGCCCGCCCCGGGTGGCAGCCCGGGGCGAAGGCCGGGGGCGGCAAAAAGTCGCCGGTGAAGCGGGTAGAGTAGAGATCATATGTTTCATGACAAAACGTTTGACAAGTCAACAAACATCAATGACGTAAATTTGAAATTTGCCACCCTGCCTGTGATTCGTCGTTGACGCTCTCGGCTGACTTCCGTGAATTCGTAAACGGTGAGTAAGAAGTAAGGCCGTAAGGGTGCATCCGTTATTGTCGAGCGACTTGGGAAACTAAAACGGAACGTTCCAAAACTCTCGCGAAACTGAAAGGGAGCGTTCCGAAACATATGAGTGCGAGACCGCTGGCGGTGGCGCTGCGAACGGGCAGACTTTTGACCACGTATACAACCTTATTTTTAGTATATGCGAAACCTGAATATAGTTTGTTCAGAATAAGTAACTGAGTCGATTCCAATAATTTTTACACCATGTTATATTTTATCCCAAAAAATTAAAATTGCGACAGTACCTATCCGCAATCATACGCGCACAACACCGGTCATGGTAGGTCATACTCGGTCGCGGGCGCATCGCGGGGAGGGAGTAAAACAGCCTCTTCAGTCGCCCGAGTATTTTTAGTACGGACAACCAGGTAACATAACAAGCTTGTAACTTCGTTATTTTTCATGATACAGTTTTGAAATTTTGTACATAGATTCTTTACACAAAAATACTAGACACGTGTTTCGAGTTTCGCATAAACTAAAACTAATGTTGTATGTAGGTATAAAGTATGTACAGTAGGTAAAGTCATATGTTTCGGAACGCTCCCTTTCAGTTTCGCGAGAGTTTCGGAACGTTCCGTTTTAGTTTCGCGAGTCACTCAATATTTTATGTGCGTGTGGTGTGAGTGCCATTTTGTTAAACTCTTTGAAAATGCGCTTGGGATTTAGTACACATTCCCAAATAATTGTGCAAGTTGGAATCAGATTTCGTGAAAGTCAAATAAGCGAGTTATAGACTTTAAAGTTGGGCCCTCAGTTCTCATATAGAAGACTGAGGCCCCCCTGTACTGGCTGAACTATGAACTCTTCCGAAAAAGTCTCTGCGCCAAAATCTAAGGTAATGCTAAACAAAATTTGTGAAAACAAGATATTATCGCTAAACGCTGAATTGCTTTGTACATCTTCGTTCAAAATGGGCCCTCAATTCTCACACACGTAAAACTTAATTACCCAAATAAAATGAAACCATTAAATTACAGCTACTGTTTGAAATCCTATATTATGCTATTAAATAAATTGTGAAAATTTGTGAAAGCATGAACAGTTCACTGCTTCTTGTAGTTTGTACGTTATGATCTTGTTAAAATTCGGGCCCTCAGTCCTCCATTTTTTCTTGTTTTTGTAACATAGCGTTTGACGTATGAAAGATAATCACAAAATTATCTCTTTTTGTGAAAAAAGTTGTGCAACAAATTGGTATTATTACTTACTAATAATAATTGCGATAAGACTACAAAAAATTAATAGATAGCGAAATCGACAATTTTTTAATTGTGTATGTGAGTAGGGTAACAATAATTTCTTTTTATCCTCATGTTACATACTTTGTTAGTGGTGATTCTGATTGATCTTTTAGTTGCTGCTGCTGTTGAAAAGTCCCTTCTATGATACTTAAAAAATAAAAAAAATAAATACAGGCAGTCCTCGACTTACGTCGTTTCGATTTACGTCGCTTCCAGTTACGTCGAACAATGTTTTGACACTATTCATCAAGCATACTACTTTGAACTAGTTTTTGAAAATGAAAAGAGTTAAAGAAAGCGGTGCGGAACACCGCAAGAAAAAGGCTAAGAAAGAAGTAGATACGAAGAAGTCTCATGGTGCATTACTGACATATTTCAGTTCTAATTCTGGTTCGAAAGCCACGTTAACGTCTTCGGTGGCATCCAGCATCAGCGGAAGTGATTCCAATGTAAATATATGATTCCTCCATCTAGAATCGTGCGTGGCCTAGAATTGTCCTCTGGACAATATTCATGGGACTGCATAACTTACAGGCAGAAGAAGACGTGCCTGCCGTCGAAGTTGGAAGTTGTTCTGGTCCCACCACAGAGCAGGGTCAAGACGAAGTCGACTCATCAGAAGTACCTCAAGCATCTAGTCACAAGCCTGCAGAAGAAGGGAACCTCGATGTTGCCAAAGAAGACATAATTGAAATCGAGCCTTCTGCTCCTGCCGAAGCCAAAGATGTGAATCTCGACGATGTAGGTTGCTGGCCTTCTACTATGACCAATGAAGTCAGAACGCTTCTAGTACGTCGCGGATCTGACTCGGTACAGCACATCGTTTCCAAATTTGCCGATGTTGTTCGCTCAGGGACTTCAACGAAAGGCGGTACCCGAAAACTAACCAGAGAGTGGTTCTACAAACCATTATCTAACGGTGAAAAGGTTCTCCGAACATGGATGGCGTACTCGCCTTTGAAGCGATCCTTGTATTGTTTCTGTTGCAAGCTGTTTGGCAATTCCGGCTCGAACTTCGCATCTGAAGAAGGATTCAACAAATGGTGGAAGCTAAATCCAAGAATTGGAGACCATGAGAACAGCCTGGACCATGAGCAGAGCTTCTTGAAATCGAAGGAGTTGGAAGTTCGCCTGAACCGTAAAGCAACCATCGATCAGAAACAACAAGAAGTTTTCGAAAGTGAGGAGAAGAAGTGGAGGGATGTACTGTACCGGTTGTTGAATATTATCCAGTTCCTAGCCAAACAGAATCTGGCCTTCAGAGGACATCGAGAAGACATTCGAGGAGATGATAGTGGCAATCGCGGGAACTTTCTGGAGTTAGTGCACCTCCTAGCTAAATATGACCCTCTTTTAATGGAACACCTGACAAAGATAAAGCTGGGAGCAAGAGTCCCAGTTTCATATCTATCTCCAGAAACCCAGAATGAATTTATAAACTTACTGGGACAGCAAGTTCGGTCCACCATCATCCGTCGCATTCAAGAAGCTAAATATTATTGCGTAATCTTCGACAGTACACCAGACATCTCCCACAAAGACCAAATGAGCCAGGTTCTGCGATACGTACATATCGAAGGAGAAAAGGTCGCCGTGGTAGAATCTTTCATCGACTTCTTCGAATCAAAAAGAAAGAATGCAGAAGATCTCAGCAACGATATAATCGCGAAGATAACATCAGACGGACTGGACATACACAATTTAAGAGGGCAGGCTTATGACAACGCTGTCACAATGTCAGGGATCCACAATGGAGTTCAAGCCCGAATTAAAGCACTGAATCCCAAAGCTACATTCGTTGCATGCACAAACCACTCACTCAACTTGGCTGGGGTACACGCTGCTTCTGAATCAGTGAATTCCGTGACATTTTTTGGAACTCTGGAGAAGCTATTTGCCTTCTTTTCTGCATCAACTGCTCGGTGGAACGCTTTGGTTACCATCACAGGTCAAGCAGTGAAACGAGTCACTGAAACACGCTGGAGCGCTAGACATGAAGCTGTCAAGACGCTTAAAAATAAGTTTGAGGAAGTTCTTGAGGTACTGGAAGAATTAACGGATTCATCTCAAACTTCCGAAACAAGATCGGGAGCCAGTCTTCTTCTGACAGCCATGCAGTCATTCAACTTCCTCACTTTTCTTGGCTTTTGGGCTGCAGTGCTAGCTGAAGTAGATGACGCACAGATTTACCTGCAGCAACGAGGACTGAGTGTGGATAAGTGTGCTCAGAAACTCTGCGCTTTAAAGGCTCTCCTAGTGAAAAGCAGAGACCGTTTCGTCCAAGCTGCAATCGACTTTGCTAAGACTTTCTGCGAAAAACTCGGAATCGAACTCAACACGAGAAGAATTCGCGGGAAAAAACGCATGTATGGCGATGAATCCGCAGATGCAGCTTTGTCTCACGAGCAGGAACTCCATCGAGAGGTGTTCGCGTCATTTGACAAGATCATTCAAGAAATGACGACTCGATTCCAGCAAATTCAAGAAATAGCGGACAAGTTCGGATTTTGACGCCAGCGAAACTTTTGAACAGCAAGTACCAGTGTGATCTTTCCCATGTATTAGAAGAAATCGACAAGGACGAGTTTCAGATAGAGCGGAAGCGTCTCCAGCAGTTTGTCGCCAGTTCTGAATCAGAGGAAGATTTAAGGGGCAAAGGACCACTGGAGCTCCTCCAGTTCATTCAAAAACTGAATCTGGGAATTTCAGTTCCAAATATAGTCATCTTGATTCGTATATATTTGACTTTGGCAATTAGTGTCGCTAGTTGTGAGAGAAGTTTTTCGAAGTTGAAGCTAATAAAAAATTATCTCAGATCCACTATGAGCTCCACTAGACTATCAAACCTGGCTATATTGTCGATTGAACAAGAATTGGCTGCAAATATTGATTTTGACAAAGTTATTTCTGACTTCGCTGCTCGTAAAGCCCGTAGAATCAGTTTGTAAAACCGCTGATCCTATTTTACCTTCAATAAAAGATACCTCATTGCTTGTGAAATGATGTCTCGTAATTTAATTTTAATTAAGTATTAAATGGGGGCGGCAAAATGGGTCCCCCGCCCCGGGCGCCGAGATGGCACGCTACGCCACTGCCGACCGATTATCGTCAGACTGAGTAGAAAAAAAAATTATGAAGAAAACATAAAGAAATGGAAATATCACCGCTTTTTATTCCGTTGGTTTCATCAGCAATCGATTACAATTCTCTATCACCTGCGCCTAAACGTAGGGGTGATTTTCGATCTGCGTAATTAAGGAATTAACTACCTAAGATTATCATTGAGCTACCATTCACTACCAAACGAATATCATCTCTTTTAAGACTTATTAGAGCGAGATCGGTGAAGCAAACCTAATAAAATCAAAATATAATTGCTTCGTATTCCGTTGGATCGCCCAGTGACCAATGACAGCTCTCTTTCACCTGCGTCCAAACGTCGATGGATTTTCGATCGGCGTAGTTAAGGAACTAATTACCAAATGTTGGGATTACCTTATTTTTATCACCAAACGAATCTCCATGGATTAAGCTCGTTATTTGATGAATTACAGGATAAATTTTATAAAGTCCAGTCAACTTTACAAAGAAATGTATTGCTTAATTATAAGAAAATGGTTAGCCACAAAACATTTTTATTGGGGTACCGATCACCACGAAACGACCACCAAACAATTTATCAAATAAAACATTAAAAAGCTAAAATGGTCTGGCTAAGTTTATCTTGGAGATGGCTGATGCATAAAAAAAAAGAAAAACGAATGGCAGACGTGTAGGGGTACTAATTGATGAGCGGTTACAAGTAGCGGTGTTTTACTAACTTACTAGTTTTTACTAGCAACCGTTCGTAGATTTAATGCTCCCAGAATACAGCCCAAGCAACCTGACTTATAGTATTGTACGTAATTATTATATTTGTAAATTGTTAGCCGACTTCATGTACTGTGGATGCTTCTACATTTCCAGCGTTGCTCACTGCTGCTATAAATAGAACTAGCGAGTTTACTGCTTTGCTGTTTAAACGAATAAAATTAAAGCAGTAAGAACTTCTGCCAAAAGTACTTCATGTGGACAATTGAAAACCCATACTGTTGTTAGTAAGAACTAGTGAGTTACTGAAACGCTGCCACTCACTGTCGAGGAAGTAGCACTCTGACCCTTCCTATTAATCGCTATTTCAGAATAAATGCTTTAAAAACATTTGAATGAAAATACTGATGAATTAATAACGATTTCATGTCTAACGAGCCATGGGAAAACTAACATGGAATAAGTTTGTCGGGGCCGACTTCGCTGGGTAATATAGCTACGTAGGGCAATTTGCCCCATCAAGCTTATTTCTTTTTCGAACACCGTAACTGCACAAAATCTTTAAATAAACATTCGCCAAATCTAAAAAATTTTACGACGAGGCGCTAATCTGATAAAACTTTTTAATTATCTCACAATTAAACACAAACAATTACTAACA
This sequence comes from Ophion slaviceki, assembly GCA_944452715.1. Lineage (NCBI taxonomy): Eukaryota > Metazoa > Arthropoda > Insecta > Hymenoptera > Ichneumonidae > Ophion > Ophion slaviceki. Next base: position 25,800,283 of record OX101784.1, read on the forward strand.
AAGGCAACCCAGAGATAAAGTCGAGTTGCCAAGTTCACGACGTTGACTATTTGTAACTTTTGTTTCAGTAAAAATGGTCTCACAAACGGTCAAATTAACATTTCCGTAAACTATGAATGAATTCATATAGAGCGACTGATTTCACAAACGTTTTGATTAGTTATTCAAGCAAATGAAAACGATTAAAGATGGACTACCTTCAAAAAATCAAATCTTCCTTGGCAAGTTCACGCTGTTGGGGATTTTTATCTTCTATTTCACAATAGATGATTCATAAAGGTTTTTAACTGAAATATTTGTAAAACAAACGATTTCACGCCGAGAGACTAATCGTATAAACATTTTAATTGCCCTTATGAGGAACCACTAACCATTCAAGATAAAACATACAAAGTTCGGTTCTCAAGTTCACGCCACTGGCAATTTTACCAGTTGTTCCAGACATGAAGATTTCATAAATATTTTTAATATAGTATTAGTCGACAACTTGACGTCGATTGAGGTCTTCGTTACAATGAGTATCGTGAAAACGGATTTTTAGGTACTAACGGGCTGGCCAATATGACCGTTCATGGAGAACTTTTCCGCAGTCGAATCGGTAACTTACCCGTTATTTACCCTCGGGACTGATCTCACAAATGGTTTAATCGATTGCACAATCAACCAGAAACGACCCTCAGGCGATTAAAAAAGTCGAAGTAAAGTTTACCACTTAGCGGTCATTTTTTACTCTCATTCTTCAAGGAAAGACGGATCTCATAAACGTTTCAATTGTTCTCAGAATCAACCACGAGCGACTCGCAAACGATTTTTCAAAAATCTAATAGCCTTTGCACAGTGCGCACGATTTGCGTTAAACGATCTCCAATGCGAGCTCAGGTATTCCGAAAACGGCCTAGGAGGGTGAAGCTCCCATTGGATATCGCTCATCGTCCGACGATCATCGCGCGCAGTGTGCAGAGGCCATAAGAGTCAAAGTCGAATAGCTAACATTGCGGTAATCTTTCACTATCATTTCTCAACTAATGACTGACGTCACAAAATGTTCTAATTAAAGTATTCGTCAACAGTTTGACATCGATTAACTTCTTCATGATATAGAAATATAATAAAAATGAATGTTTCAGTGCTGACTTGTTTGGGTAATATAACCGTTCATCGAGAATTTTTCCACATATGTTTTTACGTTTTACTTCGTAAACGCTAAGCGTACGACCCTTCGAATTGTTCGCGCAACCAACTACAAACTACCAAAAATGTATACAAACAAGTGCAGAAGTGACAAACGAATTGATAACTTTCCCGTTCTTTGCAAGGCTCTTTTTCACCGCCAAGACTGATCCCACAAACGTTTTAATTAATCTCACAATCAACCACAAACGACCCACAAACGAATTGAAAAAAAAATTGGAAAAGTCAGAGTCAAGTCGCCAACTTACCGGTCATTTTTAACTCTCATTTTTCAACTAAAGGCTGATCTCACAAACGTTTTAATTGTTCTCACAATCAACCACAAATGACTCACAAACGATTTTAAAAAAATTTGAATCGAAAAGTCAAAGTCGAGTCGCTAACTTACCGATAATTTTTCACGCTCATTTTCCAACTAAAGACTCATCTCAATAACGTTTTAATTGTTACCACAATCAACCACAAACGATTGAAAAATATTCGTCAACAATTTGACGTCAATTAACGTCTTCGTCATATATAAATAACGCAAAAATAGCATTTCTCTGTGTGGGCCCGTGTGTTTGGGTTATATGACCATGCAAAGAAGCTTGGGTTATATGACCATGTAAAGAAGTTTGGCAAAAATGTTTTACTTTTCATTTTGAAAGCGATCATCTTACAAACGTTTTGATTATTGTCAAAATCAGCCACAAACACTTAAATTTGAAAATGTCAAAGCCGTGTCGCTTACTTACCAGTCACTATTAAGTCTTATTTTTCCACCAAAAGTGAGCTCAGAAACGTTTTGATTGATTTTACAATTCCACAAACGACTCACAAACGATTTTTTTAAATCTAAAAGTCAAGTCGACTCGCTAACTTTGCGGTAATCTTTCACCATCATTTCTCACCTAATGACTGACCTCACAAAATGTTCTAATTAAAGTATTCGTCAACCATTTGACATCGATTAACTTCTTCGTGATATAGAAATATAATAAAAATGAATATTTCGGTGCTGACGTGTTTGGGTAATATAACCGTTCGTCGAGAATTTTTCCACATATGTTTTTACGTTTTACTTCGTAAACGCTAATAAGCGTACGACCCTTCGAATTGTTCGCGCAACCAACTACAAACGACCAAAAATGTATACAAACATGTGCAAAAGTGACAGTCGAATCGGTAACTTTCCCGTTCTTTACATGTCTCTTTTTCACCGCCGAGACTGATCTCACAAACGTTTTAATTAATCTCACAATCAACCACAAACGACCCACAAACGATTTAAAAAGAAAATCGAAAAGGCAAAGTCAAGTCGGTAACTTACTGGTAATTTTTGACGCTCATTTTCTAACTAACGACGCATCTCACAAACGTTTTAATTGTTACCACAATCAACCACAAACGACTCACAAACGATTGACGCCAAAAAAATACAGGAATCCAAAGTCGAATCGCCAAGTTCACATAGCTGGAGTGTTGTGCATCTCCCTACTAATCTCTGCAGCGCGCTCTCGCGCCGAAAAGTTTTTCACCGATTAAATAGAAATGGAGCTCTAACAAACGATAAAAACTAACTAACAATCACTAGCATTCGTCTAGCAATCTAATAGAATGACAAGAATCAACGTTTTGCTGAAATTGACGAGTTACATGTGCAAAGCCGTCAGCAGCTGTCGCGACGATGCTGCCAACCTTCGCGACATGCAGCGCGCTCTAGCGCCGAAGTTTTTCAGCGATTAAATAAAAATGGAGCTCTAACAAACGATGAAAATTAACTAACAATCACTAGCGATCGTCTAACAATCCAATAGAATGACAAGAATCAACGTTTTTCTGAATTTGACGAGTTACATGTGCAAAGCCGTTAGCAGCTGACGCGGCGATGCTGCCAACCTTCGCGACACGCAGCGTGCTCTCGCGCCGAAAAGTTTTTCAGCGATTAAATAGAAATGGAGCTCTAACAATCGATGAAAATTAACTAACAATCATTAGCAATCGTCTAACAATCTAATAGAATGACAAGAATAAACGTTTTGCTGAAATTGACGAGTTACATGTGCAAAGCTGGAAGCAGCTGTCGCGACGATGCTGCCAACCTTCGCGACATGCAGCGCGCTCTAGCGCCGAAAAGTTTTTCAGCGTTTAAATAAAAATGGAGCTCTAACAAACGATGAAAATTAACCAACAATCACTAGCATTCGTCTAACAATCTAATAGAATAACAAGAATCAACGTTTTGCGGAAATTGACGAGTTACATGTGCAAACCCATAAGCAGCTGTCGCGGCGATGCTGCCAACCTCCGCGACATGCAGCGCGCTCTAAGGCCGTCAAGTTTTTCAACGATTAATTAAAAATGGAACTCTAACAAACGATGAAAATTAACTAACAATCACTAACATTCGTCTAACAATCGAATAGAATGATAACAATCAACGTTTTGCCGAAATTGACGAGTTACATGTGCAAAGTCTCAAGTGGCCGTCGCGGTGATGTTGCCAACTTCACGTGGCTTGCAGTACGCTCTAGGGCCGAAAAGTTTTTCATTAATTTAATAATAATTGAGCTCTAACAAACGACATAAAGTGACTAACAATCACTAACAAATGACTAGCAATCGATTGGTTACGAAGAAAAGTTCGAAATCACTAGAAAACCATTTTCGGCGGCTAACTTTGTCATAAATTTGTTTTTCGTTTTATTCAATAAATAAAGTCTAACAAATGCTTCGTTTTGTCTAACAAACACTAACAAACGACTAACAATCGATTGGCGTCCAAAAAAATCCATATTTCCATAGTCGGCGGCTAAGTTTATGGAGCTGCGAGTCCATAGAGTGGGGGGACCCAGGGACGGTGCGTAACACGAGAGCGCGCTCGGCCCCGCGCGCCACGAGCGACAGTTGGAAGAGAGGGGATAGCGAGCCGTACGGAGATCAAGCGCGCCGCAATCGATACCGCGATACATTAAGACACACATAATACACTTTAGAAACACAAACAACATACCACACGTGTACACAGCAAACTTTTAACATTATATCGTGTCCAAAATATTGAATAAATGTCATTTTATTACCAAATACCCCCAAAACAAAGAGTTTAAACTAATTTCTTCCCTGATCAAGTCCTGAACAAATAAAATTTATTGTAACAAATTCCGACCCGTTACAAGACCTTAGTGTGGAAACACCCTAAAAATGTTGGCAGTGGGGACTGCAATTAAATTTCTCTTTAACTCAACAATTTTTCGTAACACCGAAATACGGGTTTCCTGTATGAAAACACCACGTGGGATCTCGTATAGGAACCCGTACGGGATACCACGTGGGATCCTGTACGGGATCCCATACAGGTACCCGTATGGGTCACCACGTGGGATCCCGTATGGGTTCCCATACAGGAACCCGTACGAGTTACCACGTGGGATCCCATACCCCTACGGGTCACCATATGGGAACCCGTACAGGGTTCCTGTACCATAACACCACGTGGGATCCCGTGTGGGATCCCGTACGGGATCTCATACAGGTTCCTGTGTGGGAATTTGCAGCAGGGCGTTGACTCTCGATGAGATGCTGGCAATGTGGTCGTGGAAGGTCAGTTTAGAGCCAATAAGGACGCCAAGATTTCTCACTGACGAGACCAGTGGGATCGTGCTCAGCTCATCGCCGAGTGGAGGGAGCTCCGCCAGGTTGATGCAATTGATGAAGCATTTGTTGCCCAGGATGATTGTCTTTGTCTTTAGCAAATTCAGCTGCAGGTGATTCGTCTCCGCCCAAGCCCCGATTCCAGCGATATCCTCATTGATCCGACGCATGCATGCAGGCAAGTCTTTAAGAGAGCAGCTGGCATAGATTTGCAGATCCTCGGCATAGAGAAGGCATTTACCCTCAGGAATGGCTGATCTAATATCATTTGCGAAGAGCGAGAACAATAGAGGGCCAAGCACAGAACCCTGGGGAACACCAGCGTTAGTGTTAAGCCAGGGAGTGAAGGATCCATCCGCACGTTTAACTGCCTGTTTCCGCCCAGTTAGATAAGAGGCAACCCACGCCAGGGCACTATTCGAGAAGTCAGTGCCACGAAGTTTGCGCAAAAGAAGGGCATGCGAGACCGTGTCGAAGGCTTTCGAGAAGTCGAACAAGACGAGTACCGTCACCTGCCGTCTATCCATTCCGCACCTGACATCATTTAGCAGTTTCAGCATGGCGGTGCCTGTGCCGAACCCCAGGCGGAAGCCACACTGCCATGGATCGACGATAGCGTGGCGTGTGATGTAGTCCGTGATTTGGGTGTGTAGCAGCTTTTCGTATAACTTGCTAACCGCGGCCAGGCGCGAGATTGGAGGATAGTCACTGGCAGTCGTGGGTGTGGTCACTTTTGCGATCGGCACTATCAGCGCTTTTTTCCAGGTTTCCGGGATCACGCCTTCTCTAATAGAGCGATTAAAAAGTGTCGCAAAGAAGCCCAGTAGAAATGAGAGGACAGGTAGCAGCATGGACGGCGACAGGCCATCAGCGCCTCGGGCATTTGAGCGAGCAGACCGGAAGGCTTTGTCCATCTGGTCGGGAGTGACGCTCTCAAAGACGAGCTCCGGACGACTGGGAGGACCACCGATGAGACAACTGCACGTGCAGTCTTCGGTACAGTCCTCAAGCTCGGCGGTGGAGACGGTGGATACTGAGGCGAACGACTGATTCAGGACTTCAGGCTAAACAGTAAGTGGAGGAGATTTTCGATGTTTGGTCAAACCTAGGGTGCGCAGCTCCCGCCACATGGCATCCTGGGTCGATCCCCGCAGTCGCGCCTGGTAGTAGCTGATCCTTGCAGCATTGAGCATCGGGCGGAGCTCATCACGCGTCCAGCGATATGCGTTGAGGTTTATGCTCCGCTTGTTACGTCGATATTGGCGGTACATTGCGCGCACTTTGTGTTGTTGCTGTTTAAGTTCAGAGGTAAGCCATGGGGCATGCTGGATAGAATTTACCTTAGCACTGGTGATAGGAGCGACCCGTTCTAAAATCTCGAAGAAGCGTCCCCGAAAGTCATCCAAAGAAACGTTGATGGTAGGCTGAGCGGCGAGAGAATTCAAATCAATTTCGCCAAACCGGAGGAGAGATTCGTCGCGAGACAAGTTAGTGAGTCGCCTGGTTGAGATTGTCTTGGGGGTAGGGAGCGTACGAAGAATGGCAATGTCCCCGTAACAGAGATGGTGACCAGCTCCCAGCGGAACGTCCGACAGTCCCTTGAAGACGATTTCGTCCAGCGCATCAACCATACAGAGGTCAAGCCAAGATGCGGAGTTGCCAGAGAAGTTCGTGGCACCATGGTTGACTAGCTGGAGCGAGTAGTCGCTGAGCAACGTCCTGACGTACTGAGCATCGTAGCTGTTGCTCAGTTGATCGGAGTTGAAATCACCCATAATGACCTTGGGGCTGAACCCGTCCATGGCGAGGGACGTGAAGGGGACATGCGGTGGTCGATAGACGGCGGCAGCGAAGATTGGCGGAGATCCCCTAATTTGCAGCGAGCACATTAAGTAGTCAATATCACCCGGAGCGTCGGTGCTCACCAAACGAGAGATAAGAGTCGCGGAAGTGCTCTCGTGGATGTATAGAGCCACGCCACCACCATGTGATGGAGTCTGCCAGCCAAGTTTCCGTGACGGCGATGACATGGTATACAGAGCGCTCGTCAAGATGGCACTTCAGGGCGTTCAGATGAGAGCGTAGCGAGTTTGCGTTGAGGCAGGCAAAACGGAGAGAGCTGGTGGTGGCGATCGGTGGGCGTGTGGGTCTTTGGCGCTATAGTTGGCGTGTAGGGTACAGGCTGACGAGCTTGCGGACATCTTCCAAGGAGTTGATCGTGTGTATGAAGCCGTCGTTATTCTTCTTTGCCAGCACAGTGCCGCCCCTGCTCCAGACGTGCTTGAAGCCGGCGCCCTTGAACGATGGCTTGGCACTAGCGAGCAGCTTAAAGACGTGCGATGGCAGGAGCTCACACACGTGGATGGTGAAGTCGTTCGGCTGAGTGGGTACTTCGATGTTCGCAAGCAGGGTCTTGTCGAGGCTCGAGAATTTCAGCTCCCCGTGCTGCCGCTTACGGGCTAAGAATCGTTTGAGAACAGTAGAATTGGACAGTACGGCGGCGAAAGTTGTTTTAGTGGACCGGGGTGCGGTTATGTTGGTCAATGAGGTCTTCGCACCCTGCCCCGATGGTTTTTTCCTGAGGAGACGGACACCGGTGATATCGCCATAGTCAATCGGAACTTGGAGTGCGGCTGCAATCACCGGATCAGTGCGGAGACACACTGTCTGTGGTACCGATCGAGTCAGTGAGGGGAGGTGGCACCAACTCCTTATCGTGGCCCAGATCCGTAATAATATACGATTCGCATATATACGAGCGCAAGAGAGAGAGAGAGAGAGAGAGAGAGAGAGAGAGAGAGAGAGAGAGAGAGAGAGAGAGAGAGAGAGAGAGAGAGAGAGAGAGAGAGAGAAAGAGAGAGAGAGAGAGAGAGAGAACCGCTTACGTAGTTCGTGAAAGTGAAAGAATAGCTCAAATTCCCGACTTTTGCCGAAATGTGGCACATCAACGTAAATAGGAAAAAGAAAAACACAATCGACTTCTATCAGCATTCTCGAGAAAAATGGAAGGAAAAAGAAAAACCAGAAATGATTTAATACTTTCCTTGCTTTTTTGCCGTCAAACTGTAAATTACATTACGATCAAACTTGGCTGTGATCGAAAATTAAAGTTTTGGAGCTAACTTAGCAGTGCTTTTTAATTGATCATTTTTTTCGTTACGCTTATTTAAAAAATATTTTTAAGGGGTCTTCTCACTTTAGACGCTAAAAAAGGTTATTTTCATGATTTTTTTTGATAGATTTATATTCTAGATATTGATATAGAAGTTGTTACACTTAGTAAATACACTGTCGAAATACATTTGAAAAAATATATTTATTTAAGTCACGACTTATAGACGAAAATGGTAATTAAAAAAATTTCCTAAAAAAATGTAGGTCTGTGCTGTCGATGAAATCTCGGAGATGGATCATCCGAAACAAAAAAATTACACGGTTTTAGAGTCTGTATGTTAATGGCTACAGCGCATATCATAAGATTGTTGAGATATGCAAAAATAACGAAATGGCGGACATTTTCCGAAAAAAGAAAAAAAAACGGATTTTTTCACCGTTTTTGTCAACAAAATATTAAATATCAATATTTAAAAAAATCCTTCATATGCGCTATAGCTTCACAGCGCATATCATAAGATTGTTGAGATATGCAAAAATAACGAAATGGCGGACATTTTCCGAAAAAAGAAAAAAAACGGGTTTTTCACCGTTTTTGGCAACAAAATAGTAAATATCAAAATTTAAAAAAATCCTTCATATGCGCTATAGCTTTAGTTGTAAAGAATATGTGGTTAAAATTTCAGAAGCATCGGTACAGTAGTGTCGAAGATTTTATCAACAAGCCGTCGGAAAACGTCGTTTCGAGAAAAACGCGGTTAGTGTTTGTTTGAGTTACATAAATACATAACAAATTTTTTTTTAATTTATTTCGAAAGTGAATTTATTAAGTGTAACAACTTTTATGTCATTAACTATAATATAAGCCTATGCAAAAAATTAATGAAAATAGTCTATTTTAGCGTCTGAAGTGAGAAGACCCCTTAATCAAATAATCACGGTCAAACGAATTTCAAAAGATTTTAATGGAAAAAAGTCGAAGTTATATAAGCGAATGAATTTATTGGACCGAACAATGCTGAGAAATTGGTCAAACTTCATTTTTCTATTTTTTTATTTAAGGTGCTCAATCAGTTGCGCGGTCAGTAAAACTCCGGCTGCACGTTTTGTTCAGAGAGGCTTTTTATTTAAAGGAAGATTTAAGTTGTACTCCTTTCGTCAGAGAATGAGGTGCAACTCTTACTTTCCTCGAAATATCAAGGATGTCCAAGCAGGGGCGTACCAATCGGAAATGGCGCCTAGGGCAAGCATCGAAGTTGCGTCCCTTCATAAATTATCTAAATATAAAATAAATAGCTACACTAAATGACACAGTCATAAATCTTACAAAACATTTTTATTTCCTGTTTTAGAACGAGAATAAGTCCGTCAAACTGTACTTAGAATAGTCTTAAACTTAAAATTGCACCTTTCTTGCCTTCAGCGACGCAAATAAATTTATAATATTTTCGAAATCTGTTTCTTCGGTTTCTTCTCGCTCTACACTGAGCAAAGCTAGGTCGCATAACCTTTTTTGACCCATTGTAGCCCTTAAGTACGAAAGTATTAGTTTTAGCTTACTGAAAGATCGCTCGCAACTTGCGATGGATATTGCAATCGTAATCATAATCTGAATTGAAATGCGCAGATTCGGAAAGACGCTCTCATCTCCGTACTGAACAATGAATTCAAGAAGTTCTTCAGGTCTCGTTATGTTTACCTCTTTTCTTGCGCATATTAGCATTCGAACATCCAATATTTCTTCGTATAACTGTTCTCCGTTGACATCACAACCATAGAAATCTCCAAATTGTTCAGATTTTTTTCTTAAGTCGTCGCCGCCGTCGGTGCCGTAACACAGTTTTTTAATATCTAGGAGAAATCCAAATTTGTCGTCGGTTTCCTGCAGACGAGTGAACCTTACGCTCACTTCACATACAATACGATCCAGCGATCCCTTCATCACTCGTTCTATTTCTTCCTTAGCAGTTAACCCAGCGTCCATCGCATTCTCTCCAGCCATCCGCTTTTTTCGCCTTTGACGCCTTTCAGTCACTACATCCCATTCCTGACAAAGATTGAAACCTTTCTCGATTGCATCATGAACCAACTTCTCTCTTTCATTCGAAAAATAGTCTCGGAGGGCTTTTATATCTAAGGCAGCATTATGAAAATTCATACTAGGATCCTGGAGCCGCTTTTGAACACGGTCAATAGAAGCGAGTACATTGTTCCAAAATCCTAATAATGTCCGAAAATCGTAGGACAACATGCGATTATATAGAAGCCCTGCCTCACTTCTTGTTTCACTAGTTTGATTGCCATCGTCTGTCATGTCTTGGAGAAGTTTCAGGATATCTTCAAGATATTTGTTAACTGGCTTAACAGCATCAACCCTTGCACTCCATCTTGTTTCAGACTCTGATTTTACAACCACAGGCACGGCGTTCTTGAGTTTTTGCCAGCGCTGAGTGGAATGAGAAAAAAATACGTAGAGAGCTTCAATAGTTCCGAAAAACGTGACCATTGTAGTATCCTGCTTGGCTGCATGTACACCAACCAAATTGAGTGAATGATTATCGCAATTCACAAATATCGCCATATTATTCTTTTCGCTTATTCTTTTGTGAACACTAGTCCGGTGCCCAGCCATCACAGCTGCGTTATCATAACATTGTGAACGACAATCCTGTAGATCCATATCGTCTTTTTCTAGCTGTTTGAGGATTTCATCAACTAAGCTTCCAGCGTCCTTTTGACTTATCTGGATGACCCCAAGGAAAGACTCTCTAACGCGAACTGATTTCCTCTCAAAATCAACTTCTACGTATCTCACTACTTCTGACATCTGCTCACGATGTGCCTGATCAGGAGTCGAGTCAAACATGAGACCATAGTATTTTGATTTGCGAATGCTTCGCAATAAACTTTGGCGAACAGTGATCGCCATCAGATGAATGAACTCATTTTGCACCCCAGGTGAAAAGTAAGAGGTGGTTCCAGGATGATTTGTAACTTGAGTGAGATGGTTATTCATGATGGGGTCAAATACGGCCAGGAGCTTTATTAATCCAAGGAAATTACCAACATTATTGGATTCGAATCTATCGCATGTAGTAAGTGACTCCCTGTGACCTCGTAATGCAAGATTTTGAGTGGCAAGAAATTTGATGCAGTGAAGGATTCTCTTTAATACATTACGCCATTTTTGTTTTTCTGTTTCGATCTGGGTTTGAAGTTCAGCGTCAATAATCCCTCTATTCGCTGCAAAATTTCTTTCCATTTCTTTCCACTTTGCGAAGCACTCACGATGGTTCTTCGCATTTTCATGTGCAGTGAGCCTTTCAGGTGCTTTCCAGTGGGTGCATCCATCTTCGTGCTCTAATGAAGATTGATTATCTAATTGTGAAAAAATAAGACAACAGATGCAAAAAGCAGATTTTTTAGACGGCGAATAGACTAGCCATGAGCGAGTCACTTCTTCACCGCGATTTCCCAGTTTCTTCTTAAACCAACTTTTGTTCATACAGCGGTTATTTGTTGGTAGGAAAGGAACCTCAGTGTTTTGAAAATCTTTTGATCCCATTTTGATTATTTCTGTTTTCAAACCATCTGACAGAATTGGTTTTCCAGTTTTCTTATCGAAGGGTAGAAGTCCAATATCATGCTGTTTAATTACTTCTGGTATGACAGTAGTTGAGTTTTCGACGTCATCCACCATATCACCCCCACAAACTTTTCCTCCTTCTGATATACTAATGTTTTCTTCAAATTCTTCAGTAGCCTTAGAACTCGTAGCCTCACTGCTCTTGATCTCGTCACACTCAGAATTATCTAAATTAATATCCTCCTTTTCTTGTGCTGAATTAGTGTTGGATACTTTCGGTTCTATTATGCATGTCGATGTAGGCAATTCCTCAGAACACGTCGGACTTCCTGTAGAGGACTTTTCAAGATACTTCTTGAAATACTTACTGAGTTTTTGGACTGCTTCCTCCTGCAACTTTCGTCTTTTCCGTCCTGCAGCCCCACATTCTTTTTTCTTTGAAAACATTCTTTGAAAACAATCAAATCACCTGAAATGAACAAACAAATATAGGTATTTTTTCAAATAAAAAAGGGGTTGTGTTGTGTCCCAACAGACAATTAGCTGCATAAAGCTTGGGTTAGGGCTATATATATTGTATAGGGGTGTAGGTCGAAGCTGATGGTGGAAAAACATGGCGTGTCAGTCTTCGTTCGCGCACGGACTAAAAGACGATCGGCGATGATACCCGAACCAATAAATAAACTCATAATCAACCTTATCCCCATGATAGTTATAAAGTGCGAAATTTATTTCCGCGCAGTCTCTTTCTAAACGTGCTAAGTAAATTTTATTAACCAATTGCGGTAGAGAACTTCGAGAAACTTCGAGAAGATTCGAGGTCATGTCATTTACGAGTGTTTATGTCATGTCTACCTAGTGTAGAAAATAGAAATTCAATAAATTAATGTATGTAGGTACCTACCGTAAAAATAAGTCCAATATTTATGTTCAAAGCACTATCTTTGACGGTTAAACAATTTATCAAATCAAGTAGCTTCACGTTCGCTCGCGACCCATGCAAACAAAACACACAACTGCGCCACGCCAGTCATATGAGCCAATAACTGCGCGAGTGAAAGAATTAAGACAGAACGGCACCCGAAGCGAAACATCGACAATGTCGTGCGAGATTCGTGTAGTTTAGTTCCCGCGAATTCTTGCGACGCGCTCATCTCCGAATTTCCCGTGTTATGTATGTACGTATACGTACTTGCACTCAGGCGGCTGGCACCTCCTAACCCTTACCGTATATAAAAATGCTACGCTTTTTGACCGCTTTATTTAGGTCCACCTCTCCCCGTGGCGCTAGTGACCTCACTGACAGTATTCTTATTGCGCAGACGCGAGGCACGCACGGCGTACTTAACTATTTTTTAAAATTCATTTACATTATTTTTTAAAAACTATTTTCATTTTATTTCCGATCAAACAATTCATAACGGTGGTTTTTTTTTATTTATCATTGTAAAGTATATGAGGAGGAACATTGGTATTTTAATGAGAATAACAAAGTCGATTGGGAAACATTCAATTTTAATTCATATAAGAATTATGTACAAAAAACGCAGTGGTAATTATCGTAGAAACAAACAAAGCAATAATTTTTGCGACATCTTGCGCAACATATAAAAGCGGATTTTTTACAATCGCAGGGAGATTGCAATACATCCGTACAAAAACATGTTCCATTAACGTTTGTTGAGAATAACGCGACGACAAAGTTTCTTCGTTAATTTGGCGCGCTGTTGAGCAACACACGCGTCGAGCGGCCTTCAGCGAGCGGCCGGCATTGTTTACAAATCCCGGCTGATACTTAGCGTCCAGTTCCTTCTGTACAGGCCGAAGAGATAATCGACCTGTCAAAGTCAAACTAAATAGCAAAGCGTCTGATTTGATCGAAGAAACAAATCAGACGTTGTCCGGCAGTTGAAACGAGCAAGCGCTCTAGCGATTTCTTATCATTTTTCTGTAACGTTATTTTATATCCGAAATAAAGTACTCCGTTTTATATAACCGTTCCAACAGGTTATGGGCCCAGGGTAGTTCTACTGTGTGAAGAAGAAAAAAAAAATGAACTCGAGTACGGTATCGAGTGCTTCGCGGCTAGAGTTACTCTCGAAGGAAAATTATGACACCTGGAGTATGCAGGTGGAAGCGTTACTCACGAAAAACGATTTGTGGGATTATGTATCCGGGAATAAGCCAGTGCCATCCGGAGACGCTGGGCGGGCCGAATGGGTGAAACAAGATAAGAAAGCGAAAGCTGACCTTATTTTATCGATACAGCCGTCCGAACTTAAACAAATTCGTGGCTGTGAAACATCGAGGAACGTTTGGCTCAAACTCGAGTCTATTCACGCGTCTTGTGGACCGGCAAGAAAGGCGACGCTGCTTAAGCAGTTGATGCTACAACGTCTCGAAGATGGCGGTGATGTGAAAGAGCACATGGCAAAGTTTTTCGACGCGGTGAGCAAGCTGGAAGACATGAACATTCAAATCAACGGGGATCTGCTCGCGATTATGCTTTTATACAGCCTTCCTTCCTCGTATGAAAATTTTCGTTGCGCGATCGAGTCGCGAGACGAGTTGCCCTCTGCTGAGGTGCTGAAGGTGAAAATTATCGAGGAGAGCGAGGCACGTAAGCAAAGCGCGCGCTCCGAAGTCGTTGCCCTAGCTGCCGGTGATCGCACAAATGCGCGCCAACATCTTGAAAAGAAAGGAAAGTGGAAGGGCGCTGCGAGAGGAGGAATAAGGTGCTACAAGTGCGGTACACCCGGACATAAGGCGAATGTTTGTCCAAAGAAAAAATCCGAAAATTGTGAAAAACCGAAGCCAGTGGTTATTGACTCATATCACGCTGTTAGTCACACGGTGACTCCAAGCGCCAAGGAAGCGAATCGCACATTCGCGGGAACAAGCAGGGCATGGATCCTTGACAGTGGATGCACGAAGCATCTTTGTGGCGATCGGGGTTGTTTTGAGAAACTGTGCGAAACGACACGGGCGGAGTTGAACCTCGCGAGCCATGCGTCGACGCCTGTGAGCGGTATGGGGGTGGTTCGGTTGTCCATCGCGAGCGACAATGGTCCGCGCTTAGTCCAGTTTAAAGATACTCTGTTCGTTCCGGATTTACGTACGAATTTGGTTTCGATCGCGAAGATTACGGACAGAGGGCACGAGATCACCTTTCGTCGAAACGACGCGTATATCAGGGACGAGCACGATCGGGTTTCTGTGGTCGCTGATCGCCGAGGTGATTTGTATTATGTGCGCGAAGAACTTGAGTGCGCGAGCGCGCAGACGAAACCCGTGAACCTTTTTGAGTGGCACGAGCGGCTCGGACATTTAAACGCGACAGATTTATTGAAGCTCGTACGGGCAGGTGTTATCCCTGTGGACATTGCGGAAGGTTCGGAGAATTTATCGCAATGCGAGATATGTTTAAAAGGGAAGATGACCGCAGTACCGTTCGAAAAACATCGGGCGCTTTCGGTCGAAAAATTACAACTCGTATTCTCGGATGTTGTCGGTCCTTTTCGTATAGAGTCGACGGGACGAGCGCGTTACTTCGTCACGTTTATCGACGACTGTACGCGATGGTGCGAGGTGTATTTTTTGACACAAAAGTCGGGAGTACTCGACGCGTTTAAACTGTACAAAAATCTCATGGAAACGCAGACTGGAAAGAAAATAAAGCGGTTTCAGTCTGACAACGGTCGAGAATATTGTAACGCGGAGTTTGACATGTATCTCGCGAATCATGGCATCGAACGGCGACTCACTATTCCTCATACTCCTCAGCAGAACGGAGTCGCGGAGCGGATGAACCGCACGCTCCTGGACATGGCTCGATGTCTGCTGCTACAATCGGATATGCGGACATCCTTCTGGTCGGAGGCTGTGGCGACGGCGTGCCACGTAAGAAATCGGTGTCCAACAAGCGCGTTAAAAGGCGCGACGCCGTTCGCGAGGTGGTTCGGAAAACCACCGACCTTCGATTACTTCGAGAAATTCGGGTCGCGAGTGTACGTTCTCGATAAAGATCCGACTAAAGACAAGCTCGCGCAAAGGGCATTCGAAGGGGTCTTTGTAGGATATCCTCGAGATCGAAGGGGGTACCGAGTGTGGTTGCCGAACGCGCGAAAGACTGTATACGCGCGCGACATACAAGTCGTCGGAGACGCGCATCGGGGAGAAGCGCGCGAACAGCGGGAGGCCGAAATCCTCGAGGAGCCGCGCCAAGAAATCCAGGAGATCGTGCGAACGGAAGTCGAGATTTCGCCGCCTCCTCCGCCACGGGGAAACGCGGAAATACCAGGAAGGGAGTTTCGTCAAAATCTGGAGGAGAGGAGAGGTCCCGGAAGACCTCGTATTCTGCGCTCGGGTCGCAGAGGGCGACCGCAAAAAATCTATTCTTCTCGGTCGTCGGTCGCTGAAACTGCAGAGGCGACGGAATCAGACGACGATCCTCCGATATTCTTCCCTGAGCCTGACGAACTCGAGGACGACGTATTCGCCGGTGTCGCGGAAGTTAGCCTGAAAGATGCGCTTGAAGGCGATGAAAGCGAGGAGTGGAAAGAGGCTGTCGAATCAGAAGTGAGAAGCCTCTTAAAATACGACACGTTAGATATCGTAAAAAGGGGCGACGGCGAAAACGTCGTGGGATGCAGGCTCGTACTCACTAATAAGTTTGCTCCCGACGGGAGGGTAGAGAAACGCAAAGCTCGTTTAGTCGCAAAAGGTTATAGCCAGAAATATGGTGTCGATTATTTTCAGACTTTCGCTCCCGTCGCGAGGCTAGAGACACTGAGATTGTTACTTGCGTTATCCATGGAACTTGGGTTGAAAGTTTGGCAGCTCGACGTGGTCACGGCCTACCTAAACAGCCCGTTAGAGGAACGGGTTTTAATGCAGGTGCCGACTATGCTCGATGAGATTCTAACCCGAATCGTGAGGCAACCGAAGGATTCCGAGTATCGCGATCGAGCGGAGAGAATGTTGCGAGATCTCCGTGGGGGTGGTAACGCGTGCAGACTAAAAAAGGCTCTCTACGGGTTGCGTCAAGCTGGGCGCCAATGGTACACGAATCTTAGAGCGACTTTTGAGAGCATGGGATTAAGGCCTACGTCCAATGAGCCGTGCCTTTTTCACAGAACTGTCGACGGAAGCATGCTGTTCGTTCTGATCTACGTGGATGACATCCTGGTTGCATCGCAGAATGAAGAGCACGTCAAAGATCTGAAACGTCACCTCCGCGAGAGGTACGAAATCAAAGACTTCGGAGAGGCAAAATATTGTCTTGGCCTTGAAATCGTGCAGAGTAAGGAAAGTATTGCTCTTGCACAGAGAGGATATATACTCGGATTGCTCGAGCGATACGGTATGAGCGGGTGCAATCCCGCGATAACGCCCTGCGAAATAAATAGGCGATTCGATGAGACCGAGAGCGAGGAACTTGGTAAAGAATATCCGTACAGAGAGCTAATAGGAGCCCTTATGTATCTCTCTGTAGCGACGAGACTTGACATCGCGAATACCGTTGCGAGATTGGCCCAATTTGTAAACAAGCCTCGCAAGTGTCATTGGCTCGGCGCAAAGCGTGTTCTACGTTACCTGGCTGGAACTTTACGAGCGAGCCTAAAATATACAAAGCAGAGGAACCGTTGGTAGGCTATACCGACGTAGATTGGGGCGGCTGCACCTTGGATCGACGATCATATACAGGTTACGCGTTTGTCTTTGGCGGCGCGGCAATAACATGGAAATCGCAGAAGCAAAGAACCGTGGCATTATCATCCACCGAGGCAGAGTATGTTAGCTTAAGTGAGGCGGTAAAGGAAATAATTTATTTGCGAAGCCTGCTCTGCGAGCTCGGTCAAGGTCATTTTGCCAAAGCGTGCTTATATATCGATAATCGGGGGGCCCTCTGTATTGCAAAGGATGCAGTTTTTCATGCCCGCACGAAGCACATTGACATCAGGCATCATTTCGTGCGAGAAGCCATCCAGGCAGAAGCGTTCTCGCTCGAGCATGTTTCAACGAAAGAAATGCGAGCGGACGTTTTGACAAAACCTCTAACGCGAGAGGGTCATCAAAAGTGTTTAAAAGGACTTGGAATGGACATTTTAAAATAATATGCGAGCCCGACCAGTGTGTTGAGAGGGCGTGTTGAGAATAACGCGACGACAAAGTTTCTTCGTTAATTTGGCGCGCTGTTGAGCAACACACGCGTCGAGCGGCCTTCAGCGAGCGGCCGGCATTGTTTACAAATCCCGGCTGATACTTAGCGTCCAGTTCCTTCTGTACAGGCCGATGAGATAATCGACCTGTCAAAGTCAAACTAAATAGCAAAGCGTCTGATTTGATCGAAGAAACAAATCAGACGTTGTCCGGCAGTTGAAGCGAGCAAGCGCTCTAGCGATTTCTTATCATTTTTCTGTAACGTTATTTTATATCCGAAATAAAGTACTCCGTTTTATATAACCGTTCCAACAACGTTCATGAAAATGTTTCTAGTAAATTCAGCGAATTGTTAAAGCACAATCGTGAAATTAATTCCGGGGAAGATTGTATAAAAATCCATTCAATAATTCACCATCAATTATACTTTAACAATGAAAAATAAAAAACCCACCGTTATGAATTGCTTTATTGGAAAAAAAAGAAAATAATTTTTCAAAAATAATGGAAATAAATTTTTAAAAATAATGTAGGGATGAGAAACGTCTTGAATAATTGTTGGGATAACAAAAAAAAAGAAGAAAAAAATAAGATCCGAAGGAGGAATCGAACTCGAGACCTCCGGTGCAAAAGACCGAGGCCTAACCGTCGGGACTAGACGGCGGCTCGACAAGTGCCTGACATTTTTAACTTATAAGGCGCATAAGAAACTTTGAATCAATTTTTCTCGGAATTTTCCAAGTAGTGCGTCCTACTACTTTAACCACGTGAGGTGCTAGGGGGCATCTTTCACCAGAAAAAACATTCGGCCAAATCCCCGACCCCACGGTCGTGCCGTCTCCTTGTTAGACGTTTTGTCTAAGTATAAGACTGTATAAGACTTTGTATATTTTCCAGGTTTGGTATCTTATCTGATGGGATAAAATTTTATATGAACGTACCTGCTCATATTTCACATAATATATGTTCAGGTATGGTTTCACGCGGCCAACTCGCCTTGGTACCTGACCAGATAAAAACATATATGAGATCTATATAGCAGAGTCTGGTACCGTATTTGATCGGATATGATCTTATACGAACAGATACGTTCACATATCACATCATGTATGTTCAGATACGAATTTACGGTTCGAACTCGCCTTGGTACTTAGCCAGATATAAACAGATATGAGTTCATATCTGTTTATGCAGCCAGATGCAGTATTTGATCAGATATGATCTTATATATGCATATATGATGTGGACTATGATCAGACCTAATCATAAATGATACTGTAAAATGTCAGATATGAATATATCTGATACATATACGAGAATATCTGAAACATATATGAACATACCCACTCAGACATGAACTTTTTTTCCCGGGAGAGTAAGATTTGCTCTCATATAGACGGAGTCATACCTGGTCTGATAGTTCAGATAAACTATGATTCTATCATATGAGCAGGTCTATTGTTCATAGATGTCCAGGTCTACTGGGATCCACGGTATTTTATTCTTATACGGACAGACAGATCTGGTCCAATAAGATTTGATTTGCCTGACATGATCAAATCTGGCCCAATAAAATCAGATCTTCCTGACATGATCAGATCTGGTCCAATAAAATCAGTTCTGGTCCAAGAAGATCAGATCTTGCCTGGGGATTGGATCTGGTCAGACCTGCTGTGATATGGACAGGTCTGCTCTTAAAATTATCAAAATGGCTCTGATATGATCATACATGCTCAGATATAAGCATACATGATCTGTCATGACACTACATGAACAGATATGGCCATTTTTCTTGTCTGTTCATATCTGATTCTACAGATATGATTCAGATATATTCAGATATGAACTTTTTTGCCCGAGAAGTGAGATGAAAGCACAGACAAACTCGGGACCGTTGTATCGGGAATGACCGATCGAGGCCCCCAGAACCACCGCGAGCACTGCTTTCATCTTCGTTTACTAACAAATGGTCCGATCATCGTTCTCGCGGCATCGTCTGCCTTCTTGACGAAAAATGACCGGAAGTGAGATGAAGGCACAGACAAACTCGGGACCGTCGTATCAGGAATGACCGATCGAGGCCCCTAGAACCACGGCGAGCACTGCTTTCACCTTTGTTTACTAACAAATGCTTCGGTCATCGTTCTGCCGACATCGTCAGCCTTCTTGACGAAAAATTACCAGAAGTCAGATGAAGTCAGAGACACACTCGGGGCCGTCACGTCGAGAATGACCGACCGACACCACAAGACCCATCGCGAGCATTGCTTTTATCTTTGTTTATCAGCAAATGCTCCGGTCATCGCTATCGCGTCATCGTCAGACTTCTTGACGAAAAAAAACCGGAAGTATCATTAAAGCAGAGACAAACTCGGAACCGTCGTATCGGGAATGACTGATCGAGGCCCCCAAAACCATCGCGAGCATTGCTTTTGACTTTGTTTATAAACATATGGTCCGGTCATCGTTCTGGCGGCATCGTCAGATTTCTCGATGAAAAATGACTGGAAGTAAGGTGAAACTCGCAAGGACAAACTCGGAGCCGTCGCGTCGAGGATGACCGACCGAGACCCAAATATTGATTCGAAAAAGTATTTAAAAAATGACTTTCCACCGTTTTGGAGAATCCACCACAACTTTGCAAATATTGGGAAAATGATGAATGTTTCCAGGAATTTTTTGAGCTTATTGCATGCCTAAAGACCCTGTAAATTTGCAAATGGATCGGTTTAACCGTTTTTTTCACCCGCATCCACAAACTTTTATGAAAAATTAAAGGGACACATTTCTTGCTCCTTAGACGTCAAAAGACGATGGTTAAGATGAAAACAAAAATTCGTTATTTTTCTCACTACTTTGGTTTGCATGTAATTCTGCATCAACTACACATAAAATCTCACAAACGAAAATAAATGTCTGTGTTGAATTTTTTTCTTCAATCTTTATCGATTGGCAAATCGTATAGCTATTCGTGTACAAAAGGCGTATGAAGATTCGCTTGAGGGTGTCAACTTAATTCAATCCACCTCATTTCAACTCGCTAAATTATAGCATGCAAACAAAGAAATCGCAGATGATCATTTCATACAATTTCGTAAACAGTTTGAAATGAAAAGAAATAAAAAATTGGTTTTTTAAAAATATTTATTGAATAGTCAATGGGAAATTGTAAGAAAAATAACAGATCTTTCCCGCAATATTGTGAATTTTTTTCATTTCAAAATGTGTAGAACATTTTATAAAATCATCATCTGTTCAGTGTTGATTCGATTTTTTTGTTTGGATGCTATAATTTAGCGAGTTAAAATTGGTTGCGTTAAATTGAATTGATACCCCGAAGCGAATCTTCATACACCTTTTTACACGCATCGCCATACGATTCTTCAATGGATAACTTTTTAATGGATTCTTCAATGGATAACGATTTTAAAAAATATCAAAACTTTGCAATTTGTTTTTGTTTGTGAGATTTGATGAGTATTTAATGCAAAATTACATGCAAACAAAAGTAGTGAGAAAAATAACGAATTGTTTTTTTCATCTTAACCATGTATTCGGCTAAAAAAATACCTGGCAATATCGATCGTTTTCGCAATATTTGCAGCTTGCCGCTGTTCCCGAGATACTGCGGAAGTCAAACTCAACGTTTGAACTATCGTTCGATTTCGAAATTTTGATATTGTTTTTCTGTGATAACATTTTTCGAGCGACTTCTATTCGGATCTTCCGTGTTCAAAATCGAATCTGCTTCGCTTCGGTCAGCGCGGAACGCCATTTTTATTTTTTTTTAAATTTTTTTTTCTTTTTTTTTCCGTGAAATTTTATTTTTTCACATGAGCCTTATATTTTTTTCGAAAAGTTCCCGAAAAACTATTCCAACAGCGCACCTCAGCTGATTCGAAATGGCCGCCCAAATGGATTTAAAAATAGGTGGCCATCCCCAAATTGTCACCCTATGTGTGGCCGTACTGCGGTTTGGAATATGCATTAAATGAATTTTTAAGAGAAAAACATGTATCGAGAGCATTGTTTTCTCTCGGTTGGTCGTTTATGCCGAGAATGCGGGTTAAAAAAAATTAACGACGAACCACGTTGAAAAAAAACGCCGAAACGACCGCGGAAGGTTCAAAAAGAAATCTTGAGCCTTTGCCGCGGTCGTTGCGCCGTTTTTTTTTTCAACAGTAAACATTATGGATAAGCGTGTATCATAAACATTTCTCTATCTTCAATGAGCATCGTGGCTGAGTTGGCAGCGTGACGGATTAATAATCCTTGCCGTCCGGGTTCGATTCCAGGTGAATCGACTTTTTTATCTATTTTTTTTCTTCATTTTATATTCAAAAAATTTCGAACTTACTCTCGCTTTAGCTATTCTCGTCTGTCCAGGCATTGTCTATGATATTTAATTCATATCCCTGCTGCAAGTTCCCGTACGGGTTTTAGTGTGGGAATTTGTCGGAAAGCCAGGGACAGCCAAGGAAAGTGTGGGATCCTGCACGGTTTCCTGTACAGGATGAACATTCCTGTTCAGGAACCTGTGTGGGGCAACGTGGGAAGCTGAATCCTGTACGGGATCCTGTACGGGAGAACGCAGGGAATAAATTCCTGTACAGGAACCTGCATGGGAAGCGGTGTGGGGCAACGTGGGGTGCTGAATCCTGTACGGCATCCTGTACGGGAAAATGCAGAAAATAAATTCCTGTACAGGAACCTACATGGGAACCTGTGTGGGGCAATGTGGGTCGCTTAATGTTTGAGACAGCGCTTAACAAGCTAATTACGATTGAATCAAAACAAATGTGAAACTTCTAATTTTTTCATTTGTATCTACACTTTTGTGAGAAAATAAATCATTAATCACTATTGTCAACGTTTTTTTGAAAATGTTTTATCTCAAGTCAACAATATTGTTTTTCAACGTGGGTCCCGGCCTCGCAAAATGGCGTGAAATATTTAATACACAGTTCTTAGTTAAACTTAATTAAACGCAATATCTTAATGTTTTTTTTTTATTAAACTTTTTTATTACGTTATCATTTCATGTCTTACAAAAATGTGTTTACAGAAAATTGCAATAATATTATATGATTAATTTACTATTAAAATGGCTATTAATAGAAATACAAGTTCGTTAGCGGTGCAATATGTTCATCCTCGTGTACCTTAGTGTGGAAACACACTTTAAAAATGTTGGCAGTGGGGACTGCAATTAAATTACTCTTTATCTCAACTATTTATCGTAACACCAAATTACGGGTTCCTTTATGGGAACCCGTACGGGTTCCGTGTATGAAAACACCACGTCGGATCCCGTATAGGAACCCGTACGGGTTCCGTGGACGAAAACACCACGTGGGATCCCGTGTGGGATCCCATACAGGTTCCTATGTGGGAATTTGCAGCAGGGCTATGTTTAATTTTAAAAAAGACATTGGCTACCGGGGATCGAACCCGCGTCGTCTGCACTCAGAGTCCGCACGCTGATATATCAACCGCGAGGCTGTTGTGACTGCAAACCTGCCTTACGTATACACACGTTTCCAAACTTTAAAAAAAATCGCTGCAGGACCAATTGCATATTCTTTTTATGACCCCAAAGTATTATTGAAGACAAAAGAAAACGATTTTTCCAAAATCCTAGAGTGGTGGCATCCCTTAAAGAAAAGAAATTGATTTTTTGATCGTTGTCAATGTATATCCCCTCTTTTAAGGAGGGAGGTCTAGTTAGAATTTTCAAAAAATCAATTTTTTTCATTTTCTAAAAGTATAATATCTTACGAGTATTTTCCGACTAATTGAATGTAAATCAGACCATTATTCGCCGAAATACATAACTTTGAAGGACGCCGTGTTTGAGCCATATAAAGTAAACAGGTAGCGGCAGCTGTGCGCATGACTCCAACGGGTCGCTGAAGGTCTTTATTGTATTTCATACCTATATATATATATATATATATATATATATATATATATATATATATTATAATCCCCCGAAAAAACTCAGGAGAACTATCCGAAAAAAATGCGGTGCGCTTCTGAGCCGGGATTCGAACCCGGGACCTTTCGATTGCCGGTCGACTGCTCTGACCAACTGAGCTACGCCAGCCCGCTTACCTCACCTTTCTCGGATAGTCTCTATATGGTAACGCAACGTTACAAACCCCCCTGCCAGAGTCGATCCGGCTCTGGAGAGTCGACTCGAAATTTTTGCCCAAACTAATATCTCAACGCAACGGGAACTACGACAGAAGCGGGGATTGTCTGAGGGACGGAAGGGGGAAGGGGTACTACAGACCGTCCGGCCTGAGGGGAAGGGAGGGGGCTACCTCAATGAGACTCTTATCTCAGGGAGGGGATTCTTTTTTCCACGGCAATCAAGAACAATTCTGATTCCGTATATCCTTGATTCGGCCGTGGGCCGCTGTTGGGCGCCATTTATAATCCCCCGAAAAAACTCAGGAGAACTATCCGAAAAAAATGCGGTGCGCTTCTGGGCCGGGATTCGAACCCGGGACGTTTCGATTGCCGGTCGACTGCTCTGACCAACTGAGCTACGCCAGCCCGCTTACCTCACCTTTCTCGGATAGTCCCTATATGGTAACGCAACGTTACAATATATATATATATATATATATATATATATATATATATATATATATATATATATATTGTCACGTGATTTTTTAAGTCACGTCACAGATGGGCTGCCGACGATTTAGTCGTTCTCTCGATGCCCGGGTTACGACCCCTCCGTGTATGTTACGGGCCTTTCCTCCAGTATGTTTGTTTTTGTAACGTTTTAGGTTTGGGTTTTGTTGTTGTTTCTGGTGAGGTTGGCGTGCGAAACTCGGTCGAGCGGCATGTCGCTCAACGTACCGAGCGAGGGACGCACCCAACGAGGCTTTCGGGGAATCGGTGCACGCCCGGCTGAGATGCCGGCGCCCCACCGCAGTGGTGCATCGTGTTGAAGAGCGGGCCGTTTGGGTTACGGGTGGAGGCGGGAGACCTCCGCGCCGCGCTTCTAGAGAGAAGCTTTGCCCGCTCTCGCATGGTGACCCGGGGATGCGATCCCCGAGAGCCTCCATGTTACCTAGGAGGAAAGGTCCCGATCTGTTACCGTTCCGCTTGCGGGGTACTCGGGCAGGAAATATAGCTTCCGAAATAAATATTCTTCCAGAATATTCTAGCTCCCGAAATAATATTTCAGCTCACGAATAGTATCAGAAAATGTTCTCGCTCGAAGTAGCGTTCTCGCATGAGATGAGCGCGCGAGCGTATTTACATTTTTTTCGATAATCGCGCTCGACAATTATCTCGCTCGCTGGCCTTCGCCACGCGAGGTATAATTGGCGACCGATTTTGCTCTCGGACGAGGTCCATCGGAGAGTTTCGCTCCTGACGCCGTGTGAGACAGACGTATTTCTCCACGGGTCCTGTTCGCGATCCCGTGCCCGGAAGGCGGGTCCTTCCGGACGGAGATAAGTTCCCGTGGTTTGAAAACAACCAGCTCCCGCAAAATAAAATAAAACAATTTGTTATTTTTTTATTGTTCCCGCGTATCCGTCGTCTCGTACGCTACTCCTGGTGAATCCCGACCCCTCTACCACGACTCACAGCCTGAGCGGCCGTGCTCTACCGCAACCATCCCCCCGGGTAAGTGCATCCAGTTAGTCCGGTTACACGATTCCGGCGAAACAAAAATCAGGGAGGTCTCCCGACTCCCAGGTCATACCGGTTAGGATTCCGGTGAAACGAAAATCGCGGAGTCCTCCAGCTCCGATGGTGGGTCAGGGCAGATCCCCCTGGCATACCGATTGAGAAATCCGGTGGAATAAAATTCTCTGGCGCCCCGGGTAGTGCGGATGCACCCACGCGGGGTGGACGGCCGAAGGTGACGGTTCCCGCACCTAGCTCTCGTATTCACGTTCTCGATTTCATGGTAAGTAAAAATAATCCCCGTCACTATATATACATATATATATATATATATATATATATATATATATATATATACACATACATACACACACACTTATATATATATATAGAAAATAAGAAAAACCTTTGTAGTTCGAAATACTGTTTCAGAAGCAGTTTGATTCGAAACGTTGAATCGTGCGAACGTTTATATTCGGAACAGTTTCTTGAGTTCTCGTGGTGCAAATATCAACAAGCAAAGGCCGAGAAGAAGTTGAAGTCTTTCAAACACGATTACACTGCGTTGCCGAAGCAAGTCTTCGATGCAATAAAACCTATTTATGAAAGTCTCAGAAACGATGAATTGTTGCAAAGGTGCATTGGAGGTTTCACACAGAACAGCAATGAAAGTTTTAACCAAATCGTTTGGAAGATCATGCCGAAAACATTACCTGCCAGCTATACTACCCTCAGCATAGCCGCTTACATCGCTACCTGCACTTTTAAGGCGTTACCCCCACTTGTAGCGCAAAAAAGGCCTTTTTGATGAATTTTTTTAAAGAAAACTACAAAACTTTTTTAATCGATCAATATACCATCTTAAAGAACACATCGTGAAGAACTTTCAGTAATTTTTTTATTGAAAAATATTACATTGTTTAGGGGCAAATGGCCGTCAATGAAATAATATTTTTATATACACGGTTTGCGGTGACCAACATTGCGGCGAAGTGGCTCATCTGAAAAAAAAATGTGGATGGATTTAGTCAAATATAAGTATAAACTAGTCTTTAATCGAAGGATTTTAAAAAATATTCATTTTTCACAAAATGGCGGACAGTCAAAGTTAATGGTTCGATTTTAACGAAAAAAACGGCCGTTTTTTGGCTATAAAACGGTCATTTTTTTCGAAAAAAAAATCGAACGATTAAAGACTACATTTTTATGTATTAAATAAGCCTGCAAAATTTCAA
Source organism: Ophion slaviceki (assembly GCA_944452715.1). Lineage (NCBI taxonomy): Eukaryota > Metazoa > Arthropoda > Insecta > Hymenoptera > Ichneumonidae > Ophion > Ophion slaviceki. The sequence goes on from OX101784.1 coordinate 25,826,863, forward strand.
GAAGATCGGTTCATTAGTGTTCGAGTAATCTTGGTCACCGACTTCAGAAATGCCATTTTGAGAAAAACGCGTGTAAAGTTTCAATTTCAGCTTACACGAAGAAAATATTTTTTTTTGTAAACTTACATAGAGTCATCTATTCCGGGCATAAAAAAAAACTGCAATTCAAATTGCATTTCAAAAAAATGCAATAAAAAAAAATCGATTTTTTCAAAATCGCAAGTGGCGGTAACCCCTTAACGAGGGTACATACGGTTTGCTAGCAGTCTTTGATGCCATGGGGATCAAGTTGGGACCACACGCCCACGCGTTTGCCAAGGCCGAAGATTGTATTCGAGTCGAGAAAGCTAACCGGCGATCCCTGGAAAACACTCGAGAGGCGAGGGTAGCTCGGCGGCAACTGAAAATGGCTTCAGATGCAAATAATAAAGCGCAGGAAGGCGAACTATATGGCCCAGGAATAGACGACTCTATGTAAGTTACGAAAAAAAAATTTTATCTGCATGCAAATCGTACTCAAAACTTTAAACTCGTTTTTCTCAAAACCATGTTTTCGAAGTCGGTGATCAATGTAACTCGAGAACGGCTTTACCGATCGGGTTGAAATTTATATCACTTCTTCTATACATAATTTTTCTCCGGATGAACGAAGGATTTTTCTTGGACAATTATTTTTTTATAGTCAATTTTTGCAAGTGAAATTTTGGTCAAAACGCTTTTGACTTTCAACGTCCGCCATTTTGTGAAAAATGGAAATTTTTCAAAACCCTTCGTTCAACCGGAGCATTATATCATTAACTAAAGATTCCCCCCTGTTTTGTTGGTTTCAGATAATCCGTCACAGCGTGAGAGTGATCACCGCAAAACCTGTTTTTTGTGCAGCGTCCTCGGCCATTGATACGTATCGGCTTATTTTCAAAACATATTTCTTTAAAAAAATTATAATGTTTACATTAAATATATATCTTTTAAACGGAAGGACTTTTGTTGTAAATTATTTTATCGTTTGGCCGAAAAAAAATCGGAAAAGAGACCTTTTTTGTAACGTTCCAACTAGACCTCACTCCTTAAAGACTTTAAAAGAATTTCGTACGTGTTAGCGAAAACCGGCAGAAAATTATGAAGCAACTCGTTAACTTCTTTGATGTTCGCTATTTCGGTGTTCGCTATTTTGGACCATCGCTCGTTTGCCTACCTGAGATCTACACTTTCGAAGTTTGTATACTCGACATATGTCTTTTTGTTATCGATGGTATTACCAATATTAGATACTCACTTCTTTCTATTTCGGAGATATGGATATCGCACTTGTTTGCAATTGGAGGCTCTTTAAGCAGCACTTTCGGAAGTGATCTTGAATTGTCGAATTGTGTGGTCAGAGGCTTTTCAAGCTGCTCTTCAATCGATCAATAGTTCCTTGAGTTACGCATTTGGGAACCATATATTCTCGAAAGCGTCACGTTTTGAAGACGAAACTCTTTGAGCTGACGGGGGGTGGAGTTGATTGCTTCCTCGTGGTGCCCTCCGAGAACGAGTGCATGAATTTATTGTGAGAATATATAAACTGTACTTGCAGTTTGCAGTATTTGATTAGCGCACTCGGCTAAACAATCAACAAAGCATTTTTTAATAAATAGACGTTGGATAAGTTGGAAAAAAAGTGCCGAAACGATCGAGAAAGAGAAACTTTGAGAAAACAAACTTTCAGTCTTTCTCGATCGTTTCGGCATTTTTTTTTTCAACACATTTCACATTGGATGACCGTCTATGCCTAAGGCCGCTTTGCTGTCACAAGAGCCTCGTGGCTAAGATATCAGCATCCGGGCTCTGAGTACGGACGACGCGGGTTCGATACCCGGCAGCAACATTTTTTTTGTTTGTTAAACATATATGAATTAAGTATAATAAATAATGCCTGGACAGGCGAGAGTAGCTAAAGCGAGAGTAATATTGAATTTTTTAAATATAAAATGAAGAAGAAAAATAGATTTAAAAAAGTTGATTCACCGGGGATCGACCCGGACCACAAGCATCGTTAATCCGTCACGCTGCCAACTCAGCCACGACGCTTATTGAGGATAGAGAAACATTTATGATACACGCTTATCCATAATGTTTACTGTTGAAAAAAAACGCCGTAACGACCGCGGCAAAGGCTCAAGATTTCTTTTTGAACCTTCCACGGTCGTTTCGGCGTTTTATTTTTCAACAGGGTTCATCGTTAATTTTTTTAACCCGCATTCTCGGCATAAACGGCAACCGAGAAAAACAATTATCTCGCTACATATTTTTCTCTTTGAAATTCATTTAATACATACTTCAATCCGCAGTGCAGCCACACATATATGTCGAGCTCGATCGGACGGAAAACCTCGCTCCGTTCGCCTGTCGAATGAGCGAGGGGCAGAGACTTTTCCCCACCGAGCTACCCATTCGTGTTCACGCTGACTGCGATACCGACTTGAGCGGTGATCACGGACTCGCGCGGCTACAAGGGAATCTGCAACCTCGACAGAGGCGATGATCACAAAATCATACTCCCGAACTCGCCGCCGCGATTTAGCGACATTTACGAGGCACGCCGAAAAGGGCCGCGTTGTGCATCTCCCCACTAATCTCTGTTTTCGGCGTGCCTCTGAAACGGCGCTAAATCTCGGCGGCGAGTTCGGGAATATGATTTTGTGTACATCGCCTCTGTCGAGGTTGCAGATTCCCTTGTAGCCGTGTGAGTCGTGAGCACCGCTCAAGTCGATATCGCAGTCAGCGTGCACACGAATGGGTAGCTCGGTGGGGGAAAAGTCTCTGCCCCTCGCTCTAGTGCAGCCAGATCGCGCGTAAAAGTTACCCCCTCTCTAGTCTCTTACGCGCCCGTCTCATAATCATAGTAGCGCGTGTCCGTGAGCGAGCGATGCTCGGACATCTTCGGAAAGAGCCGAGCATGGTCGAAGTGTCCCAACGCGCCTTCGGCAGCTACACCAATACATGGACGCTGAAGGCTTCGAGGGAAAAAGCAATCTGAGCACGACTCGCGCGTGACGTCACCCATTGGCACGCGCGAGACTTTTAGATGATTTCAATGCTTATTTAACTCTTGATTCTCTGCGTTATTAATGTATACAAAAAATGTGTCGCTTATTTTTTTAGTTTATACGTTAATTTAAATATAATAATAAATCTAAATCACAACTTATTTATCTTATATAAAATTGTTTACGCTTTACTTACATCCGTCCTCATGCCAAATAAATTATAATTCATAAAAGTAAGCGGACATATATTGATATTCGTATTATTATATTAATTCTCATACTTTCATCAAGCGATAAAGCATTATCCCCAAAAACAAACCAATCATCCATCCCGCCGCGAATCGTAAGTACCAGAAAGTGCACGTATTCTACAAGCGATGAGACGGTCCTAGGGATGGGCGATGTTTTTCGATTAATTGAAAGTGTCGATGTTTTCGGTCCAATAATCGATTATATTTTGTCGATTTTTTTGGCGATCGATTAATCGATTCTCGATTTTGATAAAGTAACATCGAAATACATATATGTAATGCCTTCTCGCAAGACGTGACGCCCGGATTGGTATATAATATAACAGCCAATCACAAATCATCTTGCCCTCGCATATTTTTCAACACAAACCTAAAGGTGAATTCTGATTGTTGGACTTGGCATACTGTACGCGATACCGGATGAATGATGCGCGAGATCCAATGAGAGATGAGGTATATACCGAAAAGTCTATACTGAAGCGGAACTTTCATTGGATATCGCATATCGTCAATACCGTGACAGCGTCAACCGTCACCCGCGTAACATATTCACCGCAGGAGGCCTATTCTGTAACTCGTTATAACCCGGTAACGACAGTTTTCGGTATCGTTAGCTTGCGACAGCCAATTGCATGCACGTTCCAAGACGAAAGGGGGCCTCTTATTGGCTGTCGGTAGCTAACGATAACGAAAACTATCGTTACCGAGATATAACGAGTTACAGAATAGGCCTACTGTAGGCCTATTCTGTAACTTGTTATAACTCGGCAACGACAGTTTTCGTTATCGTTAGCTTGCGACAGCCAATCGCATGCACGTTCAAAGACGAAAGGGGGCCTCTTATTGGCTGTCGCTAGCTAACGATAACGAACACTGTCGTTACCGAGACATAACGAGTTACAGAATAGGCGTACTGGGAAGACATACAAGAGAGAACGCGTGAACCGTAATAAGTGCCGAAACCCCGGTCTACATTTTGCAGAAATATCGGGTTCAGGATTCGAATTGCGGGGACGAACTGGCGCCCTAACCTGATCACTGGTTATCACGTCCATTTTCGCTTTTATTTACTCAACACCTTCATTAAACATTTTATTTTGTGTCAAAGAACAGAATTATAGAGAGAAAAAATGTTTTCGGGAAGTCGGATTTTACATACGTTTCCAGAACACATGGGTCGTTTGCGTCCTCGACAGATTTTTACGGCTTACCAGCTGGAGCTGAATTAACCGATTCTGGCGGACCCGGGGCAGTGAAATAACGCTATCCCAAACTTTTTTTGAATAAGAATATGAACGTCACGGGTAAACACACCTTCACGGGATACCCCATTGATGAATTGTCGAGGATGCAAACAACCCATGGATCTCTTAAAATATTAAAAGAAAGGAGTATGCTGAATTTCCGATCGAAATTCGATTTCCGCTTTTCGGAAGTTTATCCGATTGTAGTTATGAAATTTATGTTTTAATGATGGCAATCTTTTTCCCAATATGGCATCTATGGATACAACTGGACATATTTCTAGATATAGATAGAACTGAATAGTAAATTATTAAAAGAATCGGGTTTGTACGGCGAAGAGATTCAACAATATAAGAACCCCGTTCATGGTTCACCAATTTTTTTATACTCGATTAATCGAATCGTCGATTGTTTAGAGGAAAATATCGATTTTCCGTAACGATACTTCGAAAAAATGTCGATTTCTTAATAATCGATTATATTTTGAACATCGCCCATCCCTAGACGGTCCCGTTGCTAGCGTTCCTGGCTTCGGTCCGCAGGGGCCCCCAGTGCAAATTTTTCTCCAAATTTTTCATAATTTCTTATATTTTAGTCACATTTGAGATTTTCGGAGAAAAAGTGATTTAAAACAGATTCAAGTACTGGTCTATTTTCCAAAAACTCATTTTTTTTACTGAAAATTCATGATTTCTCATTTTTTTCCCGGAAATTTCTCTTTTTCTTATGACCTGAGTGAACGGCTGCGAAGATATTCGGAGAAAAGTTAAAGATGAAAAGAAAATGAGATTTTCGTTAAAAAAACTTTTTATTATTATTTTTTTCCGGAAATTTCCCTTTTTCCTATTACCTGAGTAAACGGCTGCGAAGATATTCGGAGAAAATTTAAAGATGAAAAAAATGAAATTTTTGTAAAAAAAACTTGATATAATTTTTTTTCCGAAACTTTTTCTTTTTCCTATTGAGTGAACGGCTGCGGAGATATCCGGAGAAAAGTGGTAGATGAAAAAAAAAGATTTTCGTAAAAAAAACTTATTACATTTTTTTATCCCTCATAATTCTGAGAAATAATGAATTTCCGAAATTTTTGCAAACATTGTTTTCCTTAAGGGGTAACACCACTGTAACGGCCTGCCACGAAGCGTTTCAGACAAATAATACTTGGGGTAATTATTAAGCATATATTGAAGTATATTGCAAAAAAATTTTATGGGAAAATATTACAAAATGGCGACACTGCAGAAAATTCTTCCGAGGCATGTTGAACTTAAGGTGCTCTACGGCACGTAGTATAACTTGTGCCAATTTTAATCTGGACAAAATAATTTTTTTAAATTAAATCTAGATGAGTGTATCTAGTGAACTACGTAGGAGATTTTAGAAATATTGATTTTTGAATAATTGCCGAGTATTTGACTAAAAATGTTCATTTAGACTTAATAAGGCAAAATTCTTTTTTTTAATTAAAATTGGCACAGTTATACTGCGTGCCGCAGAGGTTCGACATGCTTCGGAAGAATTGCTGCAGTGTCGCCATTTTGTAATATTTTCAGATAAAAATTTCTAGCAATATACTTAAATATATGATCAATAAATACCGCAAGTATTATTTGTTGATCACATTTTCTTCCGCCAAAAAAAAAATTTCAAAAAATCCGCTTCTTGTAAGGCCGTTACAGTGGTGTAACCCCTTAAAGTCTTCATATAATTTCCGAGATTTTCCCGTGATCGTAATTAAAATAATGAAATATTCGGAGAAATTCGGAGAAACTCGGATGTTTGCGTAAAAATAATTGTCCGCAAAACTCCGAATTTTTCATATTTGTTCCAATTCATAGAAAAATTCGGAAAAAGTCTGAAAAATTTTTCGGAAAAAAACGGAGTTTTTCGGAAAATATTTGCACTAGGGGCGCGAGATCGTTCCCCGCGCTCAGTGCTTTTTTAAAAATTATTATTACTATTAATTCTTATTTGATTAGTTAATTTTATTAGTTATCATTATCATTTTAATTAGTTATCTTTTAGGGTCGACAAATTTATCGCGCACTTATTTTAATAGACTTTTCCCCTTCCGAGCTACCCATTCGTGTTCACGCTGACTGCGATACCGACATGAGCGGTGATCACGGACTCGCGCGGCTACAAGGGAATCTGCAACCTCGACAAAGGCGATGATCACGAAATCATACTCCCGAACTCGCCGCCGCGATTTAACGCCATTTACGAGGCACGCCGAAAAGGGCCGCGTTGTGCATCTCCCCACTAATCTCTGGTTTTACATCTCCCTAACAATCTCTGCGTCCATGGTACAGCGCATGGAGACTAGCTAGGAGACTGGAGAGAAGGAGTCGACACTCCTGTCTCAAACAGTTCTTTCAATCGGTCGCAGAGGTGTCTCAGTTCCGCCGCAGGCGTCGCTAGTGTTCCCCAGAGCCCATAATATACAGTAATACAAAACTGCCTAAGGGGAAACTGACCGTGTTATGGCGGCAAAATTGTTTGCGGCTATCAAATACAAATATATCTGTCGTGTACACCAGCACAGGAGCTATCGAACTATGTGTATAATAATGGAGATGACTCCTCGCGAGTCAATGAGATAAAGGAAAAAAGTAAACACTCTAGATAGGAATTATAAAACAAATTTCAACTATTGATGGCAGTAAAATAAAAAATATATTCTTCCATGTTGTTTTTGTATCGAGTTCTTTTGGCATTGGACGAGTTCTTTGATTGGTTGAAACTGCTTCAATTCGCTCGTACAACCAGATACCTGTATGAATGCAAAAGACAAAAATTAAAACTACCGAGCCTCGAACTCAGGAACTTCAATACAGTAATCTAACGTTCTACCAACTTCGCCACACAATCATTTGCCAATTAATATAATCTTCTCATATTTAAGTGATTGCCGCGCTTGGGGTTCAATTAGGCTTGACGGCTTGTTCGGTTGGTTCATCACTTAATTTAATTTATATTTAGCTTCATTTTGAAACGTAACTAGCAAATAACGAGTTTCCATGGGTATACATATAATAAGCACGTGTTGAAAAGACAACCCCAGCATGTAGAGCCAACATTCCCGCATTCGCCCGGTTTCTTGCATGTACATGTTATTATTATTATTTATTATTATTATTGTACAGGAAAACAGAGTAACGCGCATCCGAATAATAAATACATTACGAGATACATTACGGTTGGTTTATCGCTTTATTCGCGTTTCATTATAATTAGCTATACTTTTTAACATAACAGGCAAATCATAAGTTTCCATAATAAAATAACTCGTGTTGTACTTATTATATAATTATTATATCTGATGTGCTTTTTATATAATAAACCCATGTGAATAAAACAACACGAGTTGTTTCATTAATATTATTTATATTTTATTCATTATATATATGTACACAATATTATTATATATTATAATAGAAGGAATCCTCACTTGGGTGTTATATCGTTCGGGTGTGCGAGAGAGAACGCACCATGACTGTTCCAAGTGAGTACGAGACAGAATCACAGACACGATCACCCCAGTTTTGTGATTGGTCGTTGAGGCGAAGCTCGAACCTTATGCAGTTTTGTATTACTATATATTATGGGCTCTGGGGAACACTAGCCACGCCTGCGGCGGAACTGAGCACTACATCTCTGAGACCGATTGAAAGAAATTCGTACATACAGGCTAGGACAGAGATTAGTAGGGAGATGCACTACGCTCCCCTTTTCGGCGTGCCTCGTAAATGGCGCTAAATCGCGGCGGCGAGTTCGGGAGTATGATTTCGTGATCATCGCCTCTGTCGAGGTTGCAGATTCCCTTGTGGCCGCGCAAGTCTGTGATCACCGCTCAAGTCGGTATCGCAGTCAGCGAGAACACGAATGGGTAGCCCGGTGGGGGAAAAGTCTCTGCCCCACGCAAATCGCGCTCGCTCGACACGCGAACGAAGCGAGGTTTTCCGTCCGATCGAGCTCGACATATATGTGTGGCCGTACTGCGGATTAGAATATGCATTAAATGAATTTCAAAGTGAAAAACATGTATCGAGATCATTGTTTTCTCTCGGTTGCCCGTTTATGCCAAAAATGCGAGTTAAAAAAATTGACGACGAACCGCGTTGAAAAATAAGATGCCGAAACGACCGAGGTAGGTTCACAAAGAAATCTTGAGCCTTTGCCGCGATCGTTTCGACATTTTTTTTAAACAGTAAACTTAATGGATAAGGGTGTATCATAAATGTTTCTTTATCTGTAATGAGCGTCGTGGCTGAGTTGGCAGCGTGACGGATTAACGATGCTTACGGTGCGGGTTCAATCCCCGGTGAACCAACTTTTTTTCTTTTTATATTCAGAAAAGGGGGTAGCCGGTTAAGGGGGGTCTGACGGCCCCCACCGAGTTTGATCGAATCGACCCAAAAACCTGAAAGAGGGCTGAAAAACAAAATTTTAGAGATATTTTTTAACCCCCTAAACCCTTATGAAAACACCATAATCGCAAAAAATGCGTTTTTTTTATGTTTAATTTTTTTTTGAGCTTTCAAATGCATTTTAAAGCGGTTTTAACACAACCAAAATTTTGTTTCAGATGTGTAGACATTCCCTGAATTTTTCCAGATTTTTTCGTAAAGTTAAATCATGTGCAACATAATTTTAATGGCAAAAAAACCGTAAAAAATCGTCATTTTTTGTATTTAATGCTATGGTTTTTATTGACGTATTAATGGTAAAAAATCGTGCACCATAGCATAGAAAGCTACTATCTTCCTCTACAAAATGACGCTAATTGGGCTCAATTCGGTCGTCTCTAGCGTCCGAAAATCAAACTTGAATAAATTCCGTTTTTATAATTTGAGCATTTTCAGTTACGAAAATGACACAAAATCATATTTTTCAATTATTTTTTTAAATAAAAGTACATTTTGGGGTTTCTGAGGTCGCCGATTACAAATTTGATGTCAAAAATTAGTTTTGTCACATGACAGCTGTCAAAACGAAGAAAAAATATTTTAATTTTTGAAATTTTTTAAAAAAGCTATGGGAACGATATTAATAAGGATTTTTTAGGTCGCTGATTATAAATTCATTCTTATACACGAATTTTTAATCGTAACAGCTGTCAATAGTTATATTAACAAACAAAAAATGACGTATTATTCAGAAAAAAAATTTGGAATTCCCCGACTAAACTGTCACCTGGCGGAGAAAATCCCAACTTGTACCTTATTAAGCCACGTACCCGAGTGCCTAAGGCCACCGTACCCACGTGGGCCTTAGGCTCGTATGCCCCTCCGCACGGTACTGCGCATGCCCACTACGCACTGACGCATCGAGAACCCCGCTCCACGCGGTCTCTCTTTCTCTCTGTGTTCAGCCGCCGTCCAGTACACACGTCATGCGACGCGCTCTGCTCCGTTAAACAAATCTATTTGTTTTGTTAACAGCGTTTTTTTAATTTATCGTTTAACCTGCCTATCTCAACACGAAGTGATTGAAGCAGTATTCTAAGGTGAGTTTGAATATCAATTTAAATATCAATCAACATAAAAATTGATTTATAATCATAACCTCAATCTACAATCGTTTGCCTCATAGTCGACTTGAAATCGTACAGAAGGTGGCCGTCAACTTCAAGTTGTTGTTTAGTTCACTCACATGAAAAGAATTTAAAAAAAGCAAAAAAAAAAACAAAACTAAGACGAAACGATATTTCAATAAAAAAATGATTTGGAATACAATAATTTATTTCTGTTTTGTTTACCGATGTTTTCAACATTTTTTTTGTTTTGATTTACAATTTTTAATGTACTTTCGATTTTCGTTACTTTTGTTCTATTTGTTTTTTTAATTATGGTTTTTTTTTATTCCGGGTTTCAGTTACTTTTTTCATTTTTTTCAAAAAAAAAAAAAAAAAAATAATTTGTTAATCATAATAAAAAAAATAACAATGTTCTTTTTTTTTCTTTAGGAAAAACTGTGCGATGCCACCGAAAAAACGAAAATGTACGGCTGGTGAAAGGTGCATAAGATGCAACAGATTGTTGCGTTATGATACCGGAAAACAGAAGTCCATTTCTTCAGATGATGACGTACACTTATATACTAAACTACTAGGTAAACGAGTAGAGAAAGGTGACGTTTTATGTCATCTGTGTCGTTCCGCAATCGCTAAATCCCGAACGGTTTCATCCCGAAGAAAATCCTCTGCCAAACGTCAATCCCGAGGAAAATCCTCTGCCAGATGTTGATCGCGAACAAAATTCTGTCGATCCTGTAGAGAGACATTCATCAACACTCTCCAATTTGACAGTATCAGATGACACAGAACAATCTTCGGAACAGTCTTCGCAACAATTGTCACGGTCGGAGTCTGGATCTTCCACAGGACAGTCATCACAATCTTCTAAGGACCCTCCTTACGTTCTTCGTCCAAGAGAACCGGACTATGAAATGATCGAGATGCCTTTCAACAGAGTTACCGCGACTCACAAATGTTGTTGCGTATGTCTTACTCCAATTACGACATCTCCGGTTGTTCCGTTTAAAGCGAGGTTACAGGTATTTATAAGTTCACGAATTTTCATTCCAAAAGGCAATCGCTGTTGTCCTGTACATCTTATCAGTGAACGTATGTACGTTGACGAAATTTCAAACTTGAAAATATTTTCGAATACTTGTACTATCAGTTCTCAAGAGTTGGCATTATTTTTGGATGCACTGTCCAAGAAATGCGACAACAGTATTTTAGACAGAGTAGATGATTACAATTTATCGGCAGAGCGCATAAAATCGCTAACTGGATACACAGTTGCAGAAATCAAGACTCTAAAAAACATGTTGGTCACTTTGCGAAATTCTCAAAATCGCAGTATTAATCAAGCTCTTTTAATATTCCTTTTTAAATTAAGAACTGGAAATTCCAACACAATCACTGCGTCAATTTTCGATATCAAATCTGAACAACTAGTATCTGCTTATTGCAAATCGGTTTTGGATTCATTCGCGAAAGACGTATTTCCACTTCGTTTCGGAGCTCGGGCATGTTCTCGCGAAGATTTAATTGCTAATCACACGTCGCCTTACGTAAAAAAATTACACGGATTTGAAGATCGCCTGCTCTTGATTGCTGATGGTTCATACCTTCGACACCAAAAAAGTAGTAATAATTGTTACCAAAAAAAATCTTTCTCTGGTCAGAAAAAGTGTCCACTCTGTAAACCCTTCACAGTTTGTGCCACAGATGGATATGTAATAGATGTTTACGGACCGTACGAAGCAATTGTGAATGATGCGAAAATCTTACAACATGTACTAAGTGATCCGAACGGCTTGAGATCAATCCTCAAAAAAGGGGATGTTTTTATACTTGACAGGGGGTTCAGAGACGTCAAAGATTGGTTAGAATCTCAAGGGTTCGTTGTGTTGATGCCAGCGTTGAAAGGCAAAAGAAAGCAACTTCCAACAAATGAAGCAAACGAAAGTCGATTTGTTACGAAATTGAGGTGGGTGGTAGAGGCTGTCCACGGTATAATCGGTAGTAAATTCAAACTCTTGCATAATCAGTTTAACAACAACATGTTGGATTCAGCGATGCTTTATTGCAAAGTAGCGAATTTTTTGGTTAATGAGTTTGGAAAAAGACTGAATTGCGATACCGATTTACAAGATCAAATTGCCGAGCAAATGTTGAAAAGAAAAGACGTTGACAATTCTTTAGCGAAAGTTGTGGAAAAACAAAACTGGAATAGGAAGAAAAGGATCTTCAAACCGTTAACATCAAATGACGTATTAGACTTTCCGGAAATGACAGAGCAAGATTTGAAGATCCTTTTCACTGGCTCGTACCAGTTATCGCAAACTGTTTCATACTTAGCTGAAATGTATACCGAAGAAGGACTTTTGAATATGCAATACTTGTTGGAGGACGATACCATTTTGAAATGTGAAGTTAAATCAAGACATATAAACAAGAAAGTATACAGATGTTACGTTCAGTACGACCCTAACAGTATTGGATATAACGGTATAAAAAACTACGTATGTGATTGTGCAAATGGGCTAAGAACTGTTGGTTGCTGTGCCCACGTTGCAACAATCATTTACTTTTTAAGTCATGCACGGTATTTGTCCAAAATCATCCGCCCAGCTCAAATTCTAACGAATCTATTTCACGTTGATAATGTCGAACCTGTTATTGAAGAACACAGTGACGAAGATTAACAACATAACAATCATGTTGCAATGTATGTATTACTTGTGTCTGTTTAATGTATATATTAGATGAATGTATGTAATATTATTATAAATAAATAGATTTTTTAAAATACAATGACTTTTAATTATTGAAAAAACCGAAATAGCAAATACCATTTTCATTTGATGACATGTGTAATTTTTTTTTTTTTGTTAGCTGTTTGACATCAAATTTGTAATCGGCGACCTCAGAAACCCCAAAATGTACTTTTATTAAGTAAAATAATTGAAAAATATGATTTTGTGTCATTTTCGTAACTGAAAATGCTCAAATTATAAAAACGGAATTTATTCAAGTTTGATTTTCGGACGCTAGAGACGACCGAATTGAGCCCAATTAGCGTCATTTTGTAGAGGAAGATAGTAGCTTTCTATGCTATGGTGCACGATTTTTTACCATTAATACGTCAATAAAAACCATAGCATTAAATACAAAAAATGACGATTTTTTACGGTTTTTATGCCATTAAAATTATGTTGCACATGATTTAACTTTACGAAAAAATCTGGAAAAATTCAGGGCATGTCTACACATCTGAAACAAAATTTTGGTTGTGTTAAAACCGCTTTAAAATGCATTTGAAAGCTTGAAAAAAAATTAAACATAAAAAAAAACGCATTTTTTGCGATTATGGTGTTTTCATAAGGGTTTAGGGGGTTAAAAAATATCTCTAAAATTTTGTTTTTCAGCCCTCTTTCAGGTTTTTGGGTCGATTCGATCAAACTCGGGGGGGGCCGTCAGACCCCCCTTAACCGGCTACCCCCTTTCGAACTTACTCTCGCTTTAGCTATTCTCGCCTGTTCAGGCATTATTTATGATATTTAATTCGTATATGCTTAATAAAAAAAACAAGACATTGCTACTGGGGAAGTGCAGTCAGATCGCGCATAAAGTTACCCCCTCTCTAGTCTTACGCGCCCATCGCGAAATCATAGTAGCGCGTGTCCGTGAACGAGCGACGCTTGACATCTTCGGAAAGAGCCGAGCACGGTCGAAGTTTCCCGACCGCGCCTTCGGCAGCTACACCAATGCATGGACGCTGAGCACGTTCATGTGTGGCCAAGCCGAAACGAAGGCTTCGAGGGAAAAAGCAACCTGAGCACGACTCGCGCGAGACGTCACCCGACGGCACGCGCGAGGCTTTGAGATGATTTCAATGCTTATTTAGCTCTTGATTCTCTGCGTTATTAATGTATACAAAAAAATGTATCGCGCACTCTGATCGCTTATTTTTTTAGTTTATACGTTAATTTAAATATAATAATAAATCTAAATTACAACTTGTTTATCTTATATAAAATTGTTTACGCTTTACTCACACCCGTCCTTATGCCAAATAAATTATAATTCATAAAAGTAAGCGGAAATATATTTATATTCGTATTATTATATTAATTCTCATACTTTCATCAAGCGATGAAGCATTATCCCCAAAAACAAGCCAATCACCCATCCGGCCGCGAATCGTAAGTACCAGAAAGTGCACATATTCTACAAGTGATGAGATGGTCCCGTTGGTAGCGTTCCTGGCTTCGGTCCGCAGGGGCCCGTGGTGCAAATGTTTCTCCAAATTTTTCATAATTTCTCATATTTTAGTCATATTTGAGATTTTCGGAGAAAAAATGATTTAAAACAAATTTAAGTTCTGGTCTATTTCCCAAAAACACATTTTTCTTCACTAAAAATTCATGATTTCTCATTTTTTTCCCGGAAATTTCTCTTTTTCCTATGACCTGAGTGAACGGCTGCGGAGATATTTGGAGAAAAGTTATAGATGAAAAAATATGAGATTTTCGTAAAAAAAACTTATTACATTTGTTTATCCCTCATAATTCTGAGAAATGATGAATTTCCAAAATTTTTGCAAACATTATTTTCCTTAAGGGGTAACACCACTGTAACGGCCTGCCACGAAGCATTTTAGACAAATAATACTTGGAGTAATTATTAAGCATATATTGAAGTATATTGCAAAAAAAATGTACGGGAAAATATTACAAAATGGCGACACTGCAGCAAATTCTTCCGAGGCATGTTGAACTTAAGGTGCTCTGCGGCACGCAGTATAACTTGTGCCAATTTTAATCTGGGCAAAATATTTTTTTTTATTAAATCTACATGAGTGTAGCTAGTGAACCACGTAGGGGATTTTAGAAATATTGATTTTTGAGTAATTGCCGAGTATTTGATTAAAAATGTTCATTTAGACTTAATAAAACAAAATTCTTTTTTTTTAGATTAAAATTGGCACAGTTATACTGCGTACCGCGGAGGTTCGACATGCTTCGGAAGAATTGCTGCAGTGTCGCCATTCTTTAATATTTTCGGATAAAAATTTCTAGCAATATACTTTAGTATATGCTCAATAAATACCGCAAGTATTATTTGTTTATCACATTTTCTTCCGCCAAAAAAAATATTAAAAATACGCTTCCTGTAAGACCGTCACAGTGGTGTTACCCCTTACAGTCTTCATATAATTTCCGAGATTTTCCCGTGATCGTAATTAAAATGATGAAATATTCGGAAAAATTCGGAGAAACTCGGATGTTTGCGTGAAAATAACTGTCCGCAAAACTCCGAATTCTTTATATTTGTTCCAATTCATACAAAAATTCGGTAACATTTTTCGGAAAAAAATTGCACTATGGGCGTGGGATCGTTCCCCGCGCTCAGTGCTTTTTTTTAAATTATTATTACTATTAATTCTTATTTGATTAGTTATTTTTGTTAGTTATCATCATTATTTTAATCAGTTATCTTTTAGTGTCGAAAAATTTATCGCGCACTTTGACCGCTTATTTTATTAGTTTGTACGTTAATTTAAATATAATAATAAATCTAAACTACAACTTATCTATCTTCTAAAAAATTGTTTGCGCTTTACTCACACCCGTCCCTATGCCAAATGAATTGTAATTCATAAAAGTAAGCGGAAATTTATTTATATTCGTATTATTATATTCATTCTCATATACACGGAAAAAAGAAATAGTACAAAATACAGGGGCTACACAGTTCGTATTGGACTCGAGCGGTTGCACAGCGATATTACCTGAAACACAGTGCTCAAAATACAGTGTGCTCAAAGTAAATGATTACAGTTCCTATACTGTCCTCTTTGGACTCGAACCGCTCTACTGTATCTTTCACTGGAACATTCAGTCCAAAATACAGTGTAGTCAAAAGTAAATTTTGACAGTTCAACACTGTAATATAAATTCAACAAAACTTGTAATTTGACAGTTGGTTAATCTGTATTATGTACAATGAATTCGCCAGTTATATCGACAGAGTTTATGTAGGTGTATTAACAGTGAAGTCCTCTGTTCTAGAAACTGGTTAGCAACAGATATAGTTTCAGTTTTGAACCGTTGCTTTTACAGTGCGAACACGGGAAACGTTCTTGTTTTAATACTGTAATTCAAACTTGATGAACCCCGTAATTTAATAGTGCCACAAATCGTATATTATACAAAATTAGGGGTAAAAATAACATTAAATAGCGCTGAAAGAACAATTGAAGCGCTGAAAGAACTGCCAGTTCTTTGTGTCCTGGTCGCGCCACGCTCGAGACAAGTCCTAACCAGTGAGTGCCGTTCACAACGTCACACTGTAAGTTCGATTATAAAAATAAAATAAAAAAAATTTGGCCAATCCTTTGCTTACAATGTGTGTGTGTGTGTGTGTGTGTGTGTGTGTGTGTGTGTGTGTGTGTGTGTGTGCGTGCGTGCGTGCGTGTGTGTGTGCGTGTGTGTGTGTGTGTGTGTGTGTGTGCGTGCGTGCGTGCGTGTGTGTGTGTGTGTGTGTGTGCGCGTGTGTGTGTGTGTGCACTCAGAAAAAAGATTTATTAAGGACAAAGAATTTTGTCTCCCGGCGAATAAGTTTTCTTATTCGTATGTCGGCCTACTACGATTGTATTAACAGCTAAGAACATTTTTTATTTAACTTTATGTTTAAGATTTACTAAGAGTTTTTCTTAACATCTAATAGGATTCTTCATAATCCCCCAGCTGGTTTTCTTCGAGGAATTGTGTCATTTCGTCCGTCATTATTTTTTCACTTGATCGTTTTTTTCTCACTTAATATTCTTACTTACACTCAAATCATTCCTCATTGTCGAGTTTCTCACTTCCGAAACGCAACACTGACACTTGTGCCAAAAGCATTGGCATAGGAAGAAGCTACATGGTAAGCGTATGCGTGAGCTACATCTGACGAGCGGCCTGCTGTCGGGCCCGTCGCGTTGAAGGGCAAAGTGCGCATGCGCGCATTAGTATCATAGTCGCGAAATAAGAGGTTTTCGTGATTGGAAAGTAGTATTTATTTGATTTAAGGAAATATTTATTCAAATTTTCTATTTTAAATATGGCTTTTAATTGATGCGAAAAATCGGCACGTAAAGAGACATATTTAGTGACGCCGAATAAATTCTGTAGTTACAATCACATAAAAACTGTCTCCATACGAGTAAACGTTTATTAATTTCTAAGAAATTATGTTCTAATGTGCCAATTTATTGAAACATAATAAATCTTTTTTCTGAGTGTGTGTGTGGGTGTGTGTGTGTGTGTGTGTGTGTGTGTGTGTGTGTGTGTGTGTGTGCGTGTGTGTGTGTGTGTGCGTGTGTGTGTGTGTGTGTGCGTGTGCGTGTGTGCGCGTGTGTGCGTGGGTGCGTGTGTGCGTGTGTGCGTGCGCGTGTGCGTGCGTGCGTGTGTGCGTGTGCGCGCGTGTGTGTGTGTCTGTGTGTGTGTGTGTGTGTGTGTGTGTGTGTGTGTGTGTGTGTGTCGAGAATATAATGAAGCGAATGAGACTCAAAAAAAAGGTTATCGATAAAAGAAGATTGAAAAAAAATGTGTAGAAAATATTAAAAAATCAGTCCCATACACAAGAAGGTACCTTTTTGTAAATAATTCTCTCTTTTTTATATTTTCTTGAATTATGTCGCAAGAATTTCAACGTTCGCATCCTATCGCCTACGCACTACTAACTGGCAATCCTTTGTGTCCTGGCCACGTGCCTCACTCCACGCGCGAGACAAGTCCTAATTAGACAAGAACGTACCTTTTTTTTTAAATTCTCTCTTTCTTAATAATTTCTTGAACTCTGTCGCACAAATTTCGATGTCTGCGTCCCATCAACCACGCACTATTAACTGGCAATTTATTGCCTACTATTAACTGGATTTGTGCCGCCCGGGGCTAACCCTAAATTTGCCGCCCCCCCTCCCTATTTTCGCAACTGAGTGCCGCCCGCCACCGCCGCCCCACATCTGCGCCGCCCGGGGCCATGGCCCCCTCTGCCCCCCCCCCCCCACGCTACGCCACTGTCCTGGCCTCGTGCGTTGAATATTTGAACTGTTGAATATTTGAACTGTTGAATATTTTTACTGAAATCACTGATGTATTCACAATATAAAACTGCAAATAAACCAGTGTAACTGTAAAAATCTCAGAGTGCACAGATAACGTCACGAACTGTCGAAAAAAGAGTAAAACTACCGTGCCACACTGTGAAATTTAATGAATCTCTCTGTACTCAAGACAGTGTACACTGTAACCCTTGCACTTTACGTACAGTATAAAAATCAGTGACCTCATTTAAATTTTACTGTTGAATATTTTTACTGAAATCACTGATTTATTCACAATACCAAACTGTAAATAAATCAGTGTAACTGTAAAAATCTCAGGGTGCACAGCTTACGTCACAAACTGTCGAAAGAAGAGTAAAACTACCGTGCCACACTGTACAATTTTCGGTATTCACAATACCGAACTGTAAATAAGCCAGTATAACTGTAAAAATCTCAGTGTGTACAGGAAAATTCGTCATTTTTGTAGGACAGGATTTACATTACTCTGTTTTACTGTAAAATGAAATATGGCACCCTGATTTTCATGCGGTTTATACTGTGATTTTCGCTGTTTCTTTTTTTCCGTGTACTTTCATCAAGCGATAAAGCATTATGATAATGCTTTATCGCTTGATAAAAGTATATGAGTAGAAATATATTTATATTCGTATTATTATATTCATTCAATAACTAATCAAATAAGAATAAATAGTAACAATAATTTTAAAAAAAGCACTCAGCGCGGGGAGCGATCCCGCGCCCCTGCGGACCGAAGCCAGGAACGCTACCAACGGGACCATCTCATCGCTTATAGAATATGTGCACTTTCTGGTACTTACGATTCGCGGCCGGATAGATTATGATAATGCTTTATCGCTTGATGAAAGTATATGAGACTGAATATAATAATACGAATATATTTCCGCTTACTTTTATGAATTACGATTTATTTGGCATAGGCACGGGTGTGAGTAAAGCGCAAAAAATTTTTTCAGTAGTAAAATAAGTTGTCATTCAGATTTATTATTATATTTAAATTAATATATTAACTAATCAAATAAGAATTAATAGTAATAATAATTTGGAAAAAAGCACTGAGCGCGGGGAGCGATCCCGCGCCCCTAGTGCAACTTTTTTTCCGAAAAACTCCGATTTTTTCCGGAAATTTTTTCCGAATTTTTCTATGAATTGGAACAAATATGAAGAATTCGGAGTTTTGCGGACAATTATTTTTACGCAAATATCCGAGTTTCTCCGAATTTTTTCGAATTTTTCGAATATTTCATCATTTTAATTACAATCACGGGAAAATCTCGGAAATTATATGAAGACTTTAAGGGGCAACACCACTGTAACGGCCTTACAGGAAGCGTATTTTTTGATAATTTTTTTGGCAGAAGAAAATGTGATAAACAAATAATACTTGCGGTATTTATTGAGCATATATTTAAGTATGTTGCTCTAAATTTTTCATCCGAAAATATTACAACATGGCGACACCGCACCAATTTTTCCGAAGCATGTCGAACCTCTGCGGCATGCGGTATAACTGTGGCAATTTTAATCTAAAAATAATAATTTTGTTTTATTAAGTCTACATGAGTGTAGCTACTGAACCACGTAGGGGATTTTCGATAAGTTAATTACAACAATATTTATTAACAAATAACTGTCTTAAAAAAAAATTGAACATTTTTAGTCAAATACCCGGCAATTACTCAAAAATCAATATTTCTAAAATCTCCTACGTGGTTCACTAGCTACACTCGTCTAGATTTAATTAAAAAAAATATTTTATCCAGATTAAAATTGGCACAAGTTATACTGCGTGGCGGAGAGCACCTCAACATGCCTCGGAAGAATTTGCTGCAGTGTCGCCATTTTGTAATATTTTCCCATAAATTTTTTTTTTGCAATATACTTCAATATATGCTTAATAATTACCCCAAGTATTATTTGTCTGAAACGCTTCGTGGCAGATCGTTACAGCGGTGTTGCTCCTTAAGGAAAATAATTTTTGAAAAAATTTCGGAAATTCATTATTTCTCAGAATTATCAGGGATAAAAAAATGTAATAAGTTTTTTTTACGAAAATCTAATTTTTTTCATCTATAACTTTTCTCCGAATATCTCCGCAGCCGTTCACTCAATAGGAAAAAGAAAAAGTTCCGGAAAAAAAAATAAGAACAAGTTTTTTTTACGAAAATCTCATTTTTTTCATCTTTAAATTTTCTCCGAATATCTTCGCAGCCGTTTACTCAGGTAATAGGAAAAAGGAAAATTTCCGGAAAAAAATAATAATAATAATCAGTTTTTTTACGAAAATCTCATTTCTTTTCATCTTTAACTTTTCTCCGAATATCTCCGCAGCCGT
The DNA here is from genome assembly GCA_944452715.1 of Ophion slaviceki. Taxonomy (NCBI): domain Eukaryota; kingdom Metazoa; phylum Arthropoda; class Insecta; order Hymenoptera; family Ichneumonidae; genus Ophion; species Ophion slaviceki. The sequence continues at coordinate 25,847,372 of OX101784.1, forward strand.
TCACTCAGGTCATAGGAAAAAGAGAAATTTCCGGGAAAAATGAGAAATCATGAATTTTCAGTGAAACAAAAATGTGTTTTTGGGAAATAGACCAGAACTTGAATCTGTTTTAAATAATTTTGTCTCCGAAAATCTCATATGACTAAAATATGAGAAATTATGAAAAATTTGGAGAAAAATTTGCACTACGGGCCCTTGCGGACCGAAGCCAGGAACGCTACCAACTGTGCACTTTCTGGTATAACACTTTCTGGTACTTACTTTTACTTCTTCTGGGCTTCTGGGCTTACTTTTATGAATTATAATTTATTTGGCATAAGGACGGGTGTGAGTAAAGCGTAAACAATTTCATATAACATAAATAAGTTGTAATTTAGATTTATTATTATATTCAAATTAACGTATAAACTAAAAAAATAAGTGATCAGAGTGCGCGATACATTTTTTTGTACACATTAATAACGCAGAGAATCAAGAGCTAAATAAGCATTGAAATCATCTAAAGCCTCATATTGTCGCGCCACACGCGAGTCGTGCTAATATTGCTTTTTCCCTCGAAGCCTTCGTTTCGGCTTGGCCGCACATGAACGTGCTCAGCAGGGAGGCTAGAGTGGGAGGAGGCCGATCTCTTATGGAGAGACTTGAAAAAAGTGGCTACAAAAATGTGGTCCTACCGGGATGGCGCCACTATCTCCAAAATCTCGAGACACGAGCTGGGTGTGCAAGAAGACTAGAGCTAAGGAGTCCGAACGCTTACGGCGATCACGATCCAAAAGCGTCCACGGAAATCCAGTTATTAGTGGTTGGCGGTTTCACCGCGTGCGTCGCTGCTCATCACCGAACCGAAATGAACTGAGCGACAAGAACGCAACCGACGCCATCCGCCAAAGATGATTCCTGCTTGTCATCCATGTTGAAATAAAGCGTGTGCGGACCGTGCGGACTAACGAATTTCGCGTTTAATAAAAAATAATTGTGTCTCGGTGTAAAATATATTTATCGTGATCTGCGGTGAAAACTATCGAAGGAGTGTTATGTATTGTCTGATGTTTATAAATAAATTTTGTTTGTTACTGCTTCCGCAACGATAAGAAAACATATCGACTGAATTTCGGTATTTCGTTATTATTTTTTATCTGTGCAACGTATAGTATCATAATATGGGAATATGATGTGTGCTAATTTGTAAAACTTTTATCTGGATTGAAAAATTCTTATGAATGTTCTTGTGTTTATAAATAAATTCTGTTACTGCATCCACAACGAAGAAAAAATATTGTCTTAATTTCTTTATTTCGTTATTATTCTCTATCTGTACAGCGTATCATCCGTGTGAATATGATGTGATACAAAATTTATATCAATTTTCTTGTGACTATAAATGTATTTTCTTAGTTACTGGTTCCGCAATGAAAAAAAAATATATTGTCTTAATTTCTGTACTTCGTTATTATTCTCTATCTGTACAGCGTATCATCGATGGGAATATGATGTGTGATAATTTGCAAAACCTCAGTCGTGATTGAAAATTCTTATAAATTTTTCTTGTGTCTATGAATGCATTTTGTTAGTTACTGCTTCCATAACAAAAAAACCATATTGACTTAATTTCTGTATTTCGTTTTTATTATTTATCTGTACAACGTATATAATATGTGAATATGATGTGTGATCATTTGCAAAAGCTTTATCTGAATTCAAAATTCTCATGAATTTTCTTGTATCTAGAAATAAATTTTGTTTGTTACTGCTTCCGCAACGAAAAAAAACATATTGACTTAATTTCTGTATTTAGTTGTTATTCTTTGTCTGTACAGCGTATCATAATGTGTGATAATTTGTAGAGGTTTTGTCCAGATTCAGAATTATTATGAATTTTGTCAGAGTCATAAACTATTATCATGTTATGCGAGGATCCTTTCTAGTGCGATCTAGCGGAAAAAATCAAATCTGTGAGATCGATTTATCTGTACAGTGTATCATAACATGTGAATGTGATGTGTGATAATTTGTAAAAGTTTTGTCTTGATTCAAAATTCTTGTGAATTTTCTTGTGTTTATAAATGAATTTTGTTTGTTAGTGCTTCCGCAACGAAAACAAAAATATATTGACTTCATTTCTGTATTGCGTTATTATTATTTATCTGTACAGCATATTATAATGTGTGAATATGATATCATAATGAGTGATAATTTTAGAAGTTTTGTCTAGATTCAAAATTCTTATGAATTTTCTTATGTCTATAAATGAATTTTGTTTGTTACTGCTTCCTCAGCGAAAAAGAAAACATTGACTTAATTTCTTTATTTCATTATTATTCTTTATCTGTACCACGTATCATGATGTCTGGTCATTTGTAAAATTTTGTCTGCATTCAAAATTCGCATGAATTTTCTTGGGTCTATAAATAAATTTTGTTTATTGCTGCTTCTGCAATGAAAAGAAACATATTGACTAAATTTTCACATTTCGTTATTATTCTCCAAAACAATCTATATTATCTATATAAGACTTCTATCTATCTAATATAAAGAAATTTCCTGCACCAACTGCTTTCACAATTAATTTGATCCAATTACCGTTCCATATGAAGAAGAAAAGGGTGCTTCTTGCATATCGTACGGCACTGTTTTTAAATTAATTTGATCAAATTATCATATGAAGTAGCAAGGGGTGCTTTCTGCATATTGTACGGCACTGGTTCGTTCCTGATTTCAATTCGGTTCGGTGAAGAGCAGCGCCACCCTTCTCATCTGGATTTCCATGGACGTTTCTTCAACACTGCGTTCGTACTCCTTACCTCTAGTCTTCTTGTGGGTGTGACAGAGACGGAACAAGTAAATAATGAGAAGTGAGCTGCAGTGCAGCCAGATCGCGCGCAGAAGTTACCCCCTCTCTAGTCTCTTGCGCGCCCATCACACAATCATAGTAGCGCGTGTCCGTGAGCGAGCGATGCTCGGACGTCTTCGGAAAGAGCCGAGCGCCATCGAAGTTTCCCGACCGCGCCTTCGGCAGCTGCACCAATCCATGGACGCTGAGCACGTTCATGTGCGGCCAAGCCGAAACGAAGGCTTCGGGGGAAAAAGCAATCTGAGCACGACTCGCGCGTGGGGTCACCCGACGGCACGAGCGAGGCTTTTAGATGATTTTAATGCTTATTTAGCTCTTGATTCTCTGCCTTATTAATGTATACAAAAAAATGTATCGCACACTCTGATCGCTTATTTTTTTAATATATACGTTAATTTAAATATAATAATAAATCTAAATTACAACTTATTTATCTTCTAAAATATTGTTTACGCTTTACTCACACCCGTCCTTACGCCAAATAAATTATAATTCATAAAATTAGGCGGAAATATATTTATATTCGTATTATTATATTAATTCTCATAGCTCTCATATGAAAACTCTCATATGAAAAACACAAAGAAAAAACTTCAAAACCTTAGATTTCAACGAACCGAGAACATACATCTTCACATTTTCAATCATGACGAATTTTTAACAACAATATCATCACAAACACATCTGAACCAAAACAATATACATTATCTAAATTATCAAAACATAAATCAAACAACACAAAATCACAACATCTTATACTCAACTCTTACCAATAGACAACAGGACACAAATAATAATCTTTCCACTGATCCTCTGAATAATATAAATTCGACAATCACATTAAATAAAACGAAAGAATGGCTTATAAATCTCTCCAACATTGATATTCCGCTACATATTTCCACATTCTTGTCTCTAGGTGAAAAGTTTCGTTTTCCTTACCTGAAACTCTCAAACATAAAAACTCATATCCACAAATCGATCTCCGAACTTGAGTCCAAATTAGATTTTTTACTCGACAAACCTAGACAAATCGAAATTAGAACCAGATTCACTAAAATCTTAAACAAAATAAATATTCCAACATCATTTTCCAACACCAATCAAATTATAAAACACACGTCCTCATTCTTAAAAAACAACCCTCAACTTTTAGTTACACGAGCTGACAAAGGAAATTCAACAGTCATTCTTAACAAATCAGATTACATTACAAAAACTCATAATTTACTCGCAGATTCCTCAACTTACAAATTAACAAATAGAAATCCCATCAACACTCTACAAAAAGGCATTAACAATATTCTCTCCAGATGGAAAACCCTAAAATTCATTGATGAAACAAAATACAAATACTCAAAAGCTGAAAATTGCAACATATCTCGTCTTTATTGTCTGCCAAAAATTCATAAAAATAATTATCCACTTCGTCCAATAGTATCATCAATAAATAGTCCAACACATAAACTAGCTGAATTTATACAATCTAAACTTTCTAAATTAATCAATACGACTAATTCACACGTCAACGATAGTTTCCACCTAAAACATTCACATTCTAACATCTCAATTCCACTCAACTACAAATTGGTCTCGTTTGATGTTGTTTCTCTCTATACCAACATCCCATTACAACTTGTTATTCAAAGCCTTCAAAGAAGATCAAATCTATTTTCAAAAACATTTCCTTTAAACGAAATAATTAAAGCCATGGAATACATCATGTTCTCAACTTTCTTTATATTTGAAAATAAAATTTACCAACAAATCTCAGGGTTACCAATGAGCTCACCTTTGGCTCCAATACGGCATATAGGGCATATGAAAAAGAGAAATTTCTGGGAAAAAAATGAGAAATCATGAATTTTCAGTAAAAAAAAATGTGTTTTTGGGAAATAGACCAGAACTTGAATATGTTTTAAATCATTTTTTCTCCGAAAATCTCAAATACGATTAAAATATGAGAAATTGTGAAAAATTTGGAGAAAAATTTGCACTAGGGACCCCTGCGGACCGAAGTCAGGAACGCTACCAACGGGACCATCTCATCGCTTGTAGAATATGTACGCTTTCTGGTACTTAGGATTCGCGGCCGGATGGATGATTAGCTTGTTTTTGGGGATAATGCTCTATCGCTTGATGAAAGTATGAGAATTAATATAAATACGAATATAAATATATTTCCGCTTACTTTTATGAATTATAATTTATTTGGCATAAGGACGGGTGTGAGTTAAGCGTAAACAATTTTATATAAGATAAATAAGTTGTAATTTAGATTTATTATTATATTTAAATTAACGTTTAAACTAAAAAAATAAGCGATCAGAGTGCGCGATACATTTTTTTATACATTAATACCGCAGGGAATCAAGAGCTAAATAAGCATTGAAATCATCTAAAAGCCTCCCGCGTGCCGTCGGGTGAAGTCACGCGCGAGTCGTGCTCAGATTGTTTTTTCCCTCGAAGCCTTCGTTTCGGTTTGGCCGCACATGAACGTGCTCAGCGTCCATGTGTTGGTGTAGCTGCCGAAGGCGCAGTCGGAAAACTTCGACCGTGCTCGACTCTTTCCGAAGACGTCCGAGCGTCGCCCGCTCACGGACACGCGCTACTATGATTGTGTGATGGGCGCGTAAGAGACTAGAGAAGGGGTAACTTTTACGCGCGATCTGGCTGCACTGTCTGGCTGCACTGTTTCCTGCTCGAGATTTTAGAGATAGTGGCGCCATCCCGGTAGGACCACATTTTTGTAGCCACTTTGAAATGCACAGATCGGCCTCCTCCTACTCTAGCCTCCATGGTGCTCAGCGTCCATGCATTGGCGTAGCTGCCGAAGGCGCGGTCGGGAAACTTCGAACGTGCTCGGCTCTTTCCGAAGTGTCCAAGCGTCGCTCGCTCACGGACACGCGCTACTATGATTGTGTGATGGGCGCGTAGAAGACTAGAGAGGGGGTAACTTTTACGCGCGATCTGGCTGCACTTCCCCGGTAGCAATGTCTTGTTTTTTTTTTTTTATTAAGCATATACGAATTGAATATTATAAATAATGCCTGAACAGGTGAGAATAGCTAAAGCGAGAGTAAGTTCGAAATTTTCTGAATATAAAAAGAAAAAAAAAGTTGGATCACCGGGGATTGAACCCGGACCGTAAGCATCGTTAAGCCGCCACGCTGCCAACTCAGCCACGACGCTCATTGCAGATAGAGAAATATTTATGATACACCCTTATCCATAATGTTTACTGTTGAAAAAAAATGTCGAAACGATCGCGGCAAAGGCTCAAGATTTCTTTTTGAATCTTCCACGGTCGTTTCGGCGTTTTATTTTGCAATGCGGTTCGTCGTTAATTTTTTTAACCTGCATTTTCGGCACAAACGATTAACCGAGAGAAAACAATGATCTCGATACATGTTTTTCACTTTGAAATTCATTTAATGCATTTTTCAATCCGCAGTACGGCCACATATATATGTCGAGCTCGATCGGACGGAAAACCTCGCTCCGTTCGCCTGTCGAGCGAGCGCGATTTGCGAGGGGCAGAGACTTTTCCCCTTCCGAGCTACCCATTCGTGTTCACGCTGACTGCGATACCGACATGAGCGGCGATCACGGACTCGCGGGGCTACAAGGGAATTTGCAACCTCGACAGAGGCGATGATCACGAAATCATACTTCCGAACTCGCCGCCGCGGTTTAGCGCCATTTACGAGGCACGCCTAAAAGGGGAGCGTTGTGCATCTCCCTACTAATCTCTGGCCAAATGCGTTCGGGCTTCTTTACTCTAGGCTCCATGCAACACACATTGAACTAATTTTGTAATATAAGCAAATTAAAATAAATAAGTAAAAATGGATGAGTGTCGAAAAAATCCGAAAAAAAGTTTATCCGGAACGTTTTCCTTACTCACTGAAGAGCTCTTGAATCTAAGTTATGGAAGAGTCAGTAATAAGAAGCAAATTGAGTCGTATCTGACTGAATTGAACCTGCTCGATTATCGGTACATTGAGATAACAAACACAAATGTATGTAAATCGACTGTTAAGGTATTTTAAAACATTATTCTATAATTAAACGTGCGTATTTTCGTTTTACAGGCAGTGCTGCTTCTCTTTCATCAATTGTGCACAAAGATACAATTCTGTGATAGTCCTTTAGTTAAAGGTTATTCTCAATTAATTGTAAACATAATACAGGCAGGTGGGAGCATCACAGGAAGAACATTTTGTACCTGCGAAAAGTGGTTCTTCGAAGCCCTGGAATATGCCGAACTCGACACTAGAAACAATGTGTTGTTCGCGTTGCAGATGCTTCTGCAAAGTGGACCGTTTGATCTGATCGCTCAGGTATAGAGATTATTGCTGAGCTAACTTTATAAGAATTACGCATAGCCAAACTTTGTTTACAGATAGTGCATTTTGACTGACTTGTGATCGCTATTTTAGGATAGCCCTGTATGAAATTAAAATTTGTATTGTTACATATACCTAAACAATGTTTCACATTGAATTGCATAAAATTACGTTAAGAAAAAGTAATCCATAGAGAAATGTGTTTAAAGTAATTGACCGATAACTATTCACTCATGATATGCAATGACATTTTTCATATTTTGTTGAGTCAATCGCTTGGTTTCTTTCAGACTGTACGACCTTTGCTGGGTGAAAATGGATTACTCTGCAAACTGTTTTTGGCTGTCAATGACGACAATTGGACGGAAAGTCATTATCTTGCACTTTCTTGTTTCGAAGCTATACTCGTTAACAAAGAAAACAGTAGTGGGAGAATGGCAGTTGAGTACGGACGAATTATTAAGGAAATTGTTCTGGCAACATTACACTCACTAGCTTGTGATTCTACGGATAAGATTTTTTATAACAAGGTGAACGATTCGTTGTTTCGTTTTGCAATATTAAATGATAAACGTATCATGCATAGCTCTGCTGGAATACGAATGGAAAATTAAATGTTACCAGATGGTTTGCTGCTGTCTACGCATACTATGCAAACTGAGGAACAACGAAGCTGCAATGATTGAGAGTCCGGAAGACGTTGGCATTATTCTCGGGGTCGTTAAAGCATTTTTATTTCACGGTATCAACGGATACTCACCCATAAAAGTGCAGACATTGAGACCAGCGGCGATGAATCTTCCAGAAGCCGTTCACATTCGAGGGAACAATACACGAAATAAAATAAGACCCAAAAGGCAGACACCGAAAAAATCGTCGCCGGAAGAGAAGAATAGCGGCAACTCGAGTCCGTCTGAGAAATTGACTACTTATTGCAGATATTCCAGTGACTCGGAGACTGAAAGCGTCACTCCTGTACAAACGGAGTCAACAGTTCGGTTGGAAGCCCTACATTTGCTCCACGCTGCAATGAAGAGCATTTCGGGGCGTGACATGTTTGGTTATTGGTCGCAAATAGTAGCCAGTGGCTCGAAAGACAGCGCTCGGGTTCTCACGAGATCGGTGCTCAAAGAGCCGGTCGCGAAAGTCCGTCGGACTGTACTTAGCACGCTTTCGAAACTCCTCGGCAACGCGAAACATTTTTTATTGCACGCCGACGATTCGGAACATCCCTCCTTCTTGACGTTCTTTGGTACAGTCGGCGCTATGATTCGCGAGCTCCATTTCGCACTCTCTCTTGTACTGAGCTACGAGAGAAACGCTACAGTTCTCATTCACGCACTCAAGTGTGCTAGTGGTCTTGCACAAGGCACGCCTTATGCCAGATTGAAGTCTGGATTGGCGACAAAACTTTCAAGAAATTGCAGAGTTCACATGCTTCACAAAGGTAGCAGCAGCAAAACAACATTAAAAACCTAAAAGGACGAAATCTGTTACTACATTATAATCGCGTCTATTGAGAATTGTTAGAGAAAAACAAAAAAGAAAAACTACTTGTATATATTTTTGAAGTAGTATCGATGTTTATCGTGGTAAGCTTTGATAAAACAAATGCTTATAACCTACAGAGTATATGCACTTATCAGTTTGCAATATAGGAGGGTGTTTCGTGATGTTTGGAAAAGCTACGTGATGAGTAAATTAATTAAAAGCCCGTGGGACATGGAAACACGAGTCTATTTCATATTTCGAGCGTACTAAGATATTTTGTATTTTTCCCAAGTCATATCCGATATCCATATCCGTATACATTATGTTGGTCGCATCAAGTGCCTGAGCCTACTTAAAAATCTTATGACTTAACTGCGAAACTCTTTATTTGTAGATCCTACTGTGCGAGTCTCGGCGTTGTCGGTCTTCGAGTCTCTCGCTTTGTCAGAGCCTTTGACACCCGAAATTATCGGTATACTGAGAAAAGAGTCGATAATAGCGGATGACAAGGATTTTTCAAAATGTCGTTACGACGCAACTAGCGGAGATGACTCCGATGACCAGGAAGAAGAATTGGAATTTGAATCGGTAGACTCAACGAATCATCGCTCCGACGTCGAATCGGAGACAGAGAATGAACCTTCGCGAGAAATAGGCATCAGTTCGTTGCTGCAAGTTTGTCTCAAGTACATTTCCAATCAAGTACGTTCATGCAGTATTTTTCTGGATTTCTTACATTATTGTATTCTATTCTCATGAAAGTGGGATATGGCTATTTTCGTAGGATGAAAAAGGTCCTGTGCGTTTGCACTCTCTCAAGTTTCTCGGTGCATTGGCTTCGAATATCGAAAGCCTTCTTTTTGGTAATTTCGAGACCGTAACAACTACACTCGCCACAGCAGCTCAGGATGCGGATATTCAAGTGGCGCACCATGCTTGTCGTGTAATCGAAACTTTGGCCGGTCGCATCGCAACTTCCTGTCCCGAGGACGTTAATATAATCGCGTTTTGGAACACTGTGTTTATTCCGGTTACCTCCCTCATTCAGCATCCGCAAATGACGCTGCGGGAAGTAACCTGTGACTGTTTGGGAAATATAGGCTCGGCGATGTTTACGCAATTACCCGTGAGTCTATAAAGCCTTAAAGCGATAAGTAGTGTAAAATTCTATGCAATATGGGTGAAGTAACGAGTGTGTATGAGAGATAAATTTTGCCTCTCAGCTTCATCAAAGTAATTCGATTTTAATCAACGAAAAACTGATTCGATTTAAATTGCACTATGACCATTGTTACATCCATCCATTCGGATGGATGGTATATTTTTTTAATCGAAAGAGTGATTGCCGGGCAACCACTTCACCCATGACTGCTCTACGGCTAGAAAGTTAACGAAACCGAAAATTATTTTCAGAGGGAAAAAAGCATTCTGATCATAACCATACTCTTTGGAGCTGTTCGAGATGAAGAAAGCGCGGTTCGTGCAGCGGCCGTCAGAGCTCTTGGAATGCTGGTGACTATGCCGCCTCTCGAGGAAGATGCAGGATTTTTGATGGACCTCGCCGACATCGTGTGTTGCACTATCGGCGATCAAAATCTCGGTGTTCGCGTAAAAGCTTGCTGGGCGTTGGCAAATCTTTGCGATTGTCTCACAAGACGGAAGGGTAACGGCGTATCGGAGCCAGTACCAATGGACATCCTTTTACCGAGACTCTATAGCACGACTGTGAAAGCTGCCGAGGACAACTGTAAAGTGAAATGTAATGCCATGAGGGCCGTAGGAAGTGTTATACGATTGTGCTCCGATAAACAAGTTCTCACAGACGCGTCGGATGGACTACAAGTACTTATTAAGTGTGCAATTTCAGAGAAGGACATGAAGGCGAGTAACAATGGAACTTTTTCGATATTCTCCTACCTGAACAAGATGCAGAAATAGGCTAACCTTTTCCATTTATTATCAGGTGCGATGGAATGCTTGTCGTGCTCTGGGTTTCGTTATGAGTTACAAACCTGACGTTATACTGCCATCTTCCTGGAGAGTAAGAATAGATTTTTCCTTCCTTGAATTTTATTTTCAGGCGGCTTAACGGATGTAATTTAAATTCCTTTGTCTCAAAGGACCAGGTTTTTCCAGTTTTGTGCGATTTGATTGGTCACAGTCCAAACTTCAAAGTACGCACAAACGCTGCCTGGGCCCTCTCGGCCTGCGGATCGTATGGAAAATATAGTCCATTTCTGTGGAGAAGCATTGTAATTGCCCTGGAAAATTCACAACATGTACCCAGTTTCATCGAATACCCACATCGGGATGCTCTCATTCAACAAGTTAGTCATCAACCAAATTGCCATGATTATATTGCTTTGTGAGTTAGATAACAATAATGACGTCCTGTTTGCGTTATAGCTTTGCCTTACGCTCAGTCACTTGGCTACACGTACTGATTTGTCGGACCTGCAATTAGTTTGGTTTGAAGTGCGTGATCACCTGGACGATATCTCCAGGCACATGAAACATTTACACGTAAGCAATCAAAATGATTCAAAACCCCTCCGCATTTTATTTAGTCACTGTTAACATTGGTGGTGTTGTCACCTGACAAACATTCATATTAATAGTATTATCGGTCTTGTAATATTTTCAGGATAATGTACTACCTGAAAAAGCCGACGACCTCGTAGCAGCGCAGACTCAACTCCAGAGACTTTTCCAGCTCGCTACTAATTCTCAGGATAAACTTATTGCCAAAAAGTTGGAAACTTTATTTGAGAGAACAGATTTATATAACAATGATAGACAGTTAGAAAATAAAAAATAATACTTTATTATACATTTAAGTTCGGATATTTTTTTAATTTATGCTGAAAACTTTCCTATCTTTTTCAAGCTACAAAGCCGTATTTTGCAAGTAACAAGTAACGAGTTTTTTTAACAAATCTGTCAGATTGGAACGTTATTATCAATTTCCGTTACTGGGAATTTTTCTGCAATTAGTTGGTACGATTATTGTCAAATTCTCTAACTTTATTAGAGACGCAATTTCATCCACCGATTTCTAATAACCTGTTCCAGTTTAACTGTTGACATTGTTTCGTATCGCGGTAATCTTTGGGCCCCCGGATCCTCCCTTGCTTTCCACAGAATTGTCATTCGATTTTTCTGCACAGTTTCCCGATGTTACTAATTTGTTGGGATCTTTTGATTGTTCGACTGTTTCGATAAGATCGCGGTTATGTTTCTTTGCCAAATCATTAAATGCTTGTCCATCATTTGGCAATTCATTACACGTTTTTTTGAAGTTAAGGGTACAATCGTCCGAAGTGTCTTTTTTGTCGAGGGAATCGTCGTCCCGTTTGTGCGCTGTGCCTTCCAAATCACTTTCATTTTCTGAAGTATCGCTCTCATCGCGACTGTTTTCAGAATGTATCTTGTTTTCCGCGCTATTTTTTTGTTGTTTCGTTCTTTTCCCCTCTTGATGCCTCTGTTTTTTTTTTAACCGCTTAGCTCGTTTTTTCGCCGTCGTCGTTTCAGCTTGTGCTTTGTTCTCCTCAATTTTCCGATGGTATTCCTCGTCCAAGGTTTCCTAAGATGTATCGGATTTTTTAATTGTTGCCTGACAGATATGCAAATGAAAGAAAAAAAGTTCTGCACCTTTCTCCCCTTCTCTTTAATAAATTTCTGCCTCGAATATTCCTTGCGTCGGAGATGTCTGTAGACATGGAATTCACCACTTCCAGCTCCAGCACTACTACCCATAACATTTCGTACGAACTCCGGAACGGATGGTGAACTCTTAGACTTTGGACGGTCAGGTAATAAAATTGGTTTCTCCTGCGTTTGCGAGATGAAAATTTCATTTTTAATCTAACGTGCCCAAGAAAGTTGGAAGGGTGGACATTCGCATATTTGCATACCCAATAAAAAATTATCCTTACATAAACACATACAAAATAGTACACTCGTGCATGCCAATGTATACACAAAAATAAAATGTTACTAAAAGTTTCCCACAAAAGATTCCCAACTTTAGGGGGGTATTTCAGGGGGCAATCATTGTTTTTTCTCGAACCATGTACGCGGTCTCGTGGTAAATTTCATTATTTTTAATCGGAATATCCTAGTTTTAATTCCTAAGGATTAAGCTGTATTAAGTTCCTAAATACAGCCTTTTTTCTTCACCCGAAAAACAAGGAAACGATTCATTTGCGCACTCTGGGCTGCTTATTTAAATTGTGTGTATGTGTAGGTGCGTTTGTGTTTGCTTTCATCGCCCAAAAAATATTATGTGGTAATTTAACCGCAGAAGTATACGCAACGCAACTGAACGTTATATCAAGACGTCAAGAAGATTCTTGCTTTCCGCATTAAGATTGATTTCGAAAATATACTAATGCGTTTCAATATTGGAACAGAAGCGGCAATATTGCAGCTCAATGTTACGGTACATTTTCGTCAATGTTACGACGCGCGGTAAAAGCATGTTGTTACAATGTTGTGTCAGCAAGAGATAAAATTAATGATATTAGGTGGTTGCGTTAAGACTCGCCGTTCAGTTGTAGGTGTCCCTAGGTGTTTCAGACCTTAGTACGAACAGATAGTCAGATGTAGACTTATATCGCCTCGAAGGTTGGCCATCTGTCACGAACTTCCAGTCAAAAGACGTTATATTCAGTTGAGATAAGTGCCCCGAACGAGCAAATCAAAAATGGAACGGGACAAGTGGTTTTTTTTTATGTGTACTTCTGTATTACGTCAATTTGAAAAAAGTGCAGCAGAAACTCACTGATTACGTACAGACTTATGATAGGTTGACACAGTCCGAAACTATGTGTAGAAATTGGTTTCGACGATTTAAAAGTGGCGACTGTGACCCTTCTCATTAACAATAACCAGGTCCGTCGAAAAAATTGAAGAAGCCGAATTGCAAAGTTTGCAGGATGAAAACTTTTCTAAACCACTAAAAGAATTGGCTGAACAGCTTAATGTTGGCAAGTCAACAGTATACAATTGTTTACGAGCAATTGTTTTCCAAGAATTTTCCGCAAACGACGCAGCGCCCCCGCTTTCCCGTACCGCCTGGCAGATGGCGTGCTTGTGATATATATACACACATATATTATTAATATAAACAGTTTTTCTATAGTGTTTACGGCTCTAACCTCTTAAGAGGGTTAGAGTGTTTGTGCAATATAAAACAAATGGCCCGTTTTAGGGCAAACGTGAATTTTACGGAGGCTCTCAGTGTCATTTGTGTTAACCTCAAAAAGTTCTTCGAGTATGTCAAACAAACGGCCCTTTTGATCAACAATTAATTTGACGAAGGTCGCTCGTCAAACATACATGGCAAAACAATTTACGTTTAGTGTCGGAAGAATCAAAATTTTGATCTCTCTTAAACCTTCAGACAAAAAATATACATCTTTGGGCATTGCAAACTAGACATATGAAGACAATCGACAATTCATATCTCAGCGGCCCCAAGCACGGTCAACGAGATCTATTATCTAAATGAATCCAACGTATGAGTATAAAAGAAATATAATTCACTAACTGGAGTTAGTGAATCACCCTGCTAACACATTGATTTAATAACTATAGGGAGTGAAGTATTTTTATTTATATTTTCAACATTCTGTATTTAGTCTACAAGGTTTCAGAAACGACATGTTCTGTTTTCATTGACCTACTGTTCGTATCTATTAGATTTTGCGTAACATTTTGTAATAAAAAACTGTAAAAAAAACGTAGTAATCGGCTGGATATACTTGTCATCGATGTTAGTGATAACAACATGATAAGGTGTCATTTGAATGCTTGGATTACTAATTCACTCAATAAAAAATCCTTCGACGATTTCGTTAATATAGATGTCCTTTTATTTGTTCAACATAAAACGAAAACCAATGTTAAAGTTCATAAGTAGGCAATAAAAAGTTTGAAAACAATTTATGATGCAACTAATGCTACAGATGCGATTCCCCCAAAATACTTGTCCCTGCTCAATGTGAATTTTAAACTATAAACGAAAAAGAATTTTTCCCCTTTCAAAAAGATATGACAACCGCTTTAAAAACTTGAAAACGTAAAAAAAGGACGCCGAGTAAAAAAAGATCCTTCCGAAAACATTATTGCTTGTTTGACCGTATAAAAAAATTCTGGTTTAACTCAAAATATTTTTTATTTGTATTCAAACAATGGCTTTATTATATTTTTCAATTGAAATGTGAAAGAAAAAATATTTTTTATAAAATAGCCAAGCAAGTTCACTAGAAATGTTGTATACAAAATTACTAAATCTTAGGAATAATATTTTTCCAAATATTTTATTTGCATTAAAAAAATCATATTACTATTATAACATAAAATTGATATCACCATTATATAACTACAACGTAAATGCTGTTCAACGACTTGGCGTGCATGGTTAAGGAAAAAAGGCTCGGCGAAGGATTTCGTCTTCCCAACTACTCAATTTTCAGGTTGAAAAACATCAACTGCTGCAATTTGTTATAGAAGTGAAAATTAAATTTATGATCTCGCAAAATGTGGATTAAATAACTGATTTGATCCGTACTAGACCGCACGATACGTGAAATCTTATTTTGTTTGCATAATTTAGTATGATATATAAAAATATAAACTTTCTTCTCTATCACACGATTATTATTCATTGCACAAAATATATTTCGTCACATAGACTTTGGTGTAATGGTTAGAGTATCCGTCTCCAATCTACATCGGCAAGTTTAAGGGTCGAGTTACGCTGCCGTCGTCTTGCTGGTGGAAAAATAAATATCTCGATATTACTGCTGACCCTCATTGCGCTATATTCGATGGTTTGTCCAAGTACAGTCAAATATTTATCAGTAGTGGACATAACGCAGCTCTGCCACGGTAACGTGAATTGTGCGGACCGATGTATACACCGATAACACTATCAATATTATCCCGTCCGATCACACCGGCGCAAGAAGCAGGAGATCGCATTGCTAATAACCCTGACAGTTGATGCGATGTTACAATAAAAAATAATACAGCCCTAAAAGTTGTTTATGCAGGCGGTAAGAACGGAAATTTGTGTACCTTGCCGATCTTTTTTTCTTAACCATGCACGCCAAGTCTTTGCACAGCATTTCCAGTGTACTTGTGTGCCACCTGCGTTGTACAGTTATATAATGGTGATATCAATTTTAGGTTATAATAGTAATATGATTTTGTGAATGAAAATAAAATATTTGGAAAAATGTTATTCCTAACGTTTAATAATTTTGTGTACAACATTTTTAGTAAACTTGCTTGGCTATTTTATAAAAATGTATCTAAGTTTTTTTGTACATTTCAATTAAAAAATATAATAAAGCCATTATTTGAATTCAAATAAAAATATTTTGAGTTAAGTCAGAATTTTTTTATACTGTTCATATCAACACGAGAGAACGTCATGTTTTACTATACAGCATGTAAAGTTCTTTTAATAAGTCACAATAAAAACATTGTATACAGTGCTGAATTTGGAGAGAGAGTGTACAAGAGCTATTAGCTGGGGCTCCGCAAGCTCGAGAGGCCCCAACGCTGCGCGCATGCCTTCACTATTTTTTTTTTTCTGTATTTTCTGTATTATTCTGCCTTTACGACCAAATGAATCGAAATCGATGGAGCGCTGTTTTCAAGGCGATTTTAAGGACGGAATAGCGGTTAAACGTTTACTGTTTTCGATCTGAAATGTTTTACCCATATTTATAGATCTTTCACCAATACGTACAAATAAAATTGAACTGAAATAAATCAATATAATGTACTTTTGTACGTTTGTTCGTAACATCGAAAATGTCCCCGATTGGCGACAAGGGTTGTGGACGTTGTATTAATGTGAAAACATAAAATCTATTAAACAAAATAAACATAAAACCTATTAAACAAACCTATTAAACAAAACCTATTAAATAAAAATATTCTTTATCTGTATGAATGTTGTAATGTTTGGTATCAGATTCGGCAAAAAAGAATAACATAATGGCGGCTTACTAAACCTTAATTATAATTTTTTCCGATTTTTCTGACCATTCTAGGCGTGAAATTTTCTGGAAATATATAACCCTTTTTGCTGATCATCCGATTAGCGAAAAAGGATAGTGCAGTGTCGTACGATATGCAGAAAGCACCTTTTGCTACTCCATATGGAGCGATAGTTTGATCAAATTGTAAAACCAGTGCCGTACGAAATGCAAATAGCACCCGTTGCTACTTCATATGGAGCGATAATTTGATCATCACATTAGTTGTGAAACCAGTTGGTGAAGGAAATTTATATATAGATGGATAAAATTTTCATAAGATATAGTGTAACGAATCTTTTATTTTGTATATCCGTCACTTTGTTCTTTATTCGTATATTCTAGTACAAAAATATTTCGCAGACTTTTATTCTTCTTCCATTTCGACAACCGTACGATCAGTTTACGAGTAGACAATACCGTTTTTTAGAAACAAAAAATCGGATACTCTGCGTATTTCGTAGGCTAATCACTTTACGCTTATGGAAACCGTCCGTTCATTTTTTAGTACATGATTTGAATCTGCTGAAAAAATACTGAGCTGAATAAATAGGTACAGTTCGACTAATCATCGTATTATAAAATTATTAATGTTTTTGGTCGCAAATTTACACAAAAATCGAGCACACAAAATACTAGGCTGGGTGACCATGGCAACATCGTAGACGGCACAAATGCTACCTATCTTATCCACATCCGGTAATTATGCACGAAAACCTCAAACTACTGAGTCAGGGCAATGAAGGATATAGTTCACACGTCCGATCGGTAAAAATCCTACAGCCAAGTTTTCGCGTAAACAAAGATAGAGACGTTGTTCGCCGTTTAAGGGACGCCACTGTGACGGCTTCAAAAAATCGATTTTTTGAAAACCATCTAGAAAAATCTAAAATACATTTAAGATTAAGATGCCGTTGGACCCAGGTCGAAAAAATAATTATTTTCGGAAATATTGAATATTTTGTGGAGCGGTGCAGCGCTCCGTGACGCTCGGGGTCCCGCGCAGCTGCGCGCCTCAGGGTCGGCAGGTATACCGGGATATATAAATTTGAACAGAGACGATTTGCTGCAGCGTTGTTTGGGCGGCTTCACGCAAAACAACAACGAAAGCTACAACAAATCAGTTTGGGCAATAGCCCCCAAGTGTCAGTCCGGGAGCAAAAAAATCGTCGACATTGCAGCTGATATCGCGGTATTATTATTCAATGATGGCCTGAGAAGCCTCATGAAAGTTTTGGAGACGTTGGGGATAACTATCGGCCCAAATTGTTTCAATTTTTGCGTTGAAACCGACGCAGCGCGGATCGAGCTGGCGGAGCGCTTGCTCACAGACGCTGCAAAAGAGGCAAGAAGAGCCTCTACAAGTTCGAGAAAAGATGCTAGGGACAATGATTTGCTTCTTGAAGGCCAGCTATATGGTGCCGGCATCGCTGATTAAAGGTAAACATTTGTTTTTCCAATTTATCGCATAAATTAACAAACCTAAAACTTTGAACGCGTTTTTCTCAAAACCACTTTTTTGAGTGCGGCACGCAGCAGAACGCGAGCAATTTTTATCCGATCGACTTCAAATTTGGACTGCATCAATAAAACTAGATTATCTAAAGAAGTACATAGGATTTTTTCGATATCTCAATAATAAAAAAAGTTATAGCCTATTTTCGACGAGAATTTTGGCTCGAAAATCGTCCTTTAATTTCAAAAGCGTGCCTATTTTTTAAAAATGAATATTTTTTCAAATCCCTATGTACTTCTCTTCAAAATATCATATTATTAACGAAAACACTCGGTATTTTTTTTCAGATCGACTTTGAAGAGAGTTCTGCTGCGTGCCGCGAACCACTGCAGAGGCAACAGTACCTGACGCGGGAGATTCCCCAGCGTCACCATGGGGCGTGAAAAATTTGAAATTTTTTTTTTATGTATCTTCAATAAACAACGAACAAAACAAAAAAAATTGTCGAATATCTCTTTTTTCCCACAAAAAAAAATTCTTGAAAAATGGCAAAAAAACAGGGGGTCACAGTGGTGTTGTGCCTTAATGCAAATGTACAAAATAAGTGAAATCACTTTTATGAAATAGCCAAGCAAGTTTACTGGTCATGTTGCACACTAAATTGTTAAAGCTTAGGAATAATATTCTCGAAAATATTTAATTAATAAAAAGTCATAATCGTAATTATAAGAGAAAAGTTGATATCGCTATTAGATAAAAGTACAAAGTAGGTAACACACAAGTACACTGGAAATGCTGTACAACGACTTGGCGTGCATGGTTAGGAAAAAGCTCAGGAAGATACAGAATATTCCGTTCCGACCACCTCCGAAAATAATGTTTGCGTCGATATATGTATGTATATATATAATTTTACATTATAACGTGGCGTTGACTAACAGGGGTATTATTAACATTTCAATTCATAATGCCCCACCAGGTACCAGGGCTATTAGCAATCATATCTACTGGAGCTTTATCGGTACGAAATTTCTGTTTCCACCAGCAGGAGGATAAAACAGTAATGCTAACCTTTAAACCTGCAGATGCTTAGATGGTTTACAGGCAGATGGTTTAGAGATGCATGCTTTATTCATTACATCAAAGTCTATAAGACGCAATATTTTCATGAGATATGCGGTTATTGTGTTATAGAATAAAAGGTAAATGCTTTTATGCACATTTTTTCATATTATCCAAATAAATTAACATTTCAAGTGGTGTGTGGTCGAAGGGTACATCACTCATTTGAATTGTACTCTACGTGAATCTGGGTTTCACTTGCACAGTCGTGACAAAACGTGACAATTTATGTTTTGTTAACCCGACAGTTCAGATGTTGAGGTGACGAAATCCTTCGCCGAACTTTTGTTTAGCCATGCACGCCAAGTCGTTGCACAGCATTTCCAGTGTACTTGTGTGTTACCTATTTTGTATTTTTATCGAATGGTGATATCAATTTGTTCTTATAATAGTAATATGACTTTTTTAAATTAAATATTTTCAAGAATATTATTCCTAAGCTTTAACAATTTAGTGTGCAACATGACTAGTAAACTTGCTTGACTATTTCATAAAAGTAATTTCACTTTTTTTGTACATTTGCATTAAGGTAGTTCTGTAGTTTTGGTAAAATCTTAGGAATTGGCTGAAATTTAAGTATGGTGTAGATATGACCTCCATGGGCTGATGCCCAAAAATTTAATTCGATTCACCGTTTAGTTCATGAGATAATTGCAATTGAATATGGGTATTTTTGTACGCGATCCCTATACCTAACACGTAAACCGATAGGAGTTTGCTCACATTTCTCGATATCGGTTCTAAACAGATCTTAGGATTTCAGAATAAAAACACACGTGTACGCAGTACTATTGTGGAATTGATTTTTAAAAAATGACAAACTTTGACTGTTTGGTTTCGGAGATATCGACTTATGAAAAGTGGTAATTTTATTCCACACCGAACTCGAGCCCAACCGCCTGTAACGGAATGACAACATGACCGGCGCGTGGTCTGGGAACTCGAAGCGTGTTTTTTATCCCAAGTTCCAGTAATTCTGAGTCGCATGTGAAATAAATTTATTCTGCAAACAAATTTAATTTGTTCAATTTATGTGTGTATTTATTCGTATTATATATATTTATATACAAGTGTGTGTGTGTGTGTGTGTGTGTGTGTGTGTGCGTGTGCGTGTGTGTAGATATAACTTGGGTTATTGCAGAGCACTCGTCGCAGGATATTGTAACGAGTCCCTGTCCACTACCTATTTTTTCCCATCTCCTTTGCTCTCTGTACCTCTGACTCACAGGCCTGCGTGCCTAATTTATCGCTTCCTGCCCCGCGGCTCCGCTCGACGCCGCGCTCCATTCTCCCGAGTCCCAAAGTGCATTTATTATCGCCTGCATGGTAATCCCGCCAGCTGCGTGGTCTACGTGACTTTTCCCAAATTCCTTTCCCGCGACCCTTTTTATCACTAGTTTCCCATGCACTCTGCACCAAACCAAACAACCGCCTTTCCCGGAATGCAGTCACACAACTCCGAAGTCCATCCTCCGCCGAAGGTTCCAGAGTCCTCTTCTAATCGCCACCCTAATCAGCCGCCTGCCTTTCCTGGAACTTAGTCACCCGTGTGCCTATTTTCCCGCCGAACTTTCCAGACCCTTCCCAAATTCTTCCCCACCACGACCATTTTCCCACCGTTCGCCCCTTTAAAAACACCTCCCGCGATACACTCGCGGCATTCAATTCGTGACTCTGTCCCAGTGCAGAGCTGTTAACCTTCGTTGTTCAATTTCTGGTGTCAACCGCGTCTCTCGGGCCACGACCGCGCTTCGAAGCCGGACTGGCAAACTGTTTTGTAAACCGTGGAATAAAAAGGTTACCACAATTAAAACTCGCGTCATTTCTCGACATTACAATATATTTAAAATAGAATTCAATCCCATTCGGGTTTCCTTCACTGTTTTCCTCAAGAAAATGTCTTCGTACAGCGAATACAATTTAAACTGTCGGCTAGATGTTGTAAATCCACGATCCGACGTCCTCCGGTAGCGAATTTCTGTTGGTGATTGTTGAGGTTATGGTTATTCTCATCACGTTTAGCCGCATATGCTTCACACATGGCTGCCACAGCCCTCAGTTTTTCAGCGAGCGCCTTTTTTCTTGTAAACTTTCCGTTGTATCGCATTTGGGTTGACATTTTCACGCTTTTTTTATTTATATAAAATATTTCGCGAAAGACGGATTGTAGGAAGCTCAACGCTATGACTACAGGAAAATCGCGCTGTTGCCACGATTGCAGCGCTGCTCTGTGTACGAGTAGGAGACCTATCTATGCAGGAGGTGCGAATGTGTGGGACATGTAGAGGGTACAATCTCTGTCAAAAATTTACAACCAACAACATCGTATAGGCATTGGATTGTTACTATACGCTTCGACCGTAACTTTTGGCTCATACGTGTACCTACAGAACTACCTTAAAGAAGTATAGTGAAACAATTTTTGAACTCAAATAAAACGTATAGTTGGAGATAATTGAGATAAATCAGAATTTTTATATAGTAAAACAAGCGATAACGATTTTGAGGGATTTTTATTACTTGGCGTTGTTTTTTTTTACTTAAAAAAGTTTTTAAAGGAGATTTCAGATCTTTTTAAAAGGGGAATTTCAATATATCGCAACAAACTAGACGTCTGCAATTTCAAACTCGTTCAAAACATTACTTTCTATTACTGAACATTCACAATATCCTAATTTATGAGAAGATTAATTTCACAGTAATAAAAGTATAGGAAGTACAGAGGGGTGACAACTTTTAACATCCATTTTTTGAGCCAAAAAAAAGGTTAAAGAATGGAACTTTTTACTTTGAGAGGGTATGTTTGTTATTATTCAATAAAAAATTGACAAACGAATAAAAGTAAATTCCCTTTAAAAAAAGAGTTTTTTTGTTTATTGAAAAGAACTTAAATTTTTTTCTTTGTACAAATTCTCACTTTATATAAGTGAAAATACCCGTAAATATCGAAAAACTATTTTTTTTTCCACATAAGCGAAATAATACTGGCCTAAAACCATAATAGTTTTCCTTCAATTTTTGTTTACCAAATTCAAAACTTTCATCATTTGGGCTGCAGGGAAAAAAGCGAGACAACTTCACGCTTAGCATACTTTTTGTGGACACTATTAACTTGGAATAAATTTCTAAGCATAATATTCGCGATAGCTATCCGCAAAGATATCGTAACTTTTGTAATTTAAAGAATAGACGGCATTTTTTACATTTGCATACAACTGCATATCTCAGAGAAAACAAATTGATCAAAAATGGATTTTTTCAGACCTTGAAGAGCATACTTTCGGCTTTCCAGAACTGCCCATTAAATTCGTGTACGGTGATTGGTTCATGAGTTATTGATTATTAAAATCAATAGCGTCATTTGATCATATAATTGATATATACTTGTTTTAAAGTTCAAAATAGAAAGGGTGATGCAGGGAAAATACGTCCGATTGCGTCATTAATCAAACCAATTTTTCCTTGTCTGTACACCTTGTCGAAACAAAAAACGGACATTTTCCTTTGCGACGTTTCTTTTGATTTATTAACAACAAAAGTGCAAACAATTATTTTAAGTGGAAGCTTGAAATCTAGAGATTCTAACCGTTGAAATGCTTTTATAAATTTTCTCCTACGATCATTTACCGCGGAGATAGAGCAATTTGAAAATGACTGAAAAATTTTTGTGCTCTTAATCTTTGTGATCCCAACTCCATGACGCTGAAGTTTGCATCGTTGGAATGGAACAAAAATGAATTCTTAAATGGTCAAACTTTTTTTGGAATGAAAATGAATTCTTCTTACACACTCAAACTTTTTTTGGAACGAAAATGAATTCTCCTTAAATGCTCAAACAGTTTTTGATCAGTACCGGCTGTGAAAATGCTTCAAACGTTTTCACACACTTTGTGAGAGGTTCACGACCTCAATTTACAATAAGAAGACGCTCCTTAATAATACAAATAGAGAAATGGAAAATAAAAATACACGCAACTCGTCCGTACTTGAAATATTATTGTAGTCAAGTTCAGGTCTCTCACTCTTACAGTCTCACAATCCAATTTTTATTCAAAGTATTTAATCAATAATTTCCCACCTTCTAGGGCCAAGCATTGCGGATGCATTACATAACTATGTGAACAAGCTCGGCATCAGTTGTTCTATGAATATTCATCGTTTTGGAAAATTACATTTCCTGTTGTCAAGACAAATGGATTAACTTGACTCACAAGCTTTTTGCAGATACTCCTGAGCCGCATACAAATTTCTCTACCGCGTGCTCCAAAGAAAATTTGTTCGCATATAAAAATTGGGAAAAGCTCACCTTACGTTGTACCCGCAATAGTGGCCATGCGAAAAACTCTGAGTACATTTCAAACTTTCTTTAGAGGGATTCGGTGAATCATCATAACATATTTCTCGCCGCTGGACAAAATGACAAGTTGGATAAACAGTCGAGCAGGTTATTCGATTTTCCACAGCTTATGAAACTTGTTATCTTGTTCAGCGACAAGAGGAATCTTCTGATGATTCACTGAATCCCTCTAAAGAAAGTTATGAAATGGTAGTCAGAGTTCTTTACATGAACAGTACTGTGGCGAAAGTCTAACAAAACATTGTTTTCATCACTTGTAGTTCTTCGCATGGACATTATTGTGAGTACAGCGAGAGGTGAGGTTCTCCCAATTGTTATATCCAAACAATTTTTTTTGGGTTGACGTAGGGTAGAAATGTGTTTGCGACACAAAAGTATCCCAAAACAGCTATCGTCTCTTGCAAAGTGCAGAGAGCACACTGCTAAGGCCAGCTTTCGCAGTCATTGTACACACAGTTAAAGCACTGACTCAAAGCAATTCATTCATCTTCACGACACTACACATAATTCTTTTAAGCAGTTATGAGCATTGATAGAAAAACTGATGCCAAGCTTGTTCACGTTGTTCTATGATGCATGCACATTGTTTGGACGTAGAAGGTATGTGATCATTTTTTCTTACCTGTATTCAATGCCAGAAACTTTCATACTTTTGACCTTTTTTCTCTCCGTTATTATGTAAATCGATCATTGCTGTTCGATCCATAATTTTAAATAATTTCCTGAAGTCTGAATCTGCGATGCAAAAGAGCTTCGTCAAATTTATTTTTGGCTCTGATAAGATCCGTTTATTTTTTATTTCTTGACGTTACAAACAGTTAACCTTCGTCAAATTAATATTTGGCCCTAAAAAGGGCCATTCGTTTTTTCTGTTCCCTTCCAACTTTTTCTGGCGAACTAAACCTACTCAGGGGTTAAGCTGTCAGAATCACAGTACACATTAAAACGAAGACATTAGTAGGAGGCGATGCTACTCGGAAGCGCTGCGTTCGCCCGCACGTGGTAGTCTAGCGGCTGCGCAGAGCGTCTCAAACGCGTCTATTGCGGATGTTGACATGAAAATGTTATTGAATCCTAATAAGGGCATATATTTCGCGTTCATGACATGGCTGAAAGACTTTATCCGATTCAGTAAACCCACCCAGTTGGTTAGTGGCGTCGAGATTGGTGGCATCGATCAGTGGCGTCAATTTTTTTTTAATTTCGTGACAAGTCGCTGCTGCTTCTCTTGAACACCGTTTCAAACATTTTGTATATGCATTTTTTCCTTATATTCTTCATCTAGTTTGTAATTATTGCTCGCTTTTTTTTATTCTTTCTATTAACTTCTATTACTGTTAATATGAGGAAATGAAAACAGAGTTTAAAAGAATCGTGGAAAACAAAAATTTATACGAAAAGCGTAAATAAAATAATAATTGTATCAATAAACACGAAAATTTCAAACTATAGAAGAAAATTAATTTAAACAAAGAAAATGTATAACAATAAAAAAACGAGCAATAAGTTCAAACTACATGACGAATATAAGAAAAAAACATTAGACATACAAACATTTTGAAATGGTGATAACAATCACGCGGGCAAGAATTCTAAATGCAATATAAAAAAGTTGGATTTAAATTAAAGTAAACAAATAAAAATAACGTGTACGAGCATTTCAATTGAAAAAAAAAATAGCGGTAGCCGAACTCGAACCCAAAACCAGCAGCGTACTAGCCGAAGACTTCAAGGTTGTTAGGGCGTTTAGCCTTCGGCGTTGAAGTACGAGGGAATCGCCGTATGCGTATTCACGGCGTCGATTAACTGTTACCAACTGTTAGCTTTCAAATAATCGTCATAGTAAACATGCGTTTTCGAACTATTTTCTACATCTATTTGTAAAAATATGCATCTTTGAACATTCGGTGATTACATTAAGTGTTTTCATTACTTTGTATAATTATTTTCTATAATTTTTTCTCGCTCAATTAACGCGAGACGAATTGGCAACGTCGTCAATCGTGGTATATCATAATGCCCAGGTTGGCAGAAGTGTCGCGAGTTTAGAGACATATGCGCCCCGTTCGTAACCTCAATATCAGCCCAAAGAGCTGTCAAAAATGAATATCGGTCCGAGTAAAAAAAAATCCGCTGGAAAGAAAAAGTGTGTAATAAAGCTGTCTATAATCTCGAAGAAATTAAAATTTTAATAACTGGCTGATATTTGAAGAAAAAAAAATTGTGTATGAAAAAAAATCCTCGTTGTTTTGTCTTCACCTAGAAATGTCTAGAAGTGTATAATTTCTAAATATAGTTATCAAATCGAATAATATTAAGTAATTATTACTAATTAAGAGAATAAGTACCAATCATATTCGTTGTCAATTACGCTGACGGAGTAATTTGAGGTTCCCGGGCATAATTACCGAATACCGACAAGATAGGTAGCATTTGTGCTGTCTACGACGTCCCAGACAACCACGTACCGCAGATGCACTGCTCACGTGGAGTGCGCCGTTTCGGTACTATGGCCACCACGTACGTGCGTACGATACTGATTCATTAGCGGTACGCCGTACGGTATGCTGTACCGCCACAATTTCGATACGGCGTATCTCCATCGTACTAGTACGGTACCTCCACGGTATCAGTGCAGTAGGTCTAGTGTACCCATTTAGTAAGATTAATTAGCATATATTGTACTTGTTCGGTACCTCCACGGTACCAGTGCTGTACGTGTACTGTACTCATATAGTGACATTTATTAGCATCTATTCTAATTGTACTGTACCTCTACTGTACAGGTCGTACAATACAGCGCACGTTCAATGAACGGTTAAGTTGTGCGCATCGGTTAAATTGTGCGAAAAAATCGGGCGTCTATTCCCAGCCTAGGGCTGGGAATAGACGTCCGATTTTTTCTGTCCGACCATTCGATCCGACTATCGGAAGGAACTCGTGCCATAAATTTGTTTGAACATACTGTAACAGTTGTTTTTTTATTTATCTTGACACTTTAGTTCCTATATAATATTTCTCTCTTATTGAACCTATTTCATCTTCTTATAAAACTATCACAGTATTTTCTTTTTTATTGAACTGACAGATTCGAGTTCGCGCTGTCTATTTGTACATTGCATACGGGGGAGGTCCGCCACGCCCTATTTCAAAGACATTTCTCTGCGACTTCCCCTCGCTACAAGATCACAGTCTTTTCGATGCCCATCTACATTGAGGCTCCCCAATATCGGCGAGTTTCGTCACACCTTAATTGCACTTTACATATAATTAATTCTAACGATTATAATTCATTCCAGCAAGAAATTTGGCGACAACACATTGGCAACACCACGCCAAGCGAGAGCAAGTTGTGACGGAAAAATGGCATCCTTTGCCGCCGCATTAAGCTGTGTTCTAGCAGCACAGCATAGCGCATCCTTGCGTGAATGCTGGTGTTAATATTGCAGTACGAAACTACAGAATATTGGCGGTACATTTGGAGCACGTTCATTGCTGGGTCATTGCAGCAGTGCGACAGAAAATTTTGAATGCGTTATTTCGGCGAGCTGAGGCCACATTGGAGGTACGCTGTGATGCTCCATTACCGGTAGAAACGGGGCACGTTATCACGGCATTTAGACGGAAAATGTGGAATACGCTATTCGGCAAGGTGGGGGCACATTAACGGCATGCTGTGACGCGCAGTTGGTGGCATATTTAGAACACGCCGTAACGCTCCTTCCCCGCTATTGCGGTATTATGACCGACTAAATGGGGTTCTGCATTACCGGCGTGGACCGGTGGGAATAAAAAGAGGGCAAAATCATTTTATTGAATACAACCGCACACACGTCCCGGTTCGTGTGTGCGACGCCCGCGTATGACTGAGGGCTACGCGTCATGCCCGAAATTATTTTTTTCCGGAAGTACGAGGTTGGGATTCGAACCCGCAACTTCACGATGGGTTGATTTGGAAGGCAAGCACACTAACCACTCGACCATCCAACTGGTTGAATTTATCCCAGCTAACCAAGTATCGGAAATGTACCGCTCATGTGGAGAGCGCCGTGCCGGTACTGTTACCACCTCGTACGTGCGGACGGTACTGGTACATTACCGGTACGCCGTACGGTTGGCTGTACCGCCAATGTACTAGTACGGTACCAGTACAGTATCGCCACCGTGGAGCCACCGTGCACTGCAGTACGGTGTAACTCCACGGTAGCGATACCTTGGAGGTACGACTACGCTGGTATCCTGTACCCGTACATTACCGATACTGTGGGGTACGGCGTACTCCACATTTGCGATACGCTGTACTAATGGTACGCTTGGTTAACTGGGATATTACTAATTTTAGGATCATGATATTTGTCGTAGCGAATCTGCTTATGGTTATAACCATGTGCCTTGTTTTTGCCGGCAATGGAACGTCACAGCGTGCCGCCAATGTGCCCTAATCTTGCCGGAATAACGTATTCCAAATTTTCCGTCTCAATGCCGCGATAACTTGCCTCGTTTTTACCGGTGACGGAGCGTCACAGCATGGTGCATTTATGATTGAAACGCGATATAAAGATGACATCCCTCCAAATCTGGAGCTTGCCGCTTCAGTACCGTTGTTGCAGCAGGTAAGTGTTCCCTTCGCCGTGTTCCCTCTCGCACACAAGGCCGCCTTCCGCTCCGTGATCCGAGGCGGCTGTGACCGTCTCGGACGGTGGCTCCGTTATGATCGGTTCGTTCGCGAGAACCGGACAACTTTCGACTTTTTAGGCGCGAAACATTTAAACGCACATACGTGCTAGGGACACGGATGTGGCCCTACAATACCATACACATCCGATCCGAGTTCCGATAATCGGATCGGATGTGTATTGCATATTCAAACAAATGTACGGCACGAGTGCCTTCCGATAGTCGGATCGGATTGTCGGAAAGAAAAAAATCGGACGTCTATTCCCAGCCTAACACGTCCACTCGCTATCACGTCTGCACTCGACCCCCGTTTTTGCCAATCGGCCTCGCACGCGCGAGCGCCGTGCGCACGCGTACGCCAGGCTGTTGCCGACTGGACACCAGCATCCGCGTCACTGATCATTGCTCTTTGGAGGGCGGGCTTTTCGAACGCTCCGCTTAACGCCGCTAACAATTAGTATTCAACACTTTTTGATGAAGTGGTCCAAGCGAAACGTGTTCTCAACCGAACTTTGAGAATCTGTTTATTGTCGAAAAGCACGCCTCGTATAACACGTATATACCACGCGCGACTAACCATGTCGCGCGTAGAATCAACGGGTGGAGTGTGCGAGATACAATCGCCGCCACTGAAAAAATATAAAAACTATGGAGATAAAGAAGAGGACGAGGAAGAGAAAGAGAGAAACGGGGATAAGGAAAATGATCAAAGGGAGAAGAAAAACGAGGAGGACGAAGAATTGGAGGAAGGAGAAGATGGAGAGGAGGAAGGGCAGAAAGAACATGAAGAGGAACACGTCAGCAATCTTTGTGTGTATACGTGGATGAAAGGAATTGAAGAAGCGCAGGTAAGGATGAGATGTACAATGAGGAATAGCGTGGCCGAGCTAGAAAAAAATGAAAGAGTGGTGGAGGGAGGACGTAAATAGAATAAAGGAAGAATGCGAGGAGGAGGGTGAGGAGCAGTGCGAGGAATGCGCGGAAAGACATCGGGAGATCGAGGAGTACAAAAGGGAGGTGAAGGAAATAAGAAAAAAAGCTGAGCAGGACCAAAAGCAGTGGGGGGAGGAGCGACGAATGTTGCTAAATATGATAAACAGGCTCAAAGGCAGTAAGAATGGAAGGGAGAAGGGCGAGTCAGAAGAAAAATTCCAAGAAAACACAACGTGCAACAGAGAAGAAGGAAAGAGGAACGCGAGAAGGGCAACGGCGGAAAAAAAAGTGAGGACAGAAGATACGGGAGTAGAGAACAAGAAGTGGGGTGGAGGAATCACGAGAAGACAGGATGTGGAACAGAGGAATCGGGACAGGGCTGGCACGTGGTAAGAAAGGCAAGAAGAAGAGCAGTAGGAGCGGATAAAAACAACAATGTCACGAATGCAGGAGAAGATGCAAATCGCGAGGAGATCATGGGGAGAAAGCCACGGGAAATTAATGAACGTGAGTGGCAAGAAAAAAACAATAGGAACATCGAAGGAATAACATAAATATTACATTCCAAGAGGGGGAGGGAGATGAAAAAGACAAGGTGTTGGAGAAGGTTGAAGAAAGATGCAGGCAGAATATAAGGAGAAAAACAACTACAAAATTCTCTGGGAATGGGACTGTCATATTGAAGTTTCAAAGCTGGACCGAAAAGATGGAGAGCCTGAGAAGAAGGATGGAACTGAAGGGAACGAATATATGGATAAACAATGGCTTCACCAAAAGGGAAATAGAGATACAAAAGTGGTTGCGAGAGGTAGCGAAGCACGAGAGGAGATACGGTAGACAAGCAGAAGTAAGGTACATGAAAATCTGGTTGGAAGGGAGGTGGTGGAAATGGAACGAGGGGAAAGGAGACATCGAAAGAATGGGATTAGAGGATGGATGGAGGCAGCCATTTCGGAACGACCGGGGAGGACGGCGTTGAGGATGACGAATTGGAGGAAGACCGAAGAGAGAAGAGAGAAGACACAGCGGGGTTAAGGGAAGAGGCGGGAAAGAAAAATGGCGTAAAGGGAAGTGGCGAAATGAAAATATTATTATGGAATGTTGCAGGAATAATTAAATTGGGGAAACGTGGGGGTTTATAGAAGAAGCGAATATAGTCATTTTGCAAGAAACGTGGGTGGAGAAAAAAAATGAGACGAACGCAAGGTCAAAAATGAGTGAAAAATTTAAGTGGATGTTCAAAGCAGCGCATAAGGAAGCAGGGGCTAAACGGGGAAGAGCGAAGGGAGGTCAAGCGGTCGGGATAAAAAAGAGTTGGGAAGGGAATTGGGAAATGAGGGAATGGGCATTTGGCCTAATATTGGGCAATGATAAAATAAGGGGAAACCGCAATAATAACAATATACAATAATGTTGGTATACAAAAGATAGAAAAACAGCTGAGAGAAGTAATAATGGAAGAGGCGAAACAAAAAGAGAAAGTACTAATTGTTAGGAATATGAACGCACGAATATGGTGGGAGCAAGCAATAAACGAGGGAGGGTTGGATGAAAATGGAGGGGAAATAAGAAGATCCCAAGACAAAATATTAAACACGGAAGGAAGGAGAATGTTAAACCTGTGCGAAGAGGTGGGCTTGAAGGTGTTGAACGGAAGAGTGAAAGGGGATAGGGAGGGCAAAGTAACATTCGTTGGAGGGGGTGACGAATGTTGTGGGTCAGTGATAGACTACATAATAGTTGTGGATAGGGGTAGAAGGGATGAAATCAAATGGAGGGAAGTGGTAAAGAGAATTGAGTCTGATCACCTACCAATATATTCGGTATGGAAAGAGGAAAACGTAGGAGAGGAAGAAGAAGAAGAAGAGAAGCGTGTACAAGAAAGCGATAGGTTATTCTGGAATGATGTAAAGGTAAAAAAGTTTATAGAAGAAATACAAAAAGAGAAAGAAATTGATGAAGGGAGGGAAGATTGGGAGGGGGTGAAAGAAAAAATCTGGAGAGCGGCCGAGAAGACGGGGTTAAGGAAAAAATGTAAAAAAAACAACGAGAGAGAGAAGGTTGCCAAGGTGGTTCAACGACGAATGCAAAAAGCAGAGAAGTGCGGTATGGGAAAAATTGAAAGCGTTTACGAAACAAAGAAATGTGGATAAAAAACAAGAGCTAGAAGAAGAAAGGAGGAACTTGAGAAAAGCATACCGAGGGGCAAACGAGGAATGGCGGTATAAAATTTGGGAGGAGGTCGGGAAGGTAAAGGACATGACAAAATGGTGGAAAGAGAAAAATAAATTCAGGAATAAAGGAAGGGGTACAATTGGTGGTAAAATAACCAAGAAAGAATGGAAAGAGCATTTTGAAAGATTACTGAATGGGGAAGAGAATCAAGAGAGGGAAATGGGCGTAGAGGAAGAAGAAGAAAGGGGGTCGGAGCGAGAAGAGACAGAAATAAATGAGGCGGAAAGGAAAGAGAAAAGGAAATTTTACGAGGTGTTCAGTTTGCAAGAGCTGAATGGGGCTCTGAAGAAGATGAAAAACGGAAAGGTGGCGGGGGAAGACGGGATTAATGGGGAATTTTTGAAGTCATTACCAAGGGTACAAAGGGAAGAGCTGAGAGGGGCCTTAAACAAAATATGGTTAAGAGGAGAAATAGCGAAGGGATGGGAAACAGCAAGAATTGTGCCGATATATAAAGATGGAGAGAGGGACAAGACGGAGAATTATAGGGGGTATCACTATTAGATGTAGGATATAATTTGCTAACCAGAATGATGACAGAAAGGCTAAACAAATGGATAGAGAGGAACAAAAAATTAAAAGAAAGTCATGCAGGATTCCGGAAAGGCAGAGAAACAAGGGATCAGATATTTACTTTAAACGCGGTCATCAATAAACAATTAAAAGTGAAGGGAGGAAAGCTATATGTAGCGTTTGTCGATTTTAAGGCAGCTTTTGATCGAGTGTGTAGGGAAATAATGATCAGAAAATTAAAAGAGAAAGGAATAGAAGGAAAAATGCTGGAAACAATAAAGGAAATTTATAAGGATACAAGGGCAAAGGTGCAAACGAATAGAATCACTACGGAAGGTTTCAGAACAAAGATAGGGGTAAGGCAAGGATGCGCATTAAGTGCGGTTTTTTTCGATATATACGTAGATGATTTAGAGGATATGTGGGAAAGGAAAAATGAAGGAGTGGTAGTGGGGAAGGAAAAAATTTTTGCAATAAAATATGCTGATGATGTGGCGGCGATAGCTGATACAGTGGAGGGTTTAAGCAGCATATTAAAGCACTTGGAAAAATGGGCAGACAATAATAAAATGGAAATAAATGCGAAAAAAAAAACAAAGATAATGATTTTTAGGAATGGAGAAAGAGGAAGGAAGAATGAAGAATGAGGGATTAATGGGGACAAAATCCAGATAGTGAACGAGTTTAAATATTTTGGGGATTGGTTTACAAGCAAAAATTCAATTTGGGCACATGGTAAAAAGCTGGCCGGGAAAACGGCCGGGAAAGCTGGCCGGCAAATATGGTTTGGGGGATATGGAAGAGAGCGGGAAGACATATGATAGAAGAGAGACTCTATTTATTAGAAACTATAGTAGAAGCAGGAGCCATGTACGGTGTAGAGATTTGGGGAATAGGGGAAATTGGTTCGAAAGAATACAGAGCAGATACTGCAAAATGGCGCTAGGAGTGAGTAAAATAACCCCGAATTATATTTGGAGAAGGGAGCTGGGTGTGCCAACAATGGCCTATTTGATAAGGGAAACAGTGTTTAGATACATAAGAGAGGTACTGAGAATGGAAGATTCGAGACGGCCAAAAATCTGTTTGATGGAGGAGGTAAGGGCAATTGCCAATGGAATGCCATCAAAGTGGGGAAAGAATTTGGAGCAAGTGTTAAAGGATATAGGGATAGAGGACGTAGTAACAATTATAAGAGAAAAAAAGGGAAGAGGGTAAAATAGATGAAAAGATGAAAGAAGGTTTAGAATGCCTAAAAAAGAAAATTTTGGACGAGGAGGAGGAAAGAATAGGAAAATCGTCATATAATAGCAACTACAAATATATCGTGGAAAATGACGAAAGGCCATAGAAGTATTGGGCGGAAGAGGGTGTGAAGGGTAGGGATAAAGAAATGTGAGCAAGATTAAGATGCGGAAATACATGGAGGGCGGGGAAGAAGGGGAAAAGGACTGGAGATACAGAATTTGCGAGAAAGAAAATGAAACAATGGAGCACCTGCTAATATGTGAAAAAGGATGGAAAATTGTAACGACGAAAGCGAAAAAGGAAGCTGAGGAGTGGATGCAAGGAGGGGATAAGGTGGCGATAAAGGAGGAAATGATAAACACGTTGAGTGGAAAGATAAATATAGGGGTATGCCAGTATTTCAGAGAAATAGAGGAAGTATGTAAAAAAATGCGCAAGGAGGAAGAGGGAGATGAGGAGTAAAGTGACAAAAAGAGAGCAAAGATATGCGGGGTAGAACATAGAATGAAGGTAGACGTAAGAAAAATGTGTTTGAACAAAGCGAAAACTTTTTGTAAAAAATTTGTAAAGCAAGTTGTGCAAATAAAACTCGATTATTATTATTGTAAAACAACCATAGAACCAATTTTTTTTAGTTAAACCAAGAAGAGTTAATCATTTATTTTCTAAGTAAGAATCAACAAGCAAAAAATGCATTTTCGGTAAAAACAAAGTATTTTTCTATGTAAGAACAAAGAATCAAAGTATTCTTTATGAGAGAAACAATAAGTAAGAATAGCAAAAGATTTTATTTAATAATTCAAATATTGTACTTTTTCTATTAATAAATGTAACTGATGAACAGGTGACCATGCCTTTTCATTTTGTTAGTTTGCGCTACTTGATAACCGGAGGAAGTATAATTTGAGCAAACAAAAAGTAAGAATTCATTTTTCATCTATATTTTTTATTTCATATAATTTCCGAGATTTTCCCGCGATCGTAATTAAAATGATGAAATATTCGGGAAAATTCGAAAAAATTCGGAGAAATTCGGAGAAACTCGGATGTTTGCGTAAAAATAATTGTCCGCAAAACTCCGAATTCTTCATATTTGTTCCAATTAATAGAAAAATTCGAAAAAATTTTCCGAAAAAAATCGGAGTTTGTCTGAAAAATATTTGCACTAGGGTATCATCACCTTGCGGCCGCAGCCGACTTCCTCCTCTGTATCGCATTCACCATGACATTGCTGCCATGGGTATAAGGAAACTGCGGAAAACCTATACCAATACAACTGGTCCCGAGTTTGCTTCCCAGTCTTGGAGCTAGTCGCGTTTTGTCGAGAAATAACTCACAGGCTACAGTCACACTCACATCATACACACATGTACCGGTCCGCGTGCGCGACATCCGTCTAAAACTGGAGCTACGTCACACCCGTGTTTTTATTTCTCTCCGAAACTACGAGACAACGATTCGAACCCGCAACTTCCCAATGTGCTGATTTCAGAGGCAAGCACGCTAACCACTAGACCAGCACATCGGTTCAGCAAAGAGGTTATACATGTCTAGAAAACATTTCAGCTCGGTGGTAACATATTGACTCAACCGTAACGGCTAGGCTATCGCAGGGCTTT
This sequence comes from Ophion slaviceki, assembly GCA_944452715.1. Lineage (NCBI taxonomy): Eukaryota > Metazoa > Arthropoda > Insecta > Hymenoptera > Ichneumonidae > Ophion > Ophion slaviceki. The sequence continues at coordinate 25,882,277 of OX101784.1, forward strand.
GAAAATTCTTGTTATTTTCGAGGTTCAGAAATCGTCACACAAATTTTGTTTCGTTGGTTTCGCAAAAATGAAGGCCCACTAGGGTGAACGGTGGCAGAGGGTGACACTTGGGATCAAACCCTACACTTTGTTATTAATTCAACGTTTTATGTAAAAAAATTAACTTTATCTTGCTGAAAAAATTACTTAATGTTGTCGAAGACACAGTATACACAATTTGAAGGTATCATTACTTCAAATATTTTATTTCATAACAGAGACTCATTAACTACCCTTCCTGTCTGAGAATAGAGAAAATATAAATTTATATAAAATATGAAAATATATTGGACCGGCTAGTGGATGAGCAATCGATATTCGGCTCTGTCAGGACTTGCAGTTAAGCAGCGTTGTGCATGGCCAATCCTAAGCAGTGACCGCTTAGCCATGCACCGGCTGGTGCATCAACCAGTGAGTGGAAGACTAATAATTCTGTTACCTTGATATAGATACATAAGTTGAAGTATGTGTACCAGAAAATCAGCAGTACATGAAGCCGTCTATACAGGTATGGCTTTTCCACAGTTTCCCCGTACCCTCAGTAAACACGGTATAGTGTAGAATAAGATGGCTGTGGACGCAACGGAAGTTAGGTTACATTGGCAAAGTGTGAGAAGGGAGTGACAGGAATGGGTTCAATTGGGAAGGCTAATATGTGAAAGCCTGCAAGGGTACGTTGGAACTCAGAAAAATTATGAAAATATCGTGTACATATAAACATGACTTACAAATATGTTTGCATTATAAATGTGCCACTTTCACATAACAAGGCTATGTTTTGATTTCGGTACGAGCGTAACAGCATATTGAGCTACATATGTGCGATCTTTGTCTATACTGCGTTCAACGACCGAACGACACACTTCCGAACCTAAATTTGTACCATACGGTCAGATTCCGTCTAATGCACAGCCTCCGCTACCAAGTCCACAAGGCCAAATGGGCTCTGCACGAATGTTGCAGTGCTATGGTACAAACAGCAAGGCCCACTATCCCAACCTGAGCCACAGGCTGCTCAAAACTGTGTGGCAGTTCTCATTCCGAGTAGAACTCATTCACGACCAAGTCGTTTTGTGATTGAACGCAGTATTTACATGTCCCTGAGGAATGCGTTATGTAGTGTGCTAATCCGATGTTGATAACATGCAGTAGTAGTCACTGTGAAGGATGTCTTTCAAACAGCAATCCCCACAAACCATTGTATCCTTTACATTTATAAGTATGTCTCACTACAAAAATTGTAAACGATACTTGAGACCATATTGTTTAAAGTAAAATAAAAGTTTAAGAATCTGCACACGTTGTTCCAGAAAAAATTCATAAAAAATCTTCTTCTGTCCAGTCACGAGCTGGTAGAACCCATTGACGTTTTTCCGTGCGAACTATCACTGTCACCTGGCACATATTCCAGTAAAACGTGATTTTATGGTTTAGCAACAGGCTCAAAGTTTTGCAACAAGTGGGCCATTACAGTGTATCGTAAACATGATTGAACAGCTACAATAATTTGCATTAATATTGTTGACAGCGCAGTTTACCGTTTATATTTTCTCTGTTAAAATTCTGTATCTGTGACTCACATTACGTCTAAGTACTACTACTATGCTGCTATCCATACATTTACACATTTGTCTCTACTAGATATATATATATATATATATCGACACTACTTCAATCCTTGTAAAATTTCTAGCATAAATGAAAGTTTTATTGCTTTATAAAAATACTTTTCATTTGATACTATCACGATCGAGGGAAAACTCGTTTCTAAAGGATGTGACTGTAATAGATTCGAAAAAAGATCAACTGAAGGAACATAACCAATGTACAGTATATCTAAACGTCTGCTCCATTTTCACAATTACATCAGGGCGGCTTGTATCTGTGACAAAACTTAAACCAGCGCGCAAACGCAACGCCTTCATTAGGAACCGTAATCTATAATTTCGTTGAATTCACATTACAACGCAACAGTTATTCAATGTTTGAATACTCACGGGATTTTTCATCAGTTTCATAAGTTTGAGTCGCTGAAGATCGTAGGCAGTTTTCGCGACGACGGGTTTCTCGTAATCTTTGTCATTCTTGGAGGTCTTTTCTTTTTGCGGCATATCAGATTTCTTCATAATACCGCTGGATTCGTAAAAAAATGAATAGCGAAGGTATGACGCCTAGGACGAAAGGTTCAATCCTATTCCAAGGAGACTAGAGGTAAAGAGTACGAACAGAGATTAGTAGGGAGATGTACAACGCTCCCCTTTGCGGCAGAGATTAGTGGGGAGATGTACAACGCTCCCCTTTTCGGCGTGCCGCGGAAATGGCGCTAAATCGCGGCGGCGAGTTCGGAAATATGATTTCGTGGGCATCGCCTCTGTCAAGGTTGCAGATTCCCTTGTAGCCGCGCGAGTCGTGAGCACCGCTCAAGTCGATATCGCAGTCAGCGTGCACACGAATGGGTAGCTCGGTGGGGGAAAAGTCTCTGCCCCTCACTCATTCGACAGGCGAACGGAGCGAGGTTTTCGGTCCGATCGAGCTCGACATATGTGTGGCCGTACTGTGGATTGGAATATGCATTAAATGAATTGCAAAGAGAAAAACATGTATCGAGAAAATTGTTTTCTCTCGGTTGGCCGTTTATGCCGAGAATGCGGGTTGAAAAAATTAACGACGAACCGCGTTGAAAAATAAAACGCCGAAACAACCGTGGAAGGTTCAAAAAGAAATCTTGAGCCTTTGCCGCGGTCATTACGGCGTTTTTTTTCAACAATAAACATTATGAATAACCGTGTATCATAAATGTTTTTTTATCCTCAATGAGCGTCGTGGCTGAGTTGGCAGCGTGACGGATTGACGATGCTTGCGGTCCGGGTTCGATCCCTGGTTAATCGACTTTTTTTAATCTATTCTTTTTCTTCATTTTATATTCAAAAAATTTCGAACGTACTCTCGCTTTAGCTATTCTCGCCTGTCCATGCATTATTTATGATATTTAATTCATATATGTTTAATTTAAAAAAAGACATTGGCTACGGGGATCGAACCCGCGTCGTCTGCACTCAGAGCCCGCACGCTGACATATCAACCGCGGGGCGATTGTGACTGCAAACCTGCCTTACTTATACACACTTTAAAAAAAAATTCGCTGCATACCAATTGCATATTGTTTTTATGACCCCAAAGTATTATTGAAGACAAATGAAAACGATTTTTCCAAATTCCTAGAGTGGTGTTATCCCTTAAAGAAAAGAAATTGATTTTTTGATCGTTGTAAATGTATATCCCTTCTTAAAGACTTTAAGGCGTTTGGCCACCTTGGCCGATCGAAAAATGGGTATATTTAAGAAAAAATAATAAACTTGAAAGTATGGGCCGGAATATTTTCATTCTTTTACACAACGTCAGAAAGGGCTTTAAGAATAACGTTAATAAATTTCCGTTCAAAATATTAAAAAATTACCCCGGTATGCACATTGCCGCGGAGGCCCTCCGCACAATACGCGCGGTCGTTGTCCCAGCTGTTACCCGGTCATGTCACATCTGCAAAAAAAAATCCGCTCATCCGTGAGTAGTGTCGCTACAATGTAGCGTAGCGGTTTTTTTTTCGACCATTAAAAAAATTATGGCGAGCCGAAAAAAAATGTGTATTTTTTACCAAAATTATGGCTCACCATAATTTTTTTAATGGTCGAAAAAAAACCGCGACGCTACATTGTACCGAAAAAAATTATGGTTAGCCGAAGAAAAAAATGTGTACTTTTCACCGAAATTATGGCTCACCATAATTTTTCTAATGGTCGAAAAAAAACCGCTACGCTACATTGTAGCGACACTACTCACAAATGAGCTAATTTTTTTTTCAGATGTGACATGACCGCGTAACAGCTGGGACAACGACCGCGCGTAACGTGCGGAGGGCCTCCGCGGCGATGTGCATAACGGCGCCATTTTTTAATATTTTGAACGGAAATTTATTAACGTTATTCTTAAAGCCCTTTCTGACGTTATGTAAAAAAATAAAAATATTCCGGCCCATACTTTCGAGTTCATTATTAGTTTTTTTAATATGCCCATTTTGCGATCGGCCAAGGTGGCCAGACGCCTTTAAAGAATCTCGTACGTGTTAGCGAAAACCGGCAGAACATTTTGAAGCAACTCGTCGACTTCTTTGATGTTCGCTATTTCGGTGTTCGCTATTTTGGACCTTCGCTCGTTTGCCTATCTGAGATCTATACTTTCGAAGTTTGTATCCTCGATATATATGTCTTTTTGCTATAGATGGTATTACCAATATTAGATACTCACGTCTTTCCATTTCGGAGATATGGATGTTCTAGATTTTTTGAATCTGTATTTGTATTACTCAAACTGCAGACAATCTGAATACACGTTCTCGAATAAATAATCCTTTGTAATTATAATTGTAATAGTTATTCAATTTCGTCATCGGCCGAAGGATAAAATTTTGAATAATTTACAGTTCGTTACTTTGAGTTTATAATCCTGTCATTTCGAAATCTTTGTCGTTCTATATTTGGCCTTTCAAAGTTTTGACCCCCATCCCAATGTGAAATGTGTTTTGAAAATAAAGCCGATCGAGAAAGACTCAAAGTTCTCTTCGAGCCTTTCTCGATCGTTTCGGCACTTTAATTCAACAATTTTTTAAATTAATTTTCTAAGGGAAAACGTAAAAACTCATTTCCGTATTGGGGGAAACATTAATTTTTTTGTCATATTTTCCAATACTGTTTGCACCAAAATTTGGAACGCCCGCTCATTTTGAGCAACTTCAACATGCATCCGGCAGGGCGAACGGCTGCGTGTTCGGTCGCGTCGACGTTACCCGCGGCGTCCTTGCTGCGGCCGCTCCCCTCGTTCGTGCCGCTGTTCTTTCGATGGCCAGCCCTTCTCGCGCCCTTGGGCTCCCGCGGGTGCCTCTTGACGCTGCGGCTGCTGCTGGCGACCACTTTTCTTTTTGTTGCGGCGCCAAAATGTAACTGTACAAAAAAAATTATAAACAACTGTTCTTTGTAATTGTACAAAATAAATAATAAAATGTACACCTAAAATACATTACTCACACAATTTAAGAGATTTTAAAAAATTCCGAATTTTTGGCTGATTTTCAACAAGGGATAACTCGGAGAAAAATGGTCGTACAGAAAATTAAAAAAAAAGGAAATTATAGCTTCAAGTATCTAGTTTTCAGATCTGGACTGTAAATTTTTGTAGCGTGGGTGGTTTTCTTGTAATCATCCGAAAACCAACGAAATTTTTTTTCCAAATTTTTGCTCGTCTTTAAAATGGTCTGTCGACTTCAAATGATTTTTTTTATCATACGACTATAAAAGTCTTTTAGGCAATTTAATCAGCTTTAATTTGACCTTTTAACGAGCTCTGTACGATGATTTGGCGCGGAGTAATCGTCGAGGATTTCAATGCTTATTTCGCTCTTGAATCTCTGCGTTATTAATGTATCCAAAAAAATGTATCGCTTATTTTTTTAGTTTATACGTTAATTTAAATATAATAATAAATCTAAATTACAACTTATTTATCTTCTAAAAAATTGTTTACGCTTTACTCACACCCGTTCTTATGCCAAATCAATTATAATTCATAAAAGTAAGCCGAAATATATTTATATTCGTATTATTATATTAATTCTCATACTTTCATCAAGCGATAAAGCATTATCCCCAAAAACAAGCCAATCATCCATCCGGCCGGGAATTGTAAGTACCAGAAAGTACACATATTCTATAAGCGATGAGATGGTCCCGTTGGTAGTGTTCCTGGCTTCGGTCCGCAGGGGCAAATTTATTTTAGTTAAATAGGCAAATTTAGGCAAATATATTTAAATTGAATTTAGTACAAATTTACTAAATACACATTATTTTCCTTAAGGGGTAACACCACTGTAACGGCCTGCCACGAAGCGTTTCAGACAAATAATACTTGGGGTAATTATTAAGCATATATTGAAGTATATTGCAAAAAAATGTTATGGGAAAATATTACAAAATGGCGACACTGCAGAAAATTCTTCCGAGGCATGTTGAACTTAAGGTGCTCTACGGCACGTAGTATAAATTGTGCCAATTTTGATCTGGACAAAATAATTTTTTTTTAATTAAATCTCAAAGAGTGTAGCTAGTGAACCACGTAGAGGATTTTGGAAATATTGATTTTTGAGTAATTGCCGAGTATTGGACTAAAAATGTTCATTTTTTTTTAGACAGTTATTTTTAAATAAATATTGTTTAAATTAACTTATCGAAAATCCCCTACGGGGTTCAGTAGCTACACTCATTTAGACTTAATAAAACAAAATTCTTTTTTTTAGATTAAAATTGGCACAGTTATACTCCGTGCCGCAGAGGTTCGACATACTTCGGAAGAATTGCTGCAGTGTCGCCATTTTGTAATATTTTCGGATAAAAATTTCTAGCCATATATTTAAATATATGCTCAATAAATACCGCAAGTATTGTTTGTTTATCACATTTTCTTCCGCCAAAAAACATACAAAAAAATACGCTTCCTGTAAGGCCGTTACAGTGGTCTTTCCCCTTTGAAGTCTTCATATAATTTCCAAGATTTTCCCGTGATGGTGATTAAAATGATGAAATATTCGGAAAAATGCGAAAAAAAATTCGAAGAAACTCGGATGTTTGCGTAAAAATAATCGTCCGCAAAACTCCGAATTCTTCATATTTGTTCCAATTAATAGAAAAAATCGGAAAAATTTTCCGGAAAAAATTGGAGTTTTTCGGAAAAAAATGTGCACTAGGGGCGCGGGATCGTACCCCGCGCTCAGTGCTTTTTTTAAAATTATTATTACTATTAATTCTTATTTGATTAGTTATTTTTATTAGTTATCATTATTATTTTAATTAGTTATCTTTTAGCGCGAACGGGTGTGAGTAAAGCGCAAACAATTTTTTAGAAGATGAATAAGTTGTAATTTGGATTTATTATTGTATTTAAATTAACGTACAAACTAATAAAATAAGCGGTCAGAGTGCGCGATAAATTTGTCGACACTAAAAGATAACTAATTAAAATAATAATGATAACTAATAAAAATAACTAATCAAATAAGAATTAATAGTAATAATAATTTTTAAGAAAGCACTGAGCGCGGGGAACGATCCCGCACCCCTAGTGCAAATATTTTCCGAAAAACTCCGTTTTTTTCCGAAAAATTTTTCAGACTTTTTCCGAATTTTTCTATGAATTGGAACAAATATGAAAAATTCGGAGTTTTGCGGACAATTATTTTTACGCAAACATCCGAGTTTCTCCGAATTTCTCCGAATATTTCCGAAATTATATGAAGACTTTAATGGATTACACCACTGTAACGGCCTTACAAGAAGCGGATTTTTTGAAATTTTTTTTTGGCGGAAGAAAATGTGATCAACAAATAATACTTGCGGTATTTATTGATCATATATTTAAGTATATTGCTAGAAATTTTTATCCGAAAATATTACAAAATGGCGACACTGCAGCAATTCTTCCGAAGCATGTCGAACCTCTGCGGCACGCAGTATAACTGTGCCAATTTTAATTAAAAAAAAAGAATTTTGCCTTATTAAGTCTAAATGAACATTTTTAGTCAAATACTCGGCAATTATTCAAAAATCAATATTTCTAAAATCTCCTACGTAGTTCACTAGCTACACTCATCTAGATTTAATTTAAAAAAATTATTTTGTCCAGATTAAAATTGGCACAAGTTATACTACGTGCCGTAGAGCACCTTAAGTTCAACATGCCTCGGAAGAATTTTCTGCAGTGTCGCCATTTTGTAATATTTTCCCATAAAACTTTTTTGCAATATACTTCAATATATGCTTAATAATTACCCCAAGTATTATTTGTCTGAAACGCTTCGTGGCAGGCCGTTACAGTGGTGTTACCCCTTAAGGAAAATAATGTTTGCAAAAATTTCGGAAATTCATTATTTCTCAGAATTATGAGGGATAAAAAAATGTAATAAGTTTTTTTTACGAAAATCTTTTTTTTTCATCTACAACTTTTCTCCGGATATCTCCGCAGCCGTTCACTCAATAGGAAAAAGAAAAAGTTCCGGAAAAAAAAATTATATCAAGTTTTTTTACGAAAATTTCATTTTTTGTATCTTTAAATTTTCTCCGAATATCTCCGCAGCCGTTCACTCAGGTCATAGGAAAAAGAGAAATTTCCGGGAAAAAAATGAGAAATCATGAATTTTCAGTAAAAAAAAATGAGTTTTTGGGAAATAGACCAGTACTTGAATCTGTTTTAAATCACTTTTTCTCCGAAAATCTCAAATGTGACTAAAATATAAGAAATTATGAAAAATTTGGAGAAAAATTTGCACTGGGGGCCCCTGCGGACCGAAGCCAGGAACGCTACCAACGGGACCGTCTCATCGCTTGTAGAATACGTGCACTTTCTGGTACTTACGATTCGCGGCCGGATGGATGATTGGTTTGTTTTTGGGGATAATGCTTTATCGCTTGATGAAAGTATGAGAATTAATATAATAATACGAATATCAATATATTTCCGCTTACTTTTATCAATTATAATTTATTTGGCATGAGGACGGATGTAAGTAAAGCGTAAACAATTTTATATAAGATAAATAAGTTGTGATTTAGATTTATTATTATATTTAAATTAACGTATAAACTAAAAAAATAAGCGACACATTTTTTTTGTATACATTAATAACGCAGAGAATCAAGAGTTAAATAAGCATTGAAATCATCTAAGTCTCGCGCGTGCCGATGGGTGACGTCACACGCGAGTCGTGCTCAGATTGCTTTTTCCCTCGAAGCCTTCGTTTCGGCTTGGCCGCACGGGAACGTGTTCAGCGTCCATGTATTGGTGTAGCTGCCGAAGGCGCGTTGGGACACTTCCACCATGCTCGGCTCTTTCCGAAGAAGTCCGAGCATCGCTCGCTCACGGACACGCGCTACTATGATTATGGGGCGGGCGCGTAAGAGACTAGAGAGGGGGTAACTTTTACGTGCGATCAGGCTGCACTAGAGCGAGGGGCAGAGACTTTCCCCCCACCGAGCTACCCATTCGTGTGCACGCTGACTGCGATCATGGAGGCTAGAGTGGGAGGAGGCCGATCTGTGCATTTCAAAGTGGCTACAAAAATGTGGTCCTACCGGGATGGCGCCACTATCTCTAAAATCTCGAGCAGGAAACAGTGCAGCCAGACAGTGCAGCCAGATCGCGCGTAAAAGTTACCCCTTCTCTAGTCTCTTACGCGCCCATCACACAATCATAGTAGCGCGTGTCCGTGAGCGGGCGACGCTCGGACGTCTTCGGAAAGAGTCGAGCACGGTCGAACTTTTCCGACCGCGCCTTCGGCAGCTACACCAACACATGGACGCTGAGCACGTTCATGTGCGGCCAAACCGAAACGAAGGCTTCGAGGGAAAAAACAATCTAAGCACGACTCGCGCGTGACTTCACCCGACGGCACGCGGGAGGCTTTTAGATGATTTCAATGCTTATTTAGCTCTTGATTCCCTGCGGTATTAATGTATAAAAAAATGTTCCGCGCACTCGGATCGCTTTTTTTTTTAGTTTAAACGTTAATTTAAATATAATAATAAATCTAAATTACAACTTATTTATCTTATATAAAATTGTTTACGCTTTACTCACACCCGTTCTTATGTCAAATAAATTATAATTCATAAAAGTAAGCGGAAATATATTTATATTCGTATTTATATTAATTCTCATACTTTCATCAAGCGATAAAGCATTATCCCCAAAAACAAGCTGATCATCCATCCGGCCGCGAATCCTAAGTACCAGAAAGTGTACATATTCTACAAGCGATGAGATGGTCCCGTTGGTAGCGTTCCTGACTTCGGTCCGCAGGGGTCCCTAGTGCAAGTTTTTCTCCAAATTTTTCACAATTTCTCATATTTTAGTCGTATTTGAGATTTTCGAAGAAAAAATTATTTAAAACATATTCAAGTTCTGGTCTATTTCCCAAAAACACATTTTTTTACTGAAAATTCATGATTTCTCATTTTTTTCCCAGAAATTTCTCTTTTTCATATGCCCTATATGCCGTATTGGAGCCAAAGGTGAGCTCATTGGTAACCCTGAGATTTGTTGGTAAATTTTATTTTCAAATATAAAGAAAGTTGAGAACATGATGTATTCCATGGCTTTAATTATTTCGTTTAAAGGAAATGTTTTTGAAAATAGATTTGATCTTCTTTGAAGGCTTTGAATAACAAGTTGTAATGGGATGTTGGTATAGAGAGAAACAACATCAAACGAGACCAATTTGTAGTTGAGTGGAATTGAGATGTTAGAATGTGAATGTTTTAGGTGGAAACTATCGTTGACGTGTGAATTAGTCGTATTGATTAATTTAGAAAGTTTAGATTGTATAAATTCAGCTAGTTTATGTGTTGGACTATTTATTGATGATACTATTGGACGAAGTGGATAATTATTTTTATGAATTTTGGGCAGACAATAAATACGAGATATGTTGCAATTTTCAGCTTTTGAGTATTTGTATTTTGTTTCATCAATGAATTTTAGGGTTTTCCATCTGGAGAGAATATTGTCAATGCCTTTTTGTAGAGTGTTGATGGGATTTCTATTTGTTAATTTGTAAGTTGAGGAATCTGCGAGTAAATTATAAGTTTTTGTAATGTAATCTGATTTGTTAAGAATAACTGTTGAATTTCCTTTGTCAGCTCGTATAACTAAAAGTTGAGGGTTGTTTTTTAAGAATGAGGACGTGTGTTTTATAATTTGATTGGTGTTGGAAAATGATGTTGGAATATTTATTTTGTTTAAGATTTTAGTGAATCTGGTTCTAATTTCGATTTGTCTAGGTTTGTCGAGTAAAAAATCTAATTTGGACTCGAGTTCGGAGATCGATTTGTGGATATGAGTTTTTATGTTTGAGAGTTTGAGGTAAGGAAAACAAAACTTTTCACCTAGAGACAAGAATGTGGAAATGTGTAGCGGAATATCAATGTTGGAGAGATTTATAAGCCATTCTTTCGTTTTATTTAATGTGATTGTCGAATTTATATTATTCAGAGGATCAGTGGAAAGATTATTATTTGTGTCCTGTTGTCTATTAGTAAGAGTTTAGTATAAGATGTTGTGATTTTGTGTTGTTTGATTTATGTTTTGATAATTTAGGTAATGTATATTGTTTTGGTTCAGATGTGTTTGTGATGATATTGTTCTTAAAAATTTGTCATGATTGAAAATGTGAAGATGTATGTTCTCGGTTCGTTGAAATCTAAGGTTTTGAAGTTTTTTTTTTGTGTTTTTCATATGAGAGTTTTCATATGAGAGCTATGAGAATTAATATAATAATACGAATATAAATATATTTCCGCCTAATTTTATGAATTATAATTTATTTGGCGTAAGGACGGGTGTGAGTAAGGCGTAAACAATATTTTAGAAGATAAATAAGTTGTAATTTAGATTTATTATTATATTTAAATTAACGTATAAACTAAAAAAATAAGCGATCAGAGTGTGCGATACATTTTTTTGTATACATTAATAACGCAGAGAATCAAGAGCTAAATAAGCATTGAAATCATCTAAAAGCCTCGCTCGTGCCGTCGGGTGACCCCACGCGCGAGTCGTGCTCAGATTGCTTTTTCCCTCGAAGCCTTCGTTTCGGCTTGGCCGCACATGAACGTGCTCAGCGTCTATGTACGGGTGTAGCTGCCGAAGGCGCGGTCGGGAAACTTCGATGGCGCTCGGCTCTTTCCGAAGACGTCCGAGCGTCGCTCGCTCACGGACACGCGCTACTATGATTGTGTGATGGGCGCGCAAGAGACTAGAGAGGGGGTAACTTTTGCGCGCGATCTGGCTGCACTGCAGCTCACTTCTCATTATTTACTTGTTCCGTCTCTGTCACACCCAGCTCGTGTCTCGAGATTTTGGAGATAGTGGCGCCATCCCGGCAGGACCGCATTTTTGTAGCCACTTTTTTCAAGTCTCTCCATAAGAGATCGGACTCCTCCCACTCTAGCCTCCCTGACTGCGATATTGACTTGAGCGGTGCTCACGACTCGCGCGGCTACAAGGGAATCTGCAACCTCGACAGAGGCGATGCACACAAAATCATATTCCCGAACTCGCCGCCGCGATTTAGCGCCGTTTCCGAGGCACGCCGAAAAGGGGAGCGTTGTACATCGCCCTACTAATCTCTGTTTTCGGCGTGCCTCGTAAATGGCGCTAAATCGCGGCGGCGAGTTCGGGAGTATGATTTCGTGATCATCGCCTCTGTCGAGGTTGCAGATTCCCTTGTAGCCGCGCGAGTCCGTGATCACCGCTCAAGTTGGTATCGCAGTCAGCGTGAACCAGTGCAGCCAGATCGCGCGTAAAAGTTACCCCCTCTCTAGTCTCTTACGCGCCCATCACACCATCGTAGTAGCGTGTGTCCGTGAGCGAGCGATGCTCGGACATCTTCGGAAAGAGCCGAGCAAGGCGAAGCGTCCCGACCGCGCCTTCGGCTACTACACCAATGCATGGACGCTGAGCACGTTCATGTGCGGCCAAGCCGAAACGAAGGCTTTGAGGGAAAAAGCAATCTGAGCACGACTCGCGCGTGACGTCACCCGACGGCACGCGCGAGGCTTTAGATGATTTCAATGCTAAGTTAGTTCTTGATTCTCTGCGTTATTAATGTATACAAAAAAATGTATTGCGCACTCAGGTCGCTTATTTTTTTAGTTTATACGCTAATTTAAACATAATAATATATCTAAATTACAACTTATTTATCTTATATAAAATTGTTTACGCTTTACTCACACCCGTCCTTATGCCAAATAAATTATAATTCATAAAAGTAAGCGGAAATATATTTATATTCGTATTATTATATTAATTCTCATACTTTCATCAAGCGATAAAGCATTATCCCCAAAAACAAGCCAATCATCCATCCGGCCGCGAATTTTAAGTACCAGAAAGTGCACATATTCTACAAGCGATGAGATGGTCCCGTTGGTAGCGTTCCTGGCTTTCTGATTTCTTATTTTTTTCCTGGAAATTTCTCCTTTTCCTATGACCTGAGTGAACGGCTGCGGAGATATTCGGAGAAAAGTTAAAGATGAAAAGAAATGAGATTTTCGTTAAAAAAACTTTTTATTATTATTATTTTTTTCGGAAATTTCTTTTTTTCCTATTACCTGAGTGAACGGCTGCGGAGATATTCGGAGAAAATTTAAAGATGAAAAAAAATGAGATTTTCGTAAAAAAAACTTGATATTATTTTTTTTCCGGAACTTTTTCTTTTTCCTATTGAGTTTGTTTGGGTTTGTTTGGAGTTTGAGTCATACAAACACAGATTTAAACAATCTAGAACATTCATATCTCCGAAATAGAAAGACGTGAGTATCTAATATTGGTAATACCATCTATAGCAAAAATCCAGATATCGAGGATACAAACTTCGAAAGTTTTGATCTCAGATAGGCAAACGAGCGATGGTCCATAATAGCGAACACCGAAATAGCGAACATCAAAGAAGTGGACGAGTTGCTTCATAATTTTCTGCCGATTTTCGCTAACACGTACGAGATTCTTTTAAAGTCTTTAAGAGGGGATATACATTTACAATGATCAAAAAATCAATTTCTTTTCTTTAAGGGATAACACCATTCTAGGAATTTGGAAAAATCGTTTTCTTTTGGCTTCAAAAATACTTTGAGGTCATAAAAACAATATGCAGTTGGTCCTGCAGCGATTTTTTTTAAGGTTGGTTAAGTGGGTACAGTAGAACCTCGATTATCCGAACCTCGATCATCCGAACCCTCAATTATCCGAACGATGACTTAGTTTATCCGGAAGCTCAATTATCCGAACGTTGGCGCGAAAGATACATGGTTGCGCGAAAGGAACAATGAGCAACCTAACGCAACTTCTCCTTCTCAAACAGCTGCGAGACTTAGACGCTCAAAAACGCGTTGCAGCCGTTCGTCAATTAAAAATGGACGATTTTATTTTTAAAAAATATTTAAAAAGGCATTCGACTTTTTTCAGGTGTTTAAAATACACACACACACACACACACACACACACACACACACACACACACACACACACACGCGCGCGCGCGCGCACACATATATAAATATACAGGGTGGGCGGAACATTGACGTCCAAAAATAAAATTTAGGTCCCTTGTATCCTGGGGTATCCGAATAACCCCCATGTATGTCCCGCGACTTTTCATAGTTTTCGAGTTATGAATTTTCGAGAATTTTCGACCTGACCAATTAAAAAAAAATCTAAAATAAAGTAGAAGACTGTCGAGATTTTTTTGCAACTGAATCTTCATGAGTAGTACTTTTATGCATAAAATAATCAGCTTCGTAACTGTGATGAAAGTTATTAAAATGTTGGTCTAAAGTGAAAAATGTATGTTCGGTAAATTATGACTTAAATTTTCAACTTTAAATTAAACATCTCAACAGGTGACTTCATGGTTCCTAATTAGGCCTCAGGAATGCGTCAGACTCTCAGCTTTCATAATCATTAAAAAAAGCAGTACTTGATAGGGGTACTTTGGCTACAATTGACCTTCAAAGACAGCGAGGTGGAAAATTCTTAAAATTGGCCATCTGATTTAAAAAAATTGCCCATTTTATAATTCCTAAGGTTGTTTAGTTTGTTAACTAACCAAAAATGACTGCAGGAAAGCTAAGATTTAAACATTTAGAGGTTTACTTTTTTTAGTTCAATTCAAGATTAATGAATTTTGCGCCATCCGTTCTTGTAACGAGAACGGATCGCGTAAACGAGCTTTTACCTGATCCATGAGAACGGATCGCGCAAAATTCATTAAACTTAAATTAAACTGAAAAAAATAAACCTCCAAATGTTTCAATCTTAGCTTTCCCTGCAGTCATTTTTGGTTAGTTAACAAACTAAATAGCCTTAGGAATGATAAAATGGGCAAATTTTTTTTTTAATCAGATAGCTAATTATAAGAATTTTCCACCTCGCTGTCATTGAAGGTCAATTGTAGCCAAAGTAGCCCTATCAAGTACTACTCTTTTTAATGATTATGAAAGCTGATAGTCTGGCGCATTCTTAGGGCCTAATTAGGAACCATGAAGTCACCTGTTTAAATTTTTTATTTAAAGTTGAAAATTTAAGTCATTATTTACCGAACGTAAATTTTTCACTTTAGACCAACATTTTCATAACTTTCATCACAGTTACGAAGCTGAATATTTTATGCATAAAAGTACTACTCATAAAGATTCAGTTGCAAAAAAAATGTCGATAGTCTTCTACTTTTTTAAAAGATTTTTTTTCAATTGGTCAGGTCGAAAATTCTCAAAAATGCAGTAAAAAATTCATAACTCGAAAACTATGAAAAGTCGCGCGACATACATGGGGGTTATTCGGATACCCCACGATACAAGGGACCTAAATTTTATTTTTAGACGTCAATGTTCCGGCCACCGTGTATGTATATATATATATATATATATATTTCAACGTTAATATGTATGTCAAATTTTAATATATATTTATGTATTTTTTTAAATGTAAAAAGGTGTTGTTGATGATCTCGTCCCAAAAAACCCACGTTTCGATTATCCGAACTCTTGATTGTCCGAACTAGTCTCGGTCCCAATTGGTTCGGATAATCGAGATTCTACTGTATACGTAAGGCAGGTTTGCAGTCACAAGAGCCTCGCGGTTGAGATATGAGCGTGCGGGCTCTGAGTGTAGACGACGCGGGTTCGATCCCCGGTAGCAATGTCTTGTTTTTTTATTAAGCATATACGAATTAAATATCATAAATAATGCCTGAACAGGCGAGAATAGCTAAAGCGAGAGTAAGTTCGAAATTTTCTGAATATAAAATGACGAAAAAAAAGTTCATTCGCCGAGGATTGAACCCGGACCGTCATGATCGTAATCCGTCACGCTACCAACTCAGCCCCGACACTCATTGCAGATAAAGAAACATTTATGATACACCCTTTTCCATAATGTTTACTGTTGAAAAAAAATGCCGAAACGATCGCGGCAAAGGTTCAAGATTTCTTTTTGAACCTTTCACGGTCGTTTCGGCGTTTTATTTTTCAACGCGGTTCGTCGTTAATTTTTTTAACCCGCATTTTCGGCATAAACGGCCAACCGAGAGAAAACAATAATCTCGATACATGTTTTTCACTTTGAAATTCATTTAATGCATATTCCAATCCGCAGTACGGCCACACATATATGTCGAGCTCGATCGGACGGAAAACCTCGCTCCGTTCGCCTGTCGAGCGAGCGAGGGGCAGAGACTTTTCCCCTACCGAGTACCCATTCGTGTTCACGCTGACTGCGATACCAACTTGAGCGGTGATCACGGACTCGCGCGGCTACAAGGGAATCTGCAAACTCGACAGAGGCGATGATCACGAAATCATACTCCCGAACTCGCCCCCGCGATTTAGCGCCATTTACGAGGCACGCCGAAAACAGAGATTAGTAGGGAGATGCACAACGCTCCCCTTTTCGGCGTGCCTCGAAAATGGCGCTAAATCGCGGCGGCGAGTTCGGGAATATGATTTTGTGTGCATCGCCTCTGTCGAGGTTGCAGATTCCCTTGTAGCCGCGCCAGTCGTGAGCACCGCTCAAGTCGATATCGCAGTCAGCGTGCACACGAATGGGTAGCTCCGTGGGGGAAAAGTCTCTGCCCCTCACTCACTCGACAGGCGAACGGAGCGAGGTTTTCCGTCCGATCGAGCTCGACATATGTGTGGCCGTACTGTGGATTGGAATATGCATTAAATGAATTGCAAAGAGAAAAACATGTACCGAGAAAATTTTTTTCTCTCGGTTGGCCGTTTATGCCGAGAATGCGGGTTGAAAAAATTAACGACGAACCGCGTTGAAAAATAAAAGGCCGAAACGACCGTGGAAGGTTCAAAAAGAAATCTTGAGCCTTTGCCGCGGTCATTACGGCGTTTTTTTTTCAACAGTAAACATTATGAATAACCGTGTATCATAAATGTTTTTCTATCCTCAATGAGCGTCGTGGCTGAGTTGGCCGCGTGACGGATTGACGATGCTTGCGGTCCGGGTTCGATCCCTGGTTAGTCGACTTTTTTAATCTATTCTTTTTCTTCATTTTATATTCAAAAAATTTCGAACGTACTCTCGCTTTAGCTATTCTCGCCTGTCCAGGCATTATTTATGATATTTAATTCATGTGTTTAATTTTAAAAAAGACATTGGCTACAGGGATCGAACCCGCGTCGTCTGCACTCAGAGTCCGCACGCTGACATATCAACCGCGAGGCTCTTGTGACTGCAAACCTGCCTTACGTATACACATTTAAAAAAAAAATTCGCTGCATACCAATTGCATATTGTTTTTATGACCCCAAAGTATTATTAAAGACAAATGAAAACGATTTTTCCAAATTCCTAGAGTGGTGTTATCCCTTAAAGAAAAGAAATTGATTTTTTGATCGTTGTAAATGTATATCCCCTCTTAAAGACTTTAAGGCGTTTGGCCACCTTGGCCGATCGAAAAATGGGTATATTTAAGAAAAAATAATAAACTCGAAAGTATGGGCCGGAATATTTTTATTCTTTTACACAACGTCAGAAAGGGCTTTAAGAATAACGTTAATAAATTTCCGTTCAAAATATTAAAAAATTACGCCGGTATGCACATTACCGCGGAGGCCCTCCGCACGATACGCGCGGTCGTTGTCCCAGCTGTTACCCGGTCATGTCACATCTGCAAAAAAAAATCCGCTCATTCGTGAGTAGTGTCGCTACAATGTAGCGTAGCGGTTTTTTTTCGACCATTAAAAAAATTATGGCGAGCCGAAGAAAAAAAATTGTATTTTTTACCGAAATTATGGCTCACCATAATTTTTTTTATGGTCGAAAAAAAACCGCTACGCTACATTGTACCAAAAAAAAATATGGTTAGCCGAAGAAAAAAATGTGTACTTTTCACCGAAATTATGGCTCACCATAATTTTTCTAATGGTCGAAAAAAAACCGCTACGGTACATTGTAGCGACACTACTCAGAAATGAGCTGATTTTTTTTTCAGATGTGACATGACCGCGTAACAGCTGGGACAACGACCGCGCGTATCGGGCAGAGGGCCTCCGCGGCGATGTGCATAACAGCGCCATGTTTTAATGTTTTGAACGGAAATTTATTAATGTTATTCTTAAAGCCCATTCTGACGTTATGTAAAAAATAAAAATATTCCGGCCCATGCTTTCGAGTTCATTATTATTTTTTTTTAATATGCCCATTTTGCGATCGGCCAAGGCGGCCAGACACCTTTAAAGAATCTCGTACGTGTTAGCGAAAACCGGCAGAACATTTTGAAGCAACTCGTCCACTTCTTTGATCCCAAATAGGGTTTTACAATCGGCACAGTAATGGCCCACGACTGGTTGCCAGAGAACAAACGATGGCGCGGTAATGGCTATACAAACGGGCCAGATCCGCACCATGCATGGTTGGTAATGGTAAACCAGGAATGGCTGCTAAGACTGGGCCAACTATCATACGCCCATATTGGCCCAGCAACGGCTGCCGGATCTTCTGCCGGGAATGAAAAACAAAAAATTGACAAATTATGAATATAAAAATTCTAGTAGTATCTTTTTTGTTTTCTTATGCTTTACTTATGTCCATGTACATAGAATAATTGCATTAAAAACAGTTTCTGCATTGTTCAAATTTTTACCTTTCATCGGGATCGAACCTGCGCCTTTCGTTCTAGTGTCGAGCGCCCTACCCACTTAGCCATTTTAACACTTACAGAACCCATCGTTTGTTCGTTCCTTACTTTTATGCCGATAATTTTATTCGTGACATTAAAGTTTACCGACAGTTTTTTTGGTCCATTTAGGCTGTAAAAATAACTCGCTCGTTTTGGGTGAAGTTCCGAAAAGCATACTCCTCTGATCGAGCTGAAATTTTGCACCGAACTTCCTCTCATTATCCTAAGAGAAACCGTTAACGGATTTTTGACGACTAGCAATAGTTTTCCATACATCGCATCGTAAAGTTTATTATTTCACGCCATACGAGTATATCTATGGGTCATTCCATGTCAAATCGACAAATTTTTTACCTGACCCCCTTTGATTTCGCTGAAAATTTTCTATCTTTTTCTACGCCCCGAAAGTTATTTTTCAGAATTTTTTCAAATTTTTTTTCCCGACTCAAAAAAAGTTATGAATTTTTGAAAAAAACCGCTCTTTTATTTTTAAATTGCCAGAACTTTTTCAAAAATTGACCGTTTGGGAACTTTTTTTTTTCAAAATTTTTGTTTTTAAATGTACTTTTCGAAAAAAAATATGAAAAAATTTTCAGAATCCCAGATATATGAAATATTTTATTTTTTTTGAAAAAACCGTAATTTTCTCAAAGTCCGACCGTTTTTTTTTTTTTTTTATTTTGCTCTAAAAATACTTCAACTAATTCTGCAATGATCCCCGTTAATCAAAAGATGTGACGACAATCGCTTCTAATTTTTTTTCTTGATTATAAAAAAATTTTTGTTGAATTTTTGCTGATTTTATATAACTTTGTTATGAAATTTTTTTTATTTCCTCGTGAAACCTCAAAAGTTGAAAAATAAAATTTTATTGGAGAATTTCAAGTGATTATCGTCCAAGAAATTGTTATTTAAAAAAAAAAAAAAATTTTTTTCTCTCATTGACGTTATTTTTTTACTCTTATGGACGTTTTTTTTGGTACTGAAATATGACAACTTAACGTCATTTTGGTACTGAAACATGACAAAATAACGTCAATGAGAGAAAAAAATTATTTTTTTTTTTTAAATAACAATTTCTTGGACGATAATCACTTGAAATTCTCCAATAAAATTTTATTTTTCAACTTTTGAGGTTTCACGAGGAAATAAAAAAAATTTCATAACAAAGTTATATAAAATCAGCAAAAATTCAACAAAAATTTTTTTAGAATCAAGAAAAAAAATTAGAAGCGATTGTCGTCACATCTTTTGATTAACGGGGATCATTGCAGAATTAGTTGAAGTATTTTTAGAGCAAAATAAAAAAAAAAAAAACGGTCGGACTTTGAGAAAATTACGGTTTTTTCAAAAAAACTAAAATATTTCATATATCTGGGATTCTGAAATTTTTTTCATATTTTTTTTCGAAAACTACATTTAAAAACAAAAATTTTGAAAAAAAAAAAGTTCCCAAACGGTCAATTTTTGAAAAAGTTCTGGCAATTTAAAAATAAAAGAGCGGTTTTTTTCAAAAATTCATAACTTTTTTTGAGTCGGGAAAAAAAATTTGAAAAAATTCTGAAAAATAACTTTCGGGGGGTAGAAAAAGATAGAAAATTTTCAGCGAAATCAAAGGGGGTCAGGTAAAAAATTTGTCGATTTGACATGGAATGACCCCTATATACCCCATAGATACCCCCCACTCCTCCGGCCGCGCTGCTTCCTGGCAAACAGTGCTCGCCCGTATGTGCATATCACTTGCCATGTGGGATGGCTTTGTTTGGATTTATTTAATATAGTAGAAGCGCAGTACAATAACTTTCAATGTCCGATATATCGAAAACTATTGCTAGTCGCCAATATCCTTTTAAAGGTTCTCTTAAAATATTGAAAAGAAGGTCGGTGCAAAATTTCAGCTTCATCAATAGGATATGCTTTTCGAAACCTTATCCCTTGTTTTTACGTGTTACAGTTTAACGACCTGCATTTGCAAAACGCCCAAAAACAAACCATCAATGGGTGGAATAGATCTGGCAAGCCGTTCATCCGCCTACGATACCCCAATGCTGATCGCCATATTATCGGTGCGATGGTATTGGCCCACCAATGGCTGGCATAGATCTGGCAAGCCGTTCATCTGCCTACGATACCCCAATGCTGATCGCCATATTATCGGTGCGATAGTATTGGCCCACGAATGGCTGGCATAGATCTGGCAAGCCGTTCATCCGCCTACAGTACCCCAATGCTGGTCGACGAATTATTGGCCGATTATCAGCAAACCGTTTAATGGCTGAATGCTGGCATTTTTGTTACGACAGGCGACCCTATATGGGGTGGGAGGCCGTTACAGTGGTGTTGCCCCTTAAGGAAAATAATGTTTGCAAAAATTTCGGAAATTCATTATTTCTCAGAATTATGAGGGATAAAAAAATGTAATAAGTTTTTTTTACGAAAATCTTATTTTTTTTCATCTACAACTTTTCTCCGAATATCTCCGCAGCCGTTCACTCAATAGGAAAAAGAAAAAGTTCCAGAAAAAAAATAATATCAAGTTTTTTTTAAGAAAATCTCATTTCTTTTCATCTTTAAATTTTCTCCGAATATCTCCGCAGCCGTTCACTCAGGTAATAGGAAAAAGGGAAATTTCCGGAAAAAAAATAATAATAAAAAGTTTTTTTTAACGAAAATCTCATTTCTTTTCATCTTTAACTTTTCTCCGAATATCTCCGCAACCGTTCACTCAGGTCATAGGAAAAAGAGAAATTTCCGGGAAAAAAATAAGAAATCATGAATTTTAAGTAAAAAAAATGTGTTTTTTGGAAATAGACCAGTACTTGAATCTGTTTTGAATCGTTTTTTCTCAGAAAATCTCAGATATTACTAAAATATGAGAAATTATGGAAAATTTGGAGAAAAATTTGTACTAAATTTAATTTAAATATATTTGCCTAAATTTGCCTATTTAACTAAAATAAATTTGCCCCTGCGGACCGAAGCCAGGAACGCTACCGACGGGACCATCTCATCGCTTACAGAATATGTGCACTTTCTGGTACTTACAATTCCCGGCCGGATGGATGATTGGCTTGTTTTTGGGGATAATGCTTTATCGCTTGGTGAAAGTATGAGAATTAATATAATAATACGAATATAAATATATTTCGGCTCACTTTTATGAATTATAATTGATTTGGCATAAAAACGGGTGTGAGTAAAGCGTAAACAATTTTTTAGAAGATAAATAAGTTGTAATTTAGATTTATTATTATATTTAAATTAACGTATAAACTAAAAAAATAAGCGATACATTTTTTTGTATACATTAATAACGCAGAGAATCAAGAGCTAAATAAGCATTGAAATCCTCGACGATTACTCCGCGCCAAATCATCGTACAGAGCTCGTTAAAAGGTCAAATTAAAGCTGATTAAATTGCCTAAAAGACTTTTATAGTCGTATGATAAAAAAAATCATTTGAAGTCGACAGACCACTTTAAAGACGAGCAAAAATTTGGAAAAAAAATTTCGTTGGTTTTCGGATGATTACAAGAAAACCACCCACGCTAAAAAAAATTACAGTCCAGATCTGAAAACTAGATACTTGAAGCTATAATTTCCTTTTTTTAATTTTCTGTACGACCATTTTTCTCCGAGTTATCCCTTGTTGAAAATCAGCCAAAAATTCGGAATTTTTTAAAATCTCTTAATTTGTGTGAGTAATGTATTTTAGGTGTACATTTTATTATTTATTTTGTACAGTTACAAAGAACAGTTGTTTACAATTTGTTTTGTACAGTTACATTTTGGCGCCGCAACAAAAAGAAAAGTGGTCGCCAGCAGCAGCCGCAGCGTCAGGAGGCACCCGAAGGAGCCCAAGGGCGCGAGAAGGGGCGGCCATCGAAAGAACAGCGACACGAACGAGGGGAGCGGCCGCAGCAAGGACGCCGCGGGTAACGTCGACGCGACCGAACACGCAGTCGTTCGCCCCGCCGGATGCATGTTGAAGTTGCTCAAAATGAGCGGGCGTTCCAGATGTTGCTGCAAACAGTATTGGAAAATATGACAAAAAATTAATGTTTCCCCCAATACGGAAATGAGTTTTTACTTTTTCCCTTAGAAAATTAATTTAAAAAATTGTTGAATTAAGTGCCGAAACGATCGAGAAAGGCTCGAAGAGAACTTTGAGTCTTTCTCGATCGGCTTTATTTTCAAAACACATTTCACATTGGGATGGGGGTGAAAACTTTGAAAGGAAATATAGAACGAAAAAGATTTCGAAATGACAGAATTATAAACTCAAAGTAACGAACTGTAAATTATTCAAAATTTTATCCTTCGGCCGATGACGAAATTGAATAGCTATTACAATTATAATTACAAAGGATTATTTATTCGAGAACGTGTATTCAGATTGTCCGCAGTTTGAGTCATACAAATACAGATTCAAAAAATCTAGAACATCCATATCTCCGAAATGGAAAGACGTGAGTATCTAATATTGGCAATACCATCTATAGCAAAAAGACATATATATCGAGGATACAAACTTCGAAAGTATAGATCTCAGATAGGCAAACGAGCGAAGGTCCAAAATAGCGAACACCGAAATAGCGAACATCAAAGAAGTGGACGAGTTGCTTCAAAATGTTCTGCCGGTTTTCGCTAACACGTACGAGATTTTAGTTTTAAGGCTTTCACGGCTCTTTATGTAATGAGAAGAGTTTGTGGCTTCCGGATGGAGGCCGTGTTGAGGATCAGCGTTGTGCCGACGTTTCGCAAACGTTACAGTCTGCATCATCAGGGCTGAGAGCTCCGATACTGAAGCTCTCGTGTCTCAGGTATTCCTTATATAGTTGCAGTCATCGTTCCAGATCGCTGCACCAGCCAATCAGATGTTTTAATTGATCAGCTGGTCAATTAAAAAACCGGGAGGACGGTGTGCCAAATAGGATTGACGTGATATCCTCCATCTCTGTTTAGGTTGTCCGGATGTTTTCGGATTTCCAAGCCTTCTCGGTGTTTCCTGGAAAAATAGCTGTTTGATGGGGCCAGACTTTGGGCTTTGTCGAACTGGATGGCATGACCAGTCTCCATCCAATGTTCGGCCAGCGCTGATTGTGTAATATGGCCATATTTGATACACCGTTGGTGTTCTTTGATCCGTGTACTGATCTTCCTTCCGGTTTCCCCTATGTACACTTTACCGCATGAGCAGGGTATTTTGTATACTCCTGGTGCACTTAATGGTGGTCTTTGGTCTTTTGCACTCGGAATCACTTGTGCTAGTTTCTTCTGAGGTTTGAAGATGACTCGCACGTTATGTTTTCCAAGGCACAAGTGATTCCGAGTGCAAAAGACCAAAGACCACCATTAAGTGCACCAGGAGTATACAAAATACCCTGCTCATGCGGTAAAGTGTACATAGGGGAAACCGGGAGGAAGATCAGTACACGGATCAAAGAACACCAACGGTGTATCAAATATGGCCATATTACACAATCAGCGCTGGCCGAACATTGGATGGAGACTGGTCATGCCATCCAGCTCGACAAAGCCCAAAGTCTGGCCCCATCAAACAGCTATTTTTCCAGGAAACACCGAGAAGGCTTGGAAATCCGAAAACATCCGGACAACCTAAACAGAGATGGAGGATATCACGTCAATCCTATTTGGCACACCGTCCTCTCGGTTTTTTAATTGACCAGCTGATCAATTAAAACATCTGATTGGCTGGTGCAGCGATCTGGAACGATGACTGCAACTATATAAGGAATACCTGAGACACGAGAGCTTCAGTATCGGAGCTCTCAGCCCTGATGATGCAGACTGTAACGTTTGCGAAACGTCGGCACAACGCTGATCCTCAACCCGGCCTCCATCCGGAAGCCACAAACTCTTCTCATTACGTACGAGATTCTTTAAAGGCGTCTGGCCACCTTGGCCGATCGCAAAATGGGCAAATTAAAAAAAATAATAATGAACTCGAAAGTATGGGCCGGAATATTTTTATTTTTTTACATAACGTCACAAAGGGCTTTAAGAATAACGTTAATAAATTTCCGTTCAAAATATTAAAGAATGGCGCCGTTATGCACATCGCCGCGGAGGCCCTCCGCACGATACGCGCGGTCGTTGTCCCAGCTGTTACGCGGTCATGTCACATCTGAAAAAAAATCAGCTCATTTGTGAGTAGTGTCGCTACAATGAAGCGTAGCGGTTTTTTTTCGACCATTAGAAAAATTATGGTGAGCCATAATTTCGGTGAAAAGTACATATTTTTTTCTTCGGCTAACCATAATTTTTTTCGGTACAATGTAGCGTAGCGGTTTTTTTTTCGACCATTAAAAAAATTATGGTGAGCCATAATTTCGGTAAAAAATAGAAATTTTTTTCTTCGGCTCACCATAATTTTTTTAATGGTCGAAAAAAAAAACCGCTCCGCTACATTGTAGCGACACTACTCACGGATGAGCGGATTTTTTTTTGCAGATGTGACATGACCGGGTAACAGCTGGGACAACGACCGCGCGTATCGTGCGGAGGGCCTCCGCGGCAATGTGCATACCGGCGTAATTTTTTAATATTTTGAACGGAAATTTATTAACGTTATTCTTAAAGCCCTTTCTGACGTTGTGTAAAAGAATAAAAATATTCCGGCCCATACTTTCGAGTTTATTATTTTTTCTTAAATATACCCATTTTTCGATCGACCAAGGTGGCCAAACGCCTTAAAGTCTTTAAGAGGGGATATACATTTACAACGATCAAAAAATCAATTTTTTTTCTTTAAGGGATAACACCACTCTAGGAATTTGGAAAAATCGTTTTCATTTGTCTTCAATAATACTTTGGGGTCATAAAAACAATATGCAATTGGTATGCAGCGAATTTTTTTTTTAAAGTGTGTATACGTAAGGCAGGTTTGCAGTCACAAGAGCCTTGCGGTTGATATGTCAGCGTGCGGGCTCTGAGTGCAGACGACGCGGGTTCGATCCCCGTAGCCAATGTCTTTTTTTAAATTAAACATATATGAATTAAATATCATAAATAATGCCTGGACAGGCGAGAATAGCTAAAGCGAGAGTACGTTCGAAATTTTTTGAATATAAAATGAAGAAAAAGAATAGAGTTAAAAAAGTCTATTAACCAGGGATCAAACCCGGACCGCAAGCATCGTCAATCCGTCACGCTGCCAACTCAGCCACGACGCTCATTGAGGATAGAAAAACATTTATGATACACGGTTATTCATAAGTTTTACTGTTGAAAAAAAAACGCCGTAATGACCGCGGCAACGGCTCAAGATTTCTTTTTGAACCTTCCACGGTCGTTTCGGCGTTTTATTTTTCAACGCGGTTCGTCGTTAATTTTTTCAACCCGCATTCTCGGCATAAACGGCCAACCGAGAGAAAACAATTTTCTCGATACATGTTTTTCTCTTTGCAATTCATTTAATGCATATTCCAATCCACAGTACGGCCACACATATGTCGAGCTCGACCGGACGGAAAACCTCGCTCCGTTCGCCTGTCGAGTGAGTGAGGGGCAGAGACTTTTCCCCCACCGAGCTACCCATTCGTGTGCACGCTGACTGCGATATCGACTTGAGCGATGCTCACGACTCGCGCGGCTACAAGGGAATCTGCAACCTCGACAGAGGCGATGCACACGAAATCATATTTCCGAACTCGCCGCCGCGATTTAGCGCCATTTCCGTGGCACGCCGAAAAGGGGAGCCTTGTAAATCTCCCTACTAATCTCTGCCGAAAAGGGCCGCGTTCTCACGTTCTCGAATAAATAATCCTTTGTAATTATAATTGTAATAGCTATTCAATTTCGTCATCGGCCGAAGGATAAAATTTTGAATAATTTACAGTTCGTTACTTTGAGTTTATAATTCTGTCATTTCGAAATCTTTTTCGTTCTATATTTGGCCTTTCAAAGTTTTCACCCCCATCCCAATGTGAAATGTGTTTTGAAAATAAAGCCGATCGAGAAAGACTCAAAGTTCTCTTCGAGCCTTTCTCGATCGTTTCGGCACTTTAATTCAACAATTTTTTAAATTAATTTTCTAAGGGAAAAAGTAAAAACTCATTTCCGTATTGGGGGAAACATTAATTTTTTGTCATATTTTCCAATACTGTTTGCAGCAAAATTTGGAACGCCCGCTCATTTTGAGCAACTTCAACATGCATCCGGCGGGGCGAACGACTGCGTGTTCGGTCGCGTCGACGTTACCCGCGGCGTCCTTGCTGCGGCCGCTCCCCTCGTTCGTGTCGCTGTTCTTTCGATGGCCTGCCCTTCTCGCGCCCTTGGGCTCCTTCGGGTGCCTCTTGACGCTGCGGCTGCTGCTGGCGACCACTTTTCTTTTTGTTGCGGCGCCAAAATGTAACTGTACAAAACAAATTGTAAACAACTGTTCTTTGTAACTGTACAAAATAAATAATAAAATGTACACCTAAAATACATTTCTCACACAAATTAAGAGATTTTAAAAAATTCCGAATTTTTGGCTGATTTTCAACAAGGGATAACTCGGAGAAAAATGGTCGTACAGAAAATTAAAAAAAGGAAATTATAGCTTCAAGTATCTAGTTTTCAGATCTGGACTGTAATTTTTTTTAGCGTGGGTGGTTTTCTTGTAATCATCCGAAAACCAACGAAATTTTTTTTCCAAATTTTTGCTCGTCTTTAAAATGGTCTGTCGACTTCAAATGATTTTTTTAATCATACGACTATAAAAGTCTTTTAGGCAATTTAATCAGCTTTAATTTGACCTTTTAACGAGCTCTGTACGATGATTTGGCGCGGAGTAATCGTCGAGGATTTCAATGCTTATTTAGCTCTTGATTCTCTGCGTTATTAATGTATACAAAAAAATGTATCGCTTATTTTTTTAGTTTATACGTTAATTTAAATATAATAATAAATCTAAATTACAACTTATTTATCTTCTAAAACATTGTTTACGCTTTACTCACACCCGTTCTTATGCCAAATCAATTATAATTCATAAAAGTAAGCCGAAATATATTTATATTCGTATTATTATATTAATTCTCATACTTTCACCAAGCGATAAAGCATTATCCCCAAAAACAAGCCAATCATCCATCCGGCCGGGAATTGTAAGTACCAGAAAGTGCACATATTCTGTAAGCGATGAGATGGTCCCGTTGGTAGCGTTCCTGGCTTCGGTCCGCAGGGGCAAATTTATTTTAGTTAAATAGGCAAATTTAGGCAAATATATTTAAATTAAATTTAGTACAAATTTTTCTCCAAATTTTTCATAATTTCTCATATTTTAGTAATATCTGAGATTTTCTGAGAAAAAACGATTCAAAACAGATTCAAGTACTGGTCTATTTCCAAAAAACACATTTTTTTTACTTAAAATTCATGATTTCTTATTTTTTTCCCGGAAATTTCTCTTTTTCCTATGACCTGAGTGAACGGTTGCGGAGATATTCGGAGAAAAGTTAAAGATGAAAAGAAATGAGATTTTCGTTAAAAAAACTTTTTATTATTTTTTTTTCCGGAAATTTCCCTTTTTCCTATTACCTGAGTGAACGGCTGCGGAGATATTCGGAGAAAATTTAAAGATGAAAAAAATGAGATTTTCGTAAAAAAAAACTTGATATTTTTTTTCCGGAACTTTTTCTTTTTCCTATTGAGTGAACGGCTGCGGAGATATTCGGAGAAAAGTTGTAGATGAAAAAAAATAAGATTTTCGTAAAAAAAACTTATTAAATTTTTTTATCCCTCATAATTCTGAGAAATAATGAATTTCCGAAATTTTTGCAAACATTATTTTCCTTAAGGGGCAACACCACTGTAACGGCCTCCCACGAAGCGTTTGAGACAAATAATGCTTGAGGTAATTATTACGCATATATTGAAGTATGTTGCAAAAAAAATTTATGGGAAAATATTACAAAATGGCGACACTGCAGCAAATTCTTCCGAGGCATGTTGAACTTAAGGTGCTCTACGGCACGCAGTATAACTTGTGCCAATTTTTATCTGGACAAAATAATTTTTGTAAAATTAAATCTCAATCAGTGTAGCTAGTGAACCACGTAGAGGATTTTGGAAATATTGATTTTTGAGTAATTGCCGAGTATTGGACTAAAAATGTTCAATTTTTTTTTAAGACAGTTATTTTTAAATAAATATTGTTTAAATTAACTTATCGAAAATCCCCTACGGGGTTCAGTAGCTACACTCATTTAGACTTAATAAAACAAAATTCTTTTTTTTAGATTAAAATTGGCACAGTTATACTCCGTGCCGCAGAGGTTCGACATACTTCGGAAGAATTGCTGCAGTGTCGCCATTTTGTAATATTTTCGGATAAAAATTCATAGCCATATATTTAAATATATGCTCAATAAATACCGCAAGTATTGTTTGTTTATCACATTTTCTTCCGCCAAAAAACATACAAAAAAATACGCTTCCTGTAAGGCCGTTACAGTGGTCTTTCCCCTTTGAAGTCTTCATATAATTTCCAAGATTTTCCCGTAATCGTGATTAAAATGATGAAATATTCGGAAAAATTCGAAAAAAAATTCGGAGAAACTCGGATGTTTGCGTAAAAATAATCGTCCGCAAAACTCCGAATTCTTCATATTTGTTCCAATTCATAGAAAAAATCGGAAAAATTTTCCGGAAAAAATCGGAGTTTTTCGGAAAAGAATGTGCACTAGGGGCGCGGGATCGTTTTAA
The DNA here is from genome assembly GCA_944452715.1 of Ophion slaviceki. Taxonomy (NCBI): domain Eukaryota; kingdom Metazoa; phylum Arthropoda; class Insecta; order Hymenoptera; family Ichneumonidae; genus Ophion; species Ophion slaviceki. The sequence continues at coordinate 25,911,819 of OX101784.1, forward strand.
AATTATTATTACTATTAATTCTTATTTGATTAGTTATTTTTATTAGTTATCATTATTACGAGATGTTGAGGAATCCGCTTCGATTCGGCCCGTGAGATTTCCAAGGTCGTGGTGGAAAGAAAGAAGGAGTTTTTTTCACTCGTTTACGTTTCGATCCTTGGTTCGGATCCTCTTCAGAAACTTTATTTATTCTACAAATTTCGCGATACAAATTATATTAATAGAAATTACAGATTTTTTTAATAAAATAATAATTGTATTTATTGTTATAAATAAGTCTTAGATGTGTTTTAATGATTTGTTTAAATTTTGTGTTAGTTTTTTCTCATAATTTTTCCAATCATGTTGATATTGTGTGAGTGATTATTTATAACAAGTTATTGTAAGAGAGATAAGAATTATGTTAGAATTATGTTAGAATTATGTTATACCGAATTATGTTAGAATATGTTAGAATTATGTTAGAATTATGTTATACCGAAACACATTTATTCCAAAAACTTCAACATACAAATTTCAGGAAACAAAGGCAAATTTAAACTTAACAAAGCAATACACAAAATTCACAAATCATTATTGAATATTGAAATTGACGATCTCAATTTCCGAATCAAAATACTAAACCAAAAAATAGGAAAAAACACCGAAATAATCAACAAAACTCACGACACTATAAAAGGAAAATTTTTCTCATTTGAAAAAATAAGATTAAACAGATTATCACTACTCACTTACGAAAAACACCAAAAAAAACTCCAAAATCTTAGATTTCAACGAACCATGAATATACATCAACACATTTTCAATCATGATGAATTTTTAAGAACAATAGACTCACAAATACATCTCAACCAAAACAATACACACTACCAGAATCATCAAAACAATAATCAACCAATACATAACTACAGTTCCTCAAACTCAATTTTCACTAATACGCAACATAACGCAAATAATAATTCCTTTACCGATCCTCTGAATAATATTAATTCAACAATTACAAAAAACTACACGAAAGAATGGCTCATAAATCTCTCCAATACTGATATTCCTTCACACATTTCCACATTCTTATCTCTTGGTGAAAAATTTTGTTTTCCTTATCTCAACCCTTTAAATATAAAAAACTACATCCACAACTCCATTTCTGAACTTGAATCCAAACTAGAATTTCTACTCAACAAACCCCGAGGGGCTATGTACTATTAAGTGAGGTGCGGAAGAGATTTCCGTGTGAAGTCGATTTCATATGATTTTTGTGATTTCATAAATGATTCGAGCTATTTTTAAAGTCATGTGATTTCACGTGATTTCACGTAATTTCACGTAATTTCAGTTGATTTCAATTGATTTCATTTGAATTCATCAACTCAGTTTCAAGCGATTGCTGAAATCATTGGAGGGAGAAAAAAGCTCGAAAATGGTTAAATTTCTCTTTTTTTTTATTGACTAATCTTGAGACTCAAATTTGAATTAAAAATTTTTAAAATTAAAAAAAGGGTTTAAAAAAGACACAGATATAGATATTAAAAGAAATGTTTAATTTTTTCATACAGAGCCATGTCAATATAAAGACCCGTTTCGGCCATACAAGGCGACGAAATAGTCAACCAATATTGCTTAATACTAATAAAACCATGTACATCCATCGATACAGGAACTAAATTTGGTGATTTTTGTACGATTTCGTACCAATTACAAAGAACACCAATTTCTTTGGTATTGTCTTTCACCCGCGCGTAATGGCTTGAATACTTGAATAAGAAAGAGGAAATGAGAAATGAGAAAATAAGAAACGTGAAATGTGAAACGAGCAGGGGGAAAATAAAAAAATGTATAGGAGAGAGAGGGAGAAAGATGTTTTGTAAAGAATTCTTAAAAATGATAGTAATAATAATTTGTGAGAACGTGCACATTCTTTCGGATTTTTACACGAAAAAACGTTTCTTATTTTCTCATTAAATTAGACGGTGTCTAATGATCGCTTCGGTTTGTTATTCGTCAATTTAACGAGGTACACCAGCTTCATACAATGTTGCCATGCTAAACCATGGTAAAATTTCAAAATGGTGATAGATCAATAAAATTTGGTGAATATATTCTTTAGTATTATATATGTCAATACAATTTTTTTCAGATTTTTTCATTGTGCTGTTATCGAATAATTGAACATTGAAGTTCACGTGTATAAGCATAGCGTTTTTATAGATATAGGTATATATTCCGGGTATAAGAATAAACGCTTGTGAATTATTTGTAAGAAAACGGCACAACCAAAAAATCTGAAAAAATTGTATCTACATGAATAATACTAAAGAATATATTCACCAAATTTTATTGATCTATCACCATTTTGCTGAAGCTAGTGTACCTCCTTAAATACATTCAAATTTGAGAAGAATAAAAAATTAATTTAAGATATACATACCTTCAGTCGACCTTCAGTCGAACTCGAAGTCGAACGCAACGCAAAGTGAGGCAAGATTTTCAACAGTTTTGTTTTCACAAATAATTATCTCCCGGTATATCTCTCTGCATGCACTGGCGTTGAGCCGCAGACTGACTGCTCGAACGCACGGACAATGGATTATGAAAAATCATAATAAAATTTCCTTGTTTCGAGAACCAGATGATTTCTAGCGATTTCCTGAATCAAGTGACTTCTTGCTGATTTCAGACGACTTCAAAAAATGTAAACCTGATTTCAAGGGATTTCAACTACATTCGAATAATGGTGATTTAGTAAGACGCTTCGCGATTTCAGGCGATTTCTTGTAATTTCGCATTCGATTTCGAACAGAAGTGCTTGAATGATTTCACAAGTGAATAGCCCCTCGACAAACCCAGACAAAACGAAATCAGAAAAGAATTCACTAAAATCATAGACAAATTGAATATACCAACATCATTCTCCAACACCATTAAAATTATAAATCACACTTCTTCCTTTTTAAAAAACAATTCACAACTTTTAATTACACGAGCAGATAAAGGAAATTCAACAGTCATTTTAAACAAATCAGATTACATTACCAAAACAAACAATTTACTCGCAGACTCCTCAACTTACAAACTAATAAATAAGAACCCTATCAATATCCTACAAAAAGGCATAAACAATATTCTCACCAGATGGAAAAGCCCAAAAATCATCGATGAAACAAAATTTAAATACTTAAAAGCAGAAAATTGCAACTTAGCTCGTCTCTATTGCCTTCCAAAAATTCACAAAAAAAACTTTCCTCTTCGTCCAATAGTATCATCAATCAATAGCCCAACACAAAAATTAGCAGAATTTATCCAATCAAAACTATCTAAACTATTACACACAACAAACTCACACGTCAAAGACAGCTTTCACTTAAAACAATCAGTCTCAAACATATCAATCCCACTCAACTACAAACTTGTCTCATTTGATGTCGTATCTCTCTATACCAACATTCCATTACAACTAGTTATTCAAAGCCTTCAAAAAAGATCAAATCTATTCTCCGAAACTTTTCCACTAAACGAAATAGCAAAAGCCATAGAATACATCATGTTTTTAACTTATTTTACTTGGCAGAACAAAATTTATCAACAAATTTCTGGATTACCAATGGGTTCACCTCTTGCTCCGATACTATCCAACATCGTTATGATTGATTTAGAAAAAAATTGCTTAGAAAAATTAAAATTCTCACTGCCACTATACAAACGATATGTTGACGACATTATTATTGCTTTGCCAACTGACAAAATAGAATCCACAATCAATATTTTTAACTCATATAATTCAAAATTACAATTTACATTAGAAATAGAAGAAAATAATAAAATTCCTTTTCTTGATATTCTCTTAATCCACAATCAATGTTCAATCATCACAAATTGGTATAGAAAACCTACTTGGTCTGGCAGATTTATAAACTTTTTCTCACACCACCCACTTTCCCAAAAAAGCTATAATTTACATGTTAGTTGACAGAGCAATAAAACTATCTCATCCTTCCTTTCACCATAAAAATCTTCAACTTATTAAGAACACAATGACAAAAAATTGCTATCCGATTTCTTTCACAGAAAAAACAATAAAACAAAGACTTGCTACAATCAACAATCAAAATAACAAAAACAAAAACTTTGACTCCTCTAGACTAATAAATCTGCCATACACAAAAAATATCCATCACCAACTAATTCGTCTTTTTAAACAATATAATATAATATTAGTCACAAACAACAAACACAATATCTTATCGATCACAGGCTCCACCAAAGACAAGATTGACAACAGCAACAAATCTAACATAGTATACAAAATTGATTGTAATGATTGTAACTCCACATACATAGGCCAAACAAAACGATACCTTAAAAACAGAATCAATGAACACAAAAATAGCCTAAAACACACCAACACAATACACACAGCTCTAGCACAGCACGCAATAGAACAAAAACACGATTTCAAATTTGACGATGTTAAAATTTTAAACAATGAAAAATGGCTCAAAAAAAGATTGATCCTAGAAATGATACAAATCAAAGCGCATCCCAATGCCATCAAATTTAGAACTGAACTAAAAAATCTTAGCTCAATATACAATTCAATAATATAATCATAACAATACTTTATCACCATAACTACACACGTCAATTTTAAAACTCGTGACTAAATTTAAAAAACTCTTGACATAACATTTTAACCTCTTAACATGACACGGGCACCCCCAAACTCTTGACACAGCACTGACAAAGGATCATTCTCCCTCTCTCCAGAAACAAAACATTTACCACTTAGTCTTTCTCGAACTCTCTTGGACGTCACTACTAGACATGTAGAGCAGAGAAATTTTTTTCTAGTTTTCTTCTTTGTGCTTGTGAGGATATATTTAGTTTATTTCAATAGGTAATTACCACTTTCACACAATATCTCATTAATCAAGACAATAGATCAAAATAACGATTCTTTCACCATACTAATTTTTCACAGATAATACAATCACCAAAAAACGATTATACCATCAATTGAAATATAAAAAACGGTTCGAAATCAACCCTCCGAACCAACCTCACAAGACAGTATTTCATCATCAAACATACGGTCAAAATCAACCATCTTCCAAGCACAAACCAAAAGAAAACTAGAAATATTGACAATATTCAGGTTCGTTATTTAACATAATTCTTATCTCTCTTACAATAACTTGTTATAAATAATCACTCACACAATATCAACATGATTGGAAAAATTATGAGAAAAAACTAACACAAAATTTACACAAATCATTAAAACACATCTAAGACTTATTTATAACAATAAATACAATTATTATTTTATAAAAAAAATCTGTAATTTCTATTAATATAATTTGTATCGCGAAATTTGTAGAATAAATAAAGTTTCTGAAGAGGATCCGAACCAAGGATCGAAACGTAAACGAGTGAAAAAAACTCCTTCTTTCTTTCCACCACGACCTTGGAAATCTCACGGGCCGAATCGAAGCCGATTCCTCAACATCTCGTATTATCAACACGGCCGCACACCACTCATACTCATTGTTATCATTATTATTTTAATTAATTATCTTTTAGCGCGAACGGGTGTGAGTAAAGCGCAAACAATTTTTTAGAAGATGAATAAGTTGTAATTTGGATTTATTATTGTATTTAAATTAACGTACAAACTAATAAAATAAGCGGTCAGAGTGCGCGATAAATTTGTCGACCCTAAAAGATAACTAATTAAAATGATAATGATAACTAATAAAATTAACTAATCAAATAAGAATTAATAGTAATAATAATTTTTAAAAAAGCACTGAGCGCGGGGAACGATCTCGCGCCCCTAGTGCAAATATTTTCCGAAAAACTCCGTTTTTTTCCGAAAAATTTTTCAGACTTTTTCCGAATTTTTCTATGAATTGGAACAAATATGAAAAATTCGGAGTTTTGCGGACAATTATTTTTACGCAAACATCCGAGTTTCTCCGAATTTCTCCGAATATTTCATTATTTTAATTACGATCACGGGAAAATCTCGGAAATTATATGAAGACTTTAAGGGGTTACACCACTGTAACGGCCTTACAAGAAGCGGATTTTTTGAAATTTTTTTTTTGGCGGACGAAAATGTGATCAACAAATAATACTTGCGGTATTTATTGATCATATATTTAAGTATATTGCTAGAAATTTTTATCCGAAAATATTACAAAATGGCGACACTGCAGCAATTCTTCCGAAGCATGTCGAACCTCTGCGGCACGCAGTATAACTGTGCCAATTTTAATTAAAAAAAAGAATTTTGCCTTATTAAGTCTAAATGAACATTTTTAGTCAAATACTCGGCAATTATTCAAAAATCAATATTTCTAAAATCTCCTACGTAGTTCACTAGATACACTCATCTAGATTTAATTAAAAAAAATCATTTTGTCCAGATTAAAATTGGCACAAGTTATACTACGTGCCGTAGAGCACCTTAAGTTCAACATGCCTCGGAAGAATTTTCTGCAGTGTCGCCATTTTGTAATATTTTCCCATAAAATTTTTTTGCAATATACTTCAATATATGCTTAATAATTACCCCAAGTATTATTTGTCTGAAACGCTTCGTGGCAGGCCGTTACAGTGGTGTTACCCCTTAAGGAAAACAATGTTTGCAAAAATTTCGGAAATTCATTATTTCTCAGAATTACCCGAGTAGAAATATTGTCAGGCTGGCCTGATATTTGATCTGCGCCTGATCAGCTTGTAGTACGAAGGCCTTACTTAAGTTTGCCTTAATTTGCCTGATCAAGCTGGGTCAGGCGGTGGTCGAGCAACCGGACTTACGGCTTACTTCAATTCGCCTGACCCGGCTAGCTTCAGGCGATGTCACGCAACTGGACTTACGGGTTACTTCAATTCGCCTGATCCAGCTAATTTCAAGCAATCATCATGTAACTGGACTTCTACAGTTTGGCGCTAAAAACGTGCCTAACCTCATCTTGTCAAATGATACACAGACACGAGAGAAGCACGAGACATATTATTAATCACTTTATACATTTTTACATATAACGTGTACGTGTGAATAAGATGGACAAACACAATCGGAAGAAGATTGCGCAACGACTGTGTCTGCGTGAATAGCGGGCTCTAAATAAGGGAAAAAACGAAGAAATAATACAGCAGCAGGTTAGTATAACAATTAATTTTTTTCAAAGACTTACAATTCTTAAATCTATAAATGTAAATTGAATTAATCTGACTGTAAATTAACCATACGCCAAATTATATATGCGTTGGTTGAAATATTTATTATGATACATTTGACAGATCCGGAACAGATCCTCTCAGCGAGGAACAACTCGAAATTCCTGAGGATTGGCATGTGTTGGCGCTACCACTATGTAAGTAGATTTATATTTGTTTTGTGTATCGCTTTTATGTTTCTTTACTTGGTCCGTCTCCTTTGTCAGAGGAGAAGAAGAGACAGCATAGGCCAACCAAATAATGGTAAGCTGACAGCGTAGTTCAATCTGGTAAAAGTTTTGCCATCGGTGCTGATTAGCCCGGACAGCGCAGGCTAACCGAATAATAATAAGTTAACTGCGCAGTTCAGTCAAGTGAAAGTAATTCTATCGGTGCAAGTTAGCCCATAAGAAATGCACTTCGGATGGACATTACATTCACTGAACTGACTACGCTGTCAACTTACCATTATTTGGTTGGCCTTCGCTGTACGGCCCCGGACAGCGTAGGCTAACCGAACAATGACAAGTTGACTGCGTAGTTCAGTTAAGTGAAAGTAAGTCCATCGGTGCAAGTTAGCCCATTAGAAATGCACTTCGGATGGACATTACATTCACTGAACCGCACTACGCTGTTAACTTACCATTATTTGGTTAGTCTTCGCTACGGGCCCGGACAGTGTAGGCTAACCGAATAATGATAAGTTGACTGCATAGTTCAGTTAAGTGAAAGTATTTCCATCGGTGCAAGTTAGCCCATAAGAAATGCACTTCGGATGGACATTACATTCACTGAACTGCACTACGCTGTCAACTCACCATTATTTGGTTGGTCTTCGCTGTACGGGCTCTCCTGCTTCGATTCTAATTTTCGTTAAAAAATGACCGCTCGCAGCTTTTGCAACAATTTTTTTTCTTCTTTAAAGTAGATAATTGGATGGTGAGAAAAAGGAAAAAAAAATAGAGCTCAATTTTGTGCCACCCTAATAAAATAATGTGCATACCTTATATAGATATATATGTAGACATTGAATTCTAAGTGGGATGAACATTTTCGTATTTTTCAGTGGCTGTCATTTCGAAATATAGGGAACACGGAATAGAAGTTCTTTCGAAGCAAATTGGACAAGCTGTTGGAGCGGTATCAAGGCCTGATTAATTCAGCAAAAGACTGGGACAAGTTTCGAGCGTCGCGTAAAAAAACGAACAGAACGCCCAATATAACGTTTCCTAGAAACGTCTGGTCATAAAAACGTTGAGCTCTGTTTACTTTATTCACGAAGTTTCTTAAGTTTTTGTTTGAAAAATATATTAGTTTATTTCGGGATGATAAGTGGAATATAATACAGTGATATATCTTAGTTTATTTCGAGTTTTTGTTCTATTACAAATACAAGAAAAATGATGTTTGTTTTCCATATAGATATATGTGAAAAATATATGTGATAAATTTTATATTAAGATTAAAAAATAAACGATCAGCGTTATTTATAAAGTGGTACCTTTTTCTCTTTTGTGTATGCGTTGTATTTTTGATTTCAGGAAAAAATCGGTCATCCTGAGCCGTGAAAAATCATATGATTTTTCATTTTTATCAAGCCGTGAAAAATTAAGCCCTTATCAGGCCTTAATTTTTTACGCTGATCAGGCCTTGATCTTTTACACTGACCAGGCCTTGATTTTTTACCCTGATCAGGCCTTGATAGTTTACCCTGATCAGGCCTTGATTTTTTACCCTGATCAGACGGAAGTCAGGGATTGTGTTTCAAAAATGATCAGGGCTTGATAAAAAATTCTGATCAAGGCTGGAAAAAGAAGTCAGGATGCCTGATCAGGTGCTTATTGTAGCTGGAGCAAGATTTCTACTCGGGTATGAGGGATAAAAAAATGTAATAAGTTTTTTTACGAAAATCTTTTTTTTTTTCATCTACAACTTTTCTCCGGATATCTCCGCAGCCGTTCACTCAATAGGAAAAAGAAAAAGTTCCGGAAAAAAAATTATATCAAGTTTTTTTTCGAAAATTTCATTTTTTTCATCTTTAAATTTTCTCCGAATATCTTCGCAGCCGTTCACTCAGGTCATAGGAAAAAGAGAAATTTCCGGGAAAAAAATGAGAAATCATGAATTTTCAGTAAAAAAAATGAGTTTTTGGAAAATAGACCAGTACTTGAATCTGTTTTAAATCACTTTTTCTCCGAAAATCTCAAATGTGACTAAAATATAAGAAATTATGAAAAATTTGGAGAAAAATTTGCACTTGGGGCCCCTGCGGACCGAAGCCAGGAACGCTACCAACGGGACCGTCTCATCGCTTGTAGAATACGTGCACTTTCTGGTACTTACGATTCGCGGCCGGATGGATGATTGGTTTGTTTTTGGGGATAATGCTTTATCGCTTGATGAAAGTATGAGAATTAATATAATAATACGAATATCAATATATTTCCGCTTACTTTTATGAATTATAATTTATTTGGCATGAGGACGGATGTAAGTAAAGCGTAAACAATTTTATATAAGATAAATAAGTTGTGATTTAGATTTATTATTATATTTAAATTAACGTATAAACTAAAAAAATAAGCGACACATTTTTTGTATACATTAATAACGCAGAGAATCAAGAGTTAAATAAGCATTGAAATCATCTAAAAGTCTCGAGCGTGCCAATGGGTGACGTCACGCACGAGTCGTGCTCAGATTGCTTTTTCCCTCGAAGCCTTCAGCGTCCATGTATTGGTGTAGCTGCCGAAGGCGCGTTGGGACACTTCGACCATGCTCGGCTCTTTCCGAAGATGTCCGAGCATCGCTCGCTCACGGACACGCGCTACTATGATTATGAGATGGGCGCGTATGAGACTAGAGAGGGGGTAACTTTTACGCGCGATCTGTCTGCACTAGAGCGAGGGGCAGAGACTTTTCCCCCACCGAGCTACCCATTCGTGTGCACGCTGACTGCGATATCGACTTGAGCGGTGCTCACGACTCGCACGGCTACAAGGGAATCTGCAACCTCGACAGAGGCGATGCACACAAAATCATATTCCCGAACTCGCCGCCGAGATTTAGCGTCGTTTCCGAGGCACGCCGAAAACAGAGATTAATGGGGAGATGCACAACGCGGCCCTTTTCGGCGTGCTTCGTAAATGGCGCTAAATCGCGGCGGCGAGTTCGGGAGTATGATTTCGTGATCATCGCCTCTGTCGAGGTTGCAGATTCCCTTGTAGCCGCGCGAGTCCGTGATCACCGCTAAAGTTGGTATCGCAGCAGCGTGAACACGAATGGGTAGCTCGGTGGGGGAAAAGTCTCTGCCCCTCGCTCGCTCGACAGGCGAACGGAGCGAGGTTTTCCGTCCGATCGAGCTCGACATATATGTGTGGCCGTACTGCGGATTGGAATATGCATTAAATGAATTTCAAAGTGAAAAACATGTATCGAAATCATTGTTTTCTCTCGGTTGCCCGTTTATGCCGAAAATGCGGGTTAAAAAAATTAACGACGAACCGCGTTGAAAAATAAAACGCCGAAACGACCGTGAAAGGTTCAAAAAGAAATCTTGAGCCTTTGCCGCGATCGTTTCGGCATTTTTTTTCAACAGTAAACATTATGGAAAAGGGTGTATCATAAATGTTTCTTTCTCTACAATGAGCGTCGTGGCTGAGTTGTAGCGTAACGGATTACGATGCTGAAGGTCCGGGTTCAATCCTCGGTGAATGAACTTTTTTTTCTTCATTTTATATTCAGAAAATTTCTACCTTACTCTCGCTTTATCTATTCTCGCCTGTCTAGGCATTATTTTTTATATTTAATTCATATATGTATAACAAAAAAAAATTTTGCTACGGGCATCGAAGCCGCGCCGTCCGTACTCAGAGCTCGGACGCAGTGCAGCCAGATCGCGCGTAAAAGTTACCCCCTCTCTAGTTTCTTACGCGCCCATCACACCATTGTAGTAGCGTGTGTCCGTGAGCGAGCGATGCTCGGACATCTTCGGAAAGAGCCGAGCAAGGCGAAGCGTCCCGACCGCGCCTTCGGCTGCTACACCAATGCATGGACGCTGAGCAGCACGTTCATGTGCGGCCAAGCCGAAACGAAGGCTTCGAGGGAAAAAGCAATCTGAGCACGACTCGCGCGTGACGTCACCCGACGGCACGCGCGAGGCTTTTAGATGATTTCAATGCTAAGTTAGTTCTTGATTCTCTGCGTTATTAATGTATACAAAAAAATGTATTGCGCACTCAGGTCGCTTATTTTTTTAGTTTATACGTTAATTTAAACATAATAATATATCTAAATTACACCTTATTTACCTTATATAAAATTGTTTACGCTTTACTCACACCCATCGTTATGCCAAATAAATTATAATTCATAAAAGTAAGCGGAAATATATTTATATTCGTATTATTATATTAATTCTCATACTTTCATCAAGCGATAAAGCATTATCCCCAAAAACAAGCCAATCATCCATCCGGCCGCGAATTGTAAGTACCGCGTATATTCTACAAGCGATGAGATGGTCCCGTTGGTAGCGTTCCTGGCTTTCTGATTTCTTATTTTTTTCCTGGAAATTTCTCCTTTTCCTATGACCTGAGTGAACGGCTGCGGAGATATTCGGAGAAAAGTTAAAGATGAAAAGAAATGAGATTTTCGTTAAAAAACTTTTTATTATTATTATTTTTTTCGGAAATTTCTTTTTTTCCTATTACCTGAGTGAACGGCTGCGGAGATATTCGGAGAAAATTTAAAGATGAAAAAAATGAGATTTTCGTAAAAAAAACTTGATATTATTTTTTTTCCGGAACTTTTTCTTTTTCCTATTGAGTTTGTTTGGGTTTGTTTGGAGTTTGAGTCATACAAACACAGATTTAAACAATCTTGAACATTCACATCTCCGAAATAGAAAGACGTGAGTATCTAATATTGGTAATACCATCTATAGCAAAAAGCCAGATATCGAGGATACAAACTTCGAAAGTTTTGATCTCAGATAGGCAAACGAGCGATGGTCCATAATAGCGAACACCGAAATAGCGAACATCAAAGAAGTGGACGAGTTGCTTCCTAATTTTCTGCCGATTTTCGCTAACACGTACGAGATTCTTTTAAAGTCTTTAAGAGGGGATATACATTTACAATGATCAAAAAATCAATTTCTTTTCTTTAAGGGATAACACCATTCTAGGAATTTGGAAAAATCGTTTTCTTTTGGCTTCAAAATTACTTTGGGGTCATAAAAACAATATGCAGTTGGTCCTGCAGCGATTTTTTTAAGGTTGGATAAGTGTGTACAGTAGAACCTCGATTATCCGAACCTCGATCATCCGAACCCTCAATTATCCGAACGATGACTTAGTTTATCCGGAAGCTCAATTATCCGAACGTTGGCGCGAAAGATACATGGTTGCTCGCTGCCACCACCGTGAGCAACAATAAGCAACCCAACGCAACTTCTCCTTCTCAAACAGCTGCGAGACTTAGACGCTCAAAAACGCGTTGCAGCCGTTCGTCAATTAAAAATGGACGATTTTATTTTTAAAAAATATTTTAAAAGGCACTCGACTTTTTTCAGGTGCTTAAAACACACACACACAAACACACACACACACGCGCGCGCGCGCGCGCGCGCGTGCGCGCGCACGCACACACACACACATATATAAATATACAGGGTGGGCGGAACATTGACGTCCAAAAATAAAATTTAGGTCCCTTGTATCCTGGGGTATCCGAATAACCCCCATGTATATCCCGCGACTTTTCATAGTTTTCGAGTTACGAATTTTCGACCTGACCAATTAAAAAAAAATCTAAAAAAAAAGTAGAAGACTGTCGAGATTTTTTTGCAACTGAATCTTCATGAGTAGTACTTTTATGCATAAAATAATCAGCTTCGTAACTGTGATGAAAGTTATTAAAATGTTGATGTAAAGTGAAAAATTTATGTTCGGTAAATTATGACTTAAATTTTCAACTTTAAATTAAACATCTAAACAGGTGACTTCATGGTTCCTAATTAGGTCTCAAGAATGCGCCAGACTCTCAGCTTTCATAATTATTTTTAAAAAAAGCAGTACTTAATAGGGGTACTTTGGCTACAATTGACCTTCAAAGACAGCGAGGTGGAAAATTCTTAAAATTAGCCATCTGATTAAAAAAAATTGCCCATTTTATCATTCCCAAGGATATTTAGTTTGTTACCTAACCAAAAATGACTGCAGGAAAGCTAAGATTTAAACATTTAGAGGTTTATTTTTTTTTAGTTCGATTCAAGTTTAATGAATTTTGCGCCATCCGTTCTTGTAACGAGAACGGATCGCGTAAACGAGCTTTTACCTGATCCATGAGAACGGATCGCGCAAAATTCATTAAACTTAAATTAAACTAAAAAAAATAAACCTCCAAATGTTTCAATCTTAGCTTTCCCTGCAGTCATTTTTGGTTAGTTAACAAACTAAATAGCCTTAGGAATGATAAAATGGGCAAATTTTTTTTTTAATCAGATGGGTAATTATAAGAATTTTCCACCTCGCTGTCATTGAAGGTCAATTGTAGCCAAAGTAGCCCTATCAAGTACTACTCTTTTTAATGGTTATGAAAGCTGACAGTCTGGCGCATTCTTAGGGCCTAATTAGGAACCATGAAGTCACCTGTTTAGATGTTTAATTTAAAGTTGAAAATTTAAGTCATAATTTACCGAACGTAAATTTTTCACTTTAGACCAACATTTTCATAACATTCATCACAGTTACGAAGCTGATTATTTTATGCATAAAAGTACTACTCATAAAGATTCAGTTGCAAAAAAAATCTCGATAGTCTTCTACTTTTTTTAAAGATTTTTTTTCAATTGGTCAGGTCGAAAATTCTCAAAAATGCAGTAAAAAATTCATAACTCGAAAACTATGAAAAGTCGCGCGACATGCATGGGGGTTATTCGGATACCCCACGATACAAGGGACCTAAATTTTATTTTTAGACGTCAATGTTCCGGCCACCGTGTATGTATATATATCAATGTTAATATGTATGTCAAATTTTAATATATATTTATGTATTTTTTTAAATGTAAAAACGTGTTGTTGATGATCTCGTCCCAAAAAACCCACGTTTCGATTATCCGAACTTTTGATTGTCCGAACTAGTCTCGGTCCCAATTGGTTCGGATAATCGAGATTCTACTGTATACGTAAGGCAGGTTTGCAGTCACAAGAGCCTCGCGGTTGAGATATGAGCGTGCGGGCTCTGAGTGTAGACGACGCGGGTTCGATCCCCGGTAGCAATGTCTTGTTTTTTTTTATTAAGCATATACGAATTAAATATCATAAATAATGCCTGAACAGGCGAGAATAGCTAAAACGAGAGTAAGTTCGAAATTTTCTGAATATAAAATGAAGAGAAAAAAGTTTATTCACCGAGGATTGAACCCGGACGTTCAGCATCGTATTCCGTCACGCTACAACTCAGCCACGACGCTCATTGCAGATAAAGAAACATTTATGATACACCCTTTTCCATAATATTTACTGTTGAAAAAAAATGCCGAAACGATCGCGGCAAAGGCTCAAGATTTCTTTTTGAACCTTTCACGGTCGTTTCGGCGTTTTATTTTTCAACGCGGTTCGTCGTTAATTTTTTTAACCCGCATTTTCGGCATAAACGGGCAACCGAGAGAAAACAATGATCTCGATACATGTTTTTCACTTTGAAATTCATTTAATGCATATTCCAATCCGCAGTACGCCCACACATATATGTCGAGCTCGATCGGACGGAAAACCTCGCTCCGTTCGCCTGTCGAGCGACCGTGGGGCAGAGACTTTTCCCCCACCGAGCTACCCATTCGTGTTCACGCTGCTGCGATACCAACTTTAGCGGTGATCACGGACTCGCGCGGCTACAAGGGAATCTGCAACCTCGACAGAGGCGATGATCACGAAATCATACTCCCGAACTGGCCGCCGCGATTTAGCGCCATTTACGAAGCACGCCGAAAAGGGCCGCGTTGTGCATCTCCCCATTAATCTCTGCCGAAAAGGGGAGCGTTGTACATCTCCCTGCTAATCTCTGTTTTCGGCGTGCCTTGTAAATGGCGCTAAATCGCGGCGGCAAGTTCGGGAGTATGATTTCGTGATCATCGCCTCTGTCGAGGTTGCAGATTCCCTAGTAGCCGCGCGAGTCCGTGATCACCGCTCAAGTCGGTATCGCAGTCAGCGTGAACAGGAATGGGTAGCTCGGTGGGGGAAAAGTCTCTGCCCCTCGCTCGCTCGACAGGCGAACGGAGCGAGGTTTTCCGTTCGATCGAGCTCGACATATATGTGCGGCCGTACTGCGGATTGGAATATGCATTAAATGAATTTCAAAGTGAAAAACATGTATCGAGATCATTGTTTTCTCTCGGTTGCCCGTTTATGCGGAAAATGCGGGTTAAAAAAATTAACGACGAACCGCGTTGAAAAATAAAACATCAAAACGACCGTGAAAGGTTCAAAAAGAAATCTTGAGCCTTTGCCGCGATCGTTTCGGCATTTTTTTTCAACAGTAAACATTATGGAAAAGGGTGTATTATAAATGTTTCTTAATCTGCAATGAGCGTCGTAGCTTAGTTGGTAGCGTGACGGATTACGATGCTGAAGCTCCGGGTTCAATCCTCGGTGAATCAACTTTTTTTTCTTCATTTTATATTCAGAAAATTTCGAACTTACTCTCCTTTTAGCTATTCTCGCCTGTTCAGGCATTATTTATGATATTTAATTCGTATATGATTAATAAAAAAAAACAAGACATTGCTACCGGGGATCGAACCCGCGTCGTCTACACTCAGAGCCCGCATGCTCATATCTCAACCGCGAGGCTCTTGTGACTACAAACCTGCCTTACGTATACAGTAGAACCTCGATTATCCGAACCAATTGGGACTGAGACTAGTTCGGACAATCAAAAGTTCGGATAATCGAAACGTGGGTTTTTTGGGACGAGATCATCAACAACACCTTTTTACATTTAAAAAAATACATAAATATATATTAAAATTTGACATACATATTAACGTTGAAATATACATATATATATACATACACGGTGGCCGGAACATTGACGTCTAAAAATAAAGTTTAGGTCCCTTGTATCGTGGGGTATCCGAATAACCCCCATGTATGTCGCGCGACTTTTCATAGTTTTCGAGTTATGAATTTTTTACTGCATTTTTGAGAATTTTCGACCTGACCAATTGAAAAAAATCTTTTAAAAAATTAGAAGACTATCGAGATTTTTTTTGCAACTGAATCTTTATGAGTAGTACTTTTATGCATAAAATAATCAGCTTCGTAACTGTGATGAAAGTTATGAAAATGTTGGTCTAAAGTGAAAAATTTACGTTCGGTAAATTATGACTTAAATTTTCAACTTTAAATTAAAAATTTAAACAGGTGACTTCATGGTTCCTAATTAGGCCCTAAGAATGCGCCAGACTATCAGCTTTCATAATCATTAAAAAGAGTATTACTTGATAGGGCTACTTTGGCTACAATTGACCTTCAATGACAGCGAGGTGGAAAATTCTTATAATTAGCCATCTGATTAAAAAAAAAAATTTGCCCATTTTATCATTCCTAAGGCTATTTAGTTTGTTAACTACCCAAAAATGACTGCAGGGAAAGCTAAGATTGAAACATTTGGAGGTTTATTTTTTTTAGTTTAATTTAAGTTTAATGAATTGTGCGCGATCCGTTCTCATGGATCAGGTAAAAGCTCGTTTACGCGATCCGTTCTCGTTACAAGAACGGATGGCGCAAAATTCATTAAACTTGAATTGAACTAAAAAAAAATAAACCTCTAAATGTTTAAATCTTAGCTTTCCTGCAGTCATTTTTGGTTAGTTAACAAACTAAATAACCTTAGGAATGATAAAATGGGCAATTTTTTTTAATCCGATGGCTAATTTTAAGAATTTTCCACCTCGCTGTCTTTGAAGGTCAATTGTAGCCAAAGTACCCCTCTTAAGTACTGCTTTTTTTTAATGATTATGAAAGCTGAGAGTCTGGCGCATTCTTGAGGCCTAATTAGGAACCATGAAGTAACCTGTTTAGATGTTTAATTTAAAGTTGAAAATTTAAGTCTTAATTTACCGAACATAAATTTTTCACTTTAGACCAACATTTTAATAACTTTCATCACAGTTACGAAGCTGATTATTTTATGCATAAAAGTACTACTCATGAAGATTCAGTTGCAAAAAAAATCTCGACAGACTTCTACTTTTTTTTTAGATTTTTTTTTTAAATGGTCACGTCGAAAATTCTCGAAAATTCATAACTCGAAAACTTTGAAAAGTCACGGGACATACATGGGGGTTATTCGGATACCCCAGGATACAAGGGACCTAAATTTTATTTTTGGACGTCAATGTTCCACCCACCCTGTATATATATATATATATATATATATATATGTGTGTGTGTGTGTGTGTGTGTGTGTGTGTGTGTGTGTGTGTGTGTGTGTGTGTGTGTGTGTGTGTGTGTGTGTGTGTGTGTGTGTGTGTGTGTGTGTGTGTGTGTGTGTGTGTGTGTGTGTGTGTGTGTGTGTGTTTTAAACACGTGAAAAAAGTCGAATGCCTTTTAACATATTTTTTTAAAATAAAATCGTCCATTTTTAATTGACGAACGGCTGCAACGCGTTTTTGAGCGTCTACTAAGTCTCGCAACTGTTTGAGAAGGAGAAGTTGCGTTGGGTTGCTCATTGTTGCTCACGACGGTGGCAGCGAGCAACCATGTATCTTTCGTTCGGATAATTGAGCTTCCGGATAAACTAAGTCATCGTTCGGATAATTGAGGGTTCGGATGATCGAGGTTCTGATAATCGAGGTTCTACTGTACACACTTATCCAACCTTTAAAAAAATCGTTGCAGGACCAACTGCATATTGTTTTTATGACCCCAAGTTATTTTTGAAGCCAAAAGACAACGATTTTTCCAAATTCCTAGAATGGTGTTATCCCTTAAAGAAAAGAAATTGATTTTTTGATCATTGTAAATGTATATTCCCTCTTAAAGACTTTAAAAGAATCTCGTACGTGTTAGCGAAAATCGGCAGAAAATTATGAAGCAACTCGTCCACTTCTTTGATGTTCGCTATTTCGGTGTTCGCTATTATGGACCATCGCTCATTTGCCTATCTGAGATCAAAACTTTCGAAGTTTGTATCTTCGATATCTGGCTTTTTGCTATAGATGGTATTACCAATATTAGATACTCACGTCTTTCTATTTCGGAGATGTGAATGTTCTAGATTGTTTAAATCTGTGTTTGTATGACTCAAACTCCAAACAAACCCAAACAAACTCAATAGGAAAAAGAAAAAGTTCCGGAAAAATAAAATAATATCAAGTTTTTTTTACGAAAATCTCATTTCTTTTCATCTTTAACTTTTCTCCGAATATCTCCGCAGCCGTTCACTCAGGTCATAGGAAAAGGAGAAATTTCCAGGAAAAAAAATAAGAAATCAGAAAGCCAGGAACGCTACCAACGGGACCATCTCATCGCTTGTAGAATATGTGCACTTTCTGGTACTTACAATTCGCGGCCGGATGGATGATTGGCTTGTTTTTGGGGATAATGCTTTATTGTTGGTAATAAAGGGTTTTTTCGGGCTGATATGCCGACCGAGTGCGAATAGTTGCTGATTTGATCCTTCAGTAGCGACGTGCACAGTATGGCCAAACTGAACCACAGGGTACTCGAACTACTTCCGGATCGAACGCCTCGCGAGCAAGACTGTTATTCTTTCCTTTTTAAATAAACCGACGTTCTCTATTGTGTTAAATCCACTTTTATTCACTCGATCCTGCCACAATCCCGCGATCAAAGACAATTAAAACAACAGGTTATGGGCCCAGGACTGTGTAACGAGTAATATTTTTCGTGAGTGAGACTAAATTACATCGAGTTCGCGAGTCTCCGCACGGTCAGCCAGCCACATGCGAGAGTGCAAAACGACCATGCCGGACAACGAGCTTACGAGAGTAGAGAAACTCGTCGGCCTCGACAACTGGGGACTGTGGAAATTTGAAGTGCGAGTGATTATCTCAGCAAGCGGCGCACTAGAAGTTGTCACCGGGGTGTTCCCGAAACCGGAGCCTGCCGAAAATTTGAACGTGGAAGCCACTGCAGCCCTCGAGAAAAAGCTCGAGAAATGGAACAAACTGGACAGCGTGGCACCAAAAATTATCGTTCAAACGGTGAGTCGACCTTGTATGCTCCACATTATAAACTGTACGTCTGCCAAGGAAATGTGGGAAAAGCTGCATTCGATATATGAGAATAAAAATGAGACTTCTAAGCATTTATTGCAACAACAGTGGTACTCGTTGGAAAAAGACGCTGCCGACGATATCAGCATGCATCTGGCAAAAATCAACGATCTCGCATGCAGATTGAAAATTCTTGGAGAGCCCGTGACAGACAGCATGATTATGACAAAGATTTTGATTACGCTACCGTCCTCCGACCAGCACTTTGCAACAGCGTGGGATTCGACGAGTCAAGCGGAGCGTACATTATCCAATCTAACGTCACGACTCGCGATGCAGGAGCTTCGCATCAACGCTGCTGAGCATCAAGGCAACAACCCTTTTCCACAAAAACAACGCAAGGTAGGACGCAGAAAGGAAAGAAGCCCGGGAAGTGCTACAACTGCGGCAAACCAGGCGATTGGAAAGGCGAATGTCGCAGCAAGAAAAAAGAATCAAGTACAGAGGAGTCGAGCACAGCAAAAGAAAGCAAGGGAAGCGCTTTCTTCGGAGGTATGGTTAACGCAAAAGCTGTAACTCATGCAACATCTTCGACCAATTGGTTCTTGGACTCAGGAGCGAGTCAGCACATGTCGCTCATGCGCGATTGGTTCGTCAATTATGCAAAACTCAATAAAAGAATTGCCGTGACAGTCGGGAATGGTGAAATAATTTTTGCGGAAGGAGTGGGAGAAATCCACATTCAATCATATAACGGGTCAAATTGGGAAAATCACCATTTAATTCCCGTGCTTCACGTCCCCGAGTTGAAATATAATCTCGTATCGATGTCCTCAGCGCTCGACAAAGGATTAAGACTCGAGTCCGACAACAAACAATGCCGACTCAAGCGCGGAAAGGACGTCGTCGCTGTGGGAGACCGACACGAGGGCTTGTACAAAATGAGATTCCGAATCAACAACAACAATTCGAGGAACGCACAGGCAAACATCGTCGACAACGACTCGCTTCGAGTTTGGCACGAGCGGCTCGTACACCAGAACATTCCACACGTGAAAAAAGTGCTGCGAAGCTGGGACATCGAAACAAAGCCTGT
Source organism: Ophion slaviceki (assembly GCA_944452715.1). NCBI lineage: Eukaryota > Metazoa > Arthropoda > Insecta > Hymenoptera > Ichneumonidae > Ophion > Ophion slaviceki. The sequence continues at coordinate 25,932,389 of OX101784.1, forward strand.
AAAATCCTGGAACTGCGAGGGATGTATTCAGGGAAAAATGAGCAGAAAGCCGTTTCCGCACAGCAAATCGCAGACAAAAGAGCCATGTGAGCTAATACACGCCGATGTTTGCGGGCCCATGGAGCACGCGTCGGTGGGCAAGTCAAAGTATTTTTTACTTTTCAAGGACGACTTCTCACATTACAAATTTGTGTTTTTTCTCGCAAACAAATCTGAAATTAAAACACATTTTGAAGGACTCATAAGGGCACTGGAAACCAGAGTTGTGAATAATGCATTATTTTGATAGTGCATTACTGTATACATTACAAATTACAAAATTAATGTGTAATGGATATATGTTCCATTACAAATTACAAAAGTAATGTGTAATGGATATACGTTCCATTATAAATTACAAAAGTAATGTGTAATGGACATATGTTCCATTACAAATGACAAAAGTAATGTGTAATGGATGTGTGTTCCATTACAAATGACAAAAGTAATGTGTAATGGATGTGTGTTCCATTACAAATAAGAAAAGTAATGTGCAATAAATGCATGTTCCGTTACAAATTACAAAAAGTAATGTGTAATGGTTGCATGATCCATTACAAATTTCAAAAGGTAATGTGTAATGGACGCATGTACCATTACAAATTGAAAAAGTAATGTATGATTAATGAGTGCTTCATTACAAAATACAATTACAATAAGGTAATTCGTAGCGGAGAATATTCCATCACAAATAGAAAAATTGCCGTGCTCACATTAGAAATTTGCACATTGCTATCTCATTATTTTATTTCGCTAATTGCAATTTGTTTTAAGTAAATTCGTTTTTCTTCTGCATAAAACTCGACAACACCAAAAAAAGGTTTATACAAGCCAGATTTGTATCATCAAAAAAAATTACTTCTCAATACAAAGTCATGATCTCCCATACTTTTATGTGCACTCTTTCAGAATCCGGGGTCAAAATTGAGTTTTGTGCATTAGAAAAATAAATATGGCGGTTAAAAAAACCTCGTGTTACAATTATAACGACAGAAGCGAGAAAAAGATCGAGAGAGAAAGAGACAAAAGTGGCTAAGATGATGTTTCATGTATCTCACGAATCCGCAGAATAGGCGGAAGAAATTATACTTAACACAATTATAAGCATTCTAATAAAATATACGTAACCTAGCTAATAATAAAAGATGTAAATAATAATATAAGTAATATAACAAAAATGAATACAAGTTACTGAAACAAAACATGTCGCTTTATATAGTTTCTGCATGATATACCTATTTTATTATTTCAGATAACTATATAGATCGTTTGAAATTTATAACTCCTTGAATGGATTGTTCAGTAGACCAAACAATTTCGATCTATTTGAATTTGAAGTGGAGTTTTATAAGTTTGCAACGCGTAATCTGTTACACGTTGCTTTTATAATCGATATCCATTATCAATTGATAATAATAATAGTAATTGCTCTTTGCATTTATTCATGGTATATTACTTTTTCAATGCTCAATGAGGCACACATTCATTACACATAATTTTTGCTTTTTTAAAGAGGAAGCTTTGTGATAAAAAGAATTTGTTTTCCAGTTTTCAATGTTAATGCTCGAAAAATTCTTATATATCTCAAAACTTCGAAAAATCATGCGACACAATATATCATATCAGATCAATTTCAATATGCAGTTTTTTCATTATTTGTAACCAGCTTTTGCTTGCAACTTCGTCCATGTCTTTAAAAGTATCGACTTTTTCATGTAGATAGCTTTGTCTGTGTAAAACAGCAAGGTGAAAGTAATGTGCGAACTTCTAATTTGAACGTTTTTCGTCTGCATTATTGAGTTTCAAGCAAAAAAAAATGAATTAGTCTTGAAAGAACTTTTAGTGAGCGAAATTAAATAATAAGACAGCAACTTTTAGCAAATGTGCAAATTTATAATGCAAGCACGGCAATTTTGTTATGTGTAATGGAATATTCTCTACTACAGATTACTTTTTATGAATTGTAATTTGTAATCGAACATGCATCCATTACAAATTACTTTTTAAAATTTGTAATGGAACGTGCATCCATTACTCATTACTTTTTGAAATTTGTAATGGATCATGCAACCATTGCACATTACTTTTTGAAATTTGTAATGGATCATGCAACCATTACACACTACTTTTTAAACTTTGTAATGGATCATGCAACCATTACACATTACTTTTTGAAATTTGTAATGGCACATGCATTCATTGCACGTTACTTTTCTCATTTGTAATGAAACACACATCCATTATACATTACTTTTGTAATTTGTAATGGAGAACTTATCCAATACACATTATTTAAAGTAATGAGTAATGCATTATTTTAAAATTACTATTTTCACAACTCTGCTGGAAACCCAACTCGGCAGGAAAGTAAAAACGCTCAGAACTGACAATGGCTCGGAGTTCGTGAACGATGCGATGCGCGAGCTGACAAGGAAGAACGGGATCAAGCACGAGACGAGCACCGCCTACACGCCGGAGCAAAATGGAGCGGTAGAGCGAGACAATCGAACTCTCGTCGAGGCGGCTAGAAGTATGCTCCACGCGAAGAAATTGGAGCCGAAGCTCTGGGCAGAAGCAGTGCACACAGCCGTATACGTCATGAACCGCACAGGCACAAGTAGCGTCGAAGGAAAAACGCCACACGAGCTGTGGTTCGGAGAACCGGCAAAGAAGAGAGATTACCAAATATTTGGTACTTCTGTCTGGACGCACATCCCGAAGCAGAAGCGCAGAAAATGGGATGGAAAGGCCAAGAAAGGGTTTTTCGTTGGATACGACGAGTGCACGAAAGGCAGCAGAGTTTGGTTCCCCGACGAGATGAAAGTGGACATTTGCCGCGACGTTAAGTTTCTGTCGGACGAGACGGAAGAGGGCCGACAAGAGGAAAAGTATGCGATTATTCCGATCGCAGTACCTAAAGACGACGACGCCTCGGAGGATGATCAAGACGCACCAGATGACCATTCTCGACAAGAAGAAGAAGAGGATCAAGGCGACGATTCCGAAGAGGAGCAAAATAACAATTCTCGAGGAGAAGATCGAGACGACGAGCGTCGCCAAGAAGAGGAGCAGCAGCAAAATCGTGGGAGAGGAACAGAGCCTGAAGGAGATCGAGCTCCACAAGCGGAGCGCCGATTACGAGACCGATCGAATCTCCGACCGCCGTCGAGATTTGGAAATTTCAAGCTTGACATGGAAAATATATTCATTGCAGAGCAACAAGAGCCGCGGACTTACGAGGAGGCAATCGACAGCGCCGAGCGAGATGCTTGGAAGAAAGCGATGGACAGCGAAATGGAGTCGCTGCACGAGAACGAGACTTGGAAATTAGTCGAACCTCCTCGAGACGCGAAAATTCTTCCTAATCGGTGGGTTTTTCGTCGCAAGCCGGGAATCGGAGACCGCGCTGAGCGACACAAAGCAAGATTAGTCGTGAAAGGATTCTCGCAGCGACCTGGAGTCGATTATGAGGAGACGTTTAGTCCCGTGGCGAAGTTCGGGTCGATTCGGGCTGTCCTAGCCGTCGCAGCAATGTCAAAAATGCAACTAGTGCAATTTGACGTCAAAACGGCGTTCCTTCACGGCGAGCTAACCGAGAAAATCTTCATGACGCAGCCCAAGGGCTACGAGGACGGCACGTCAAGAGTGTGTAAACTCCAGAGAGCGTTGTACGGGCTGAAACAGGCCGCCCGCTGCTGGAACAAGAAATTCGTTTCCTGTCTGAAGCAATTTAATTTAATTGCGACATCAGAAGACCCTTGCGTCTTTACATCCAAGGAAAACGGCGAAACTCTCATCCTGGCGATCTACATAGATGACGGTCTAATCGCATCGACGAATGAACAAATAATTTCTAAACTCTTGGAGCATTTGTCTGTAGCCTTACAGATAACCGTCTCTCCGCTGGGGTCGTTTCTTGGGATGGAGATCAAGCACTACGCGGATGGATCCGTGTTCGTCGGTCAAGAGGCGCACGCAAAAACGATAATCGATCGTTTCCGAATGGGCGAGGTGAACTGCGTGGCTGTTCCGGCAGATCAACACACCGATCTCAGTCTGCAGGACCCGAGTCTCGGTGACGAGGTTGTCAACGTTCCCTACAAGGAGGCTGTGGGGAGTTTGCTTTTTTTGGCAACAGTATCGAGACCGGACATCGCCTTCGCAGTCAACGCAGTGAGTCAATACGCGGAGCGACCGCAAAAGGTTCATTGGAACGCGATAAAAAGAATTATAAAATATGTTAAGGGTTCGCTGACGCACGGAATATTGTTTCCGAGCACCTGCAAAAACTTGAGAATCGACGCTTTTAGCGACGCGGATTTTGCCGGGGACAAGCGAACGCGAAAGTCAACAAGCGGGTTTATATTAAAAATCGCGGAAGCACCCGTCGTGTGGGGATCTCTGAAACAAAAATCAGTAGCTTTATCGACAATGGAATCAGAATATATCGCGGCGAGTCAGACGTGTAAAGAGCTACTTTGGCTGGATAGATTGGTAAAAACGCTAGTCAACGCAAAAATGAAAGTTCCTATTATGTATATTGATAACCAAAGTGCGATTAAGACGATCAAGAATCCGCAAGTCACGAAAGGTTCAAAGCACATCGAAGTGCGCTATCACTTTGTTAGGTCGCACTACGAGCAAGGAGACTTTGAAATAGAATATGTTAACACCGATGAACAGCTGGCTGACTTGTTCACAAAGCCACTCAGCAAATCGAGATTCGAGTATCTTCGCGCGAAAAACAATGTAATCGATGGAAAAACATGCGAGCAACATATCATCCCGAAGTGGGAGTGTTGGTAATAAAGGGTTTTTTCGGGCTGATATGCCGACCGAGTGCGAATAGTTGCTGATTTGATCCTTCAGTAGCGACGTGCACAGTATGGCCAAACTGAACCACGGGGTACTCGAACTACTTCCGGATCGAACGCCTCGCGAGCAAGACTGTTATTCTTTCCTTTTTAAATAAACCGACGTTCTCTATTGTGTTATATCCACTTTTATTCACTCGATCCTGCCACAATCCCGCGATCAAAGACAATTAAAACAACATTTATCGCTTGATGGAAGTATGAGAATTAATATAATAATACGAATATAAATATATTTCCGCTTACTTTTATGAATTATAATTTATTTGGCATAAGGACGGGTGTGAGTAAAGCGTAAACAATTTTATATAAGATAAATAAGTTGTAATTTAGATATATTATTATGTTTAAATTAACGTATAAACTAAAAAAATAAGCGACCAGAGTGCGCAATACATTTTTTTGTATACATTAATAATGCAGAGAATCAAGAACTAAATTAGCATTGAAATCATCTAAAAGCCTCGCGCGTGCCGTCGGGTGACGTCACGCGCGAGTCGTGCTCAGATTGCTTTTTCCCTCGAAGCCTTCGTTTCGGCTTGGCCGCACATGAACGCGCTCAGCGTCCATGTATTGGTGTAGCAGCCGAAGGCGCGGTCGGGACGCTTCGCCTTGCTCGGCTCTTTCCGAAGATGTCCGAGCATCGCTCGCTCACGGACACGCGCTACTACGATTGTGTGATTGGCGCGTAAGAGACTAGAGAGGGGGTAACTTTTACGCGCGATCTGGTCCGAGCTCTGAGTACGGACGGCGCGGCTTCGATGCCCGTAGCAAAATTTTTTTTTGTTAAACATATATGAATTAAATATAAAAAATAATGCCTGGACAGGCGAGAATAGATAAAGCGAGAGTAAGTTAGAAATTTTCTGAATGTAAAATGAAGAAAAAAAGTTAATTCACCGGGGATTGAACCCGGACCGTCAGCATCGTAATCCGTCACGCTACCAACTCAGCCACGACGCTCATTGCAGATAGAGAAACATTTATGATACAACCTTTTCCATAATGTTTACTGTTGAAAAAAAATGCCGAAACGATCGCGGCAAAGGTTCAAGATTTCTTTTTGAACCTTTCACGGTCGTTTCGGCGTTTTATTTTTCAACACGGTTCGTCGTTAATTTTTTAACCCGCATTTTCCGCATAAACGGGCAACCGAGAGAAAACAATGATCTCGATACATGTTTTTCACTTTGAAATTCATTTAATGCATATTCCAGTCCGCAGTACGGCCACACATATATGTCGAGCTCGATCGGACGGAAAACCTCGCTCCGTTCGCCTGTCGAGCGAGCGAGGGGCAGAGACTTTTCCCCCACCGAGCTACCCATTCGTGTTCACGCTGACTGTGATACCGACTTGAGCGGTGATCACAGACTCGCGCGGCTACAAGGGAATCTGCAACCTCGACACAGGCGATGATCACGAAATCATACTCCCGAACTCGTCGCCGCGATGTAGCGCCATTTACGAGGCACGCCGAAAAGGGCCGCGTTGTGCATCTCCCCACTAATCTCTGTGGACAACGCTCCCTTTCTGGGGTTCTGGGGTTCTGGGGCTCTTCCTTCTGGGAACGATCCCGCGCCCCTGCGGACCGAAGCCAGGAACGCTACCAACGGGACCATCTCATCGCTTGTAGAATATGCACTTTCTGGTACTGACGATTCGCGGCCAGATGAATGATTCGCTTGTTTTTGGGGATAATGCTTTATCGCTTGATGAAAGTATGAGAATTATTATAATAATACGAATATAAATATATTTCCGCTTACTTTTATGAATTATTATTTATTTGGCATAAGGATGGGTGTGAGTGGAGTGTAAACAATTTTTTAGAAGACAAATAAGTTGTAATTTGGATTTATTGTTATATTTAAATTAACGTATAAACTAAAAAAATAAGCGATCAGGGTGCCCGATACATTTTTTTGTATACATTGATAACGCAGAGAATCAAGAGCTAAATAAGCATTGAAATAATCTAAAAGCCTCGCGCGTTCCGTCGGGTGACGTCACGCGCGAGTCGTGCTCACATTGCTTTTTCCCTTGAAGCCTTCGTTACAGCTTGGCCGCACATGAACGAGCTCGGCGTCCATGTATTGGTGTAGCTGCCGAAGGAGCGGTCGGGAAACTTCGGCGCGCTCGGCTCTTTCCGAAGATGTCCGAGCGTCGCTCGCTCACGGACACGCGCTACTATGATTGTGTGATGGGCGCGGAAGAGACCGGAGGGGGTAACTTTTGCGCGCGAACTCGCTGCACTGCTTGCTGTGATGCATATTCGATCCTCTTCCATCTCTCTTACACGACATCGATACTCAGCTTCCTGCTCGAGGTTTTAGAGATAGTGGCGCCATCCCGGTCTGACCACATTTTTGTAGCCACTTTGAAATGCACAGATCGGCCTCCTCCCACTCTAGCCTCCATGGTGCGTACGGTAACGTTACCGTACCAGTACAGCGTACGGTACGGCATACGGTGAATGTACCAGTACGGCGAGCTCACGCCGTATCGTACGCGAGCAGTACGGCGTACCGCTTGTGTACGGTAGAAGAGTAGTACGGCGTGTGGTACGGCGTACGGCGAATGTACCAGTACCGTGACGTTACCGTGCGGTTGACGTACGCTCCCGGTACAGGTATAGTGAAGCTATTGTATTCGTAGAAAACGAGCTCTGTGCGTTCATAGTACGGTTAAAATAACCTCCCGTTAGACTCAAAATATTCACACCGTACCACTGTAGTACCATACATGAACGGACCGCGTTTTTTTTCTTTGCATGTATATGTGTGTGTATATATATATTAAACAAAACGGGAAAATGTTTTTGGATTATTGATTTATTTCCGTTTCCTTGGCAAACATCGTTCACAATTTACAAAATCTTTTTATAATGTACAATTTTTTTTACAATTTACAAAGATCCCAGTTAACCAAGCGTACCTTTAGTACAGCGTATCGCAAATGTGGAGTACGCCGTACCCCACAGTACCGGTAATGTACGGGTACAGGATACCAGCGTAATCGTACCTCCACGGTATCGCTATCGTGGAGTTACACCGTACTGCAGTGCACGGTGGCTCCACGGTGGCGATCCTGTACCGGTACCGTATTAGCACATTGGCGGTACAGCGAACCGTACGGCGTACCGGTCATGTACCAGTACCGTGCGCACGTACGAGGTGGCAACAGTAGCGGTACGGCGCTCTCCACATGAGCGGTACATTTCCGATACTTGGTTAGCTGGGATAGCTTAGAATTTACAAATTCTTTTTACAATTTACGAAAGATATCTACAATTGACGGAATTTGCTTACAATTTGGAAAAATTTACAATTTACAAACATTTCTTAGTTTACAAAAATTCCTTACAATGTGCGGAAATTTTTTACAAAACCCGATTTTTTTTACAATTTCCAAAAATTTCTTAGAATTTCCGTATTTTTGTACAATTTACAAACATTGCTTAGAATTTACAACTTTTTTTACAATTTACAAAGATTTCTTATAGTTTACGAAAATTTTGAACAATTGACGGAATTTTCTTACATTTTACAAGAATTTTTTGCAATTTACAGAAATTTCTTACAATTTACAAAAATTTCCTAGAATTAACGAAAATATTTTAGCATTTACAAAAATTTCTTACAATTTACGTGATAATTGTCGGGACCTTGTCTTACAAGGAAACGTTGCGAGGTCGATGTCTCCAATTTCGATGAAATTTGGCATGCTTGTAGAATGGGTAAAAATAGGCGACACGTATTTTTTTATATTGGCGGAACCCGATTTTTAAGGGTTCAAAAGCACCCTTGAAAATTAGGGTGTTTTTCGTTTTTCGTCGATAACGTTTTAACGGTACGAGGTATGAAAAAACTTCAAATTGCAACAATGTTTATTTTTTCGTGTACTATACTGTAACGGGTCTGAATATCGTTACAATATATTTATTTGTTCGAGACTCGATCAGGGAATAAATTAATTGAGACTCAGGTATTTTGGTGGTAATTTACAATAAGAAATGGTTTATTCAATTTTATGGATGCGCTACAATGTTATTTAGCGCCGTGTATGAGTGTAATGTGTTGTTTGTATTGTTTTCGTGTAATTCGTCCCTTAAGACGGAATGACACCTCATCGCGGTCGGTATGGTAGAACAATTATAGATTCCCAAAAATCTCTGAAACGGCTCTTCAGATCCCGTCGAAACTTTGCCAAACGACGTCAAATAGATAGACGAATAGCTTCTAGCCCCTCAAATTTTCTGAATTTGAGAAAAAAAATGTAGATTGGTTTATCATAAGCCAACTACATTTTTTTTCTCAAATTCAGAAAATTTGAGGGGCTAGAAGCTATTCGTCTATCTATTTGACGTCGTTTGGCAAAGTTTCGACGGGATCTGAAGAGCCGTTTCAGAGATTTTTGGGAATCTATAATTGTTCTACCATACCGACCGCGATGAGGTGTCATTCCGTCTTAACTAAGGCGTCGGTCGGTAAAGATTCGCGGAGTTACCCGAATGGTAACGTTCTCGAGCGCGGCCGGTATCGATTACCATGCGTCGGTAACAGTAACCTCTTCCTTACCGCCGCTCGAGGCGCGATGGATCGTGACGCGGTAGATCGCGGCGCGCTGACTCGTCACGGTCGCTGCCCGCCCTTTGTTTACAATGTGGCGTACACGTGCCTTCTGATGTCGCTTGCCCGAGTCCGTTTTTTTTGTTTATTTCTTGCCTTTTATAATTGGATTATAATAATTGGAATATCGGTGTGTTTGCTGATGTGTGTGTGTGTGTGTGTGTGTGTGTGTGTGTGTGTGTGTGTGTGTGTGTGTGTGTATGTGTGTGTAAGATTTCGCACCTCCTGTTACCTCCTGTCCCTTTATATTCTCCTGATACTATTTGTCTATTTAAATTTCAATAAATCGCTCTCTTTCGCTATTAACTAATTATCCAATAATTCTTTTTATTTAACTCGTTATTTTCTCGATCCGCGGGTCGGTATTCGCGAGAGGTTCCCTATTTTTACCTACTTAATTATTTTTGATATTTATGTGCTTTTCCCTAATATTCCTCTCGTGCTCCCTCTCCCTTGGACCAGTAATTATTCTAAGTTTAATTAAAGAATTATCTTTTTCTTCTCTTTATTGACTTAATTTTGAATATTTTGCTTCTTTCAGATTCCCTTTCTTTTTCTTTCCCTTGGCAACGCTTTCCTTTACCCCCTTTTAGGAGTTAGTATTCACGTCTCAAAGTACTCGTCCAATCCTCGGAATCTGAGAGTGCTCTGGTGGGCGAATGCCTCCACTCTTTCCTTTCTTTCGGTTTCCACGGTCACTTTCCTTTACCCCCTCTCAGGAGTTAGTATTCGTGTCCAGTACTTCTCGATTTGCCAGAAAAAGCAGGAGGTGAAGTGTCTTCCTCTCAAAATTCCCGTCTTTATATACCCATATTTTGCCGTCTTTTCTTACCCCTTCTCCAGCTTCTTACCCATAATTCCCTAATTGGCTTTATTGTTAACTTTTTCTGCTTCCTTCAATAAATTTTGCTTCTCTCCTGTTTTTGTGTGGTTTCCTTTGTTTTCTGTCTTGCGGTTCTGCCTTTGACTTTCCCCTTCCCTTACCCTTTGTTATTGTTAACTTCCTTTAATTAAATTAGCCTCTTGTTTTTCTATTCACTGTCTTTACAGTTTTGGTTCTTCGGGAGTCCGTTATTCCCCCCTCCCTTACTCTTTGTTATGGAGTCAGTTGCTTTCTGACTACATGGTGGGGGTTATTTATTTGTGAGACGGACCTGTACGTCTCAATACACTGGAGATGAGAACGATGCAGATAGCAACAAATTTCATATTGTTTATTGCAAAAATGCAATTTTTCAACCGTGTCTCCGAAAATTTTTAATCGATTGGGATGTAAATTTGCATACATGTAGAGAATGGAAAAGTGCGGATACGGATTTTTTCTTTTTCCGATATCTCGCAATTAAGGGGTTGAAACTGCCCGTCGATTTTTTTGCCGAGAGCATCGTATAATCAGCTAGTCTTTTGGCATTTCGGTCTAAATTCACGTCAATATGTGTTCGTGTTATGACGCAATTGCATATTTATAACATTCCAGCCCCCCCCCCCCAACGGTCCCTCTCTCGAAAGCCAAACGTTCAAAGTTCTTACCGTGCGGCATGGACGAACATTTCTAGAAATAAAAATGGGTTACAAAGAAAGTACAATCAGTCAAAATAGTCGATACACATTTTCTCGTTGTCGAAATAAAAATAAAGTTCGAAGGGAAAAAATGTTGTATTTTTCGACTACTAGACGTTCATGATGATAATGATGAGTACAGCAACAAATGGCATGTTGATTATTGCAATAATTCGTGAATTACTTGTGAAAAATGACTCTTCAGTTTCCCACTCATATGGGCAGAAGCAAGACTCGCAATCACGGACTGACTTCGTGCTTCGGAAAGCAAATGGATTACAATTGTATATTTACGAAGAAATTCCACTCCGCTCACCGTATCGAAGGCATTATCTGCAGACGTTACAGCGTTTTTGGGTTGCCGCTGCAACTCATGAACAGAATGATGCAAACATTTTTATCAGCTTATAACGCAGCATAATTTAATCTTTATCTTTAACTTTAATTTCACAAACAGCGGAACCAATGAACGAAAGAAATAAATCTTCGCAAAGAGCGACTACCGTGCAAAGAGCGGCTCTCATGATAACCTTGAAATGGCCTTATTAAAGATTAATAGCAGTTCTGGTAATAGCGTGTGTCGTCGTTGTTTTTTTCGTGTGTATTTATCAATTGGGTTTCAAGTCATATAAATTCACCAACGATCATTATTGCTGCAGTTACGACGGAGAAGCCAGCCATACGTTTTGAGTTCGAAATACAAATAAAAATGTACGTTAATCCGGTGAATGTTATTCAACTTCTATCCATAGCGATAAGTGCTATGAATTTGCCTCGCACTCCAATCACCAAACAGGAAAAACAGTTCAGTAAGGATCTAGAAAACATGATCATTGAAGCGATGGATCAACCTATAAAAATGGAAGTCGAAACTGGTTTGGATTTTCTGTCACCAAATGAAATACATAAAGCAGCCGCAATAGAAGATGACAGTGAAGCAGATTGACACGGATAAGGATATGTAGATCCAAAAATTGATGAAAATGTATATACCCAAGATATAGAAGAATTGAGTTAAGAATACAAGACAAGAGTTGTAGATTACTGGAGATCCGGGGCAAATGGGAATAGAAAGTCATCATCTGTTCAAACGAAATTCAAAAAGGTGAAATCAGAGCCGCAGTTGCGCCGGTGGGCCCATACTATAAATAAGGGTGGCACCTACAAAGAAAAGCTAACAACGATAGCTCATTACACGTTAAACAATTTTAATGATGCTTTGGACAAAAGGCTGCCTGTCCATGATATAGATCTTCGACGATGGGCCTTACGTGTACGAGAAATTGTAGAAATACCAGCCGTAAATTTCTAAGCATCCGCTTCTTGGCTAAGGACATTCAAAAACCAACATGGAATTGTGTCACGGAAGATTACTAAATATGTAACAAAACAACAATTATTAAAGGCTGATACACTTCAAAACAAAGCTATCGAATTTATAGAAATGGTGAAAGTCAACATAGCCAACGTTGGGGCTGAAAACACATTTAATTCTAATCAGAGTGGATTCAATTTAGAGCTACATACAGGCCGCACATTGGCGAAAGAAGGGCAGTAATCCGTTGAGGCAGTCGTGCAATCGAAAACATCAACAACACACAGTTATACTATACAGCCTTTGGTTTTTGCGAGTGGCAAGCTTTTGGCACCTATGTTGATCGTTTTAAACGAACCTACTGGCAAATTTGGTCCTCGAGTGGAAAAAACTATGTTCAGAGCCGAAAATATATTTCTATTCGCTTCGAAATCTGGAAAATTGACGACTAATCATTTCAAGCGATGGTTACAAGAAGTATATATTCCCAATACGGGTCCAAAATCGGTAATACATCTGGATTCTTGGAGCGGTCAATGTCTAACTGCATTTCAAGAAATGGATATGCAAGGGAAAGATATTAAAGTTTTAACCATTCCAGCAGGTAAATATATTGCACCAGTTTCATTAGTTCTGTAGACAATTAGTCCATATGATAATTAGTAATTCCTGCAGGTACGACTGGAATGATACAGCCCCTTGATGTTTATGGCTTCCGTGTATGGAAAAACTTCGTCAAACACTTTTCTGACGCAGTAATATTATACAATTACGACGTCAATCTGCATTTGAGAGACAATATTGTTAAATTACAATCTCTTACACACAACCAGTTTTCTTTTCCAAGGTTTACAAATCTTTTCAAATATGCGTGGTACAAAAGCGGGTACGAAGAAGAAAGACCACCAAACTTTGAAAATCCGGTAGAATTTTGCTTTTCACAAAATGTACCGACATGCGATATATGCGGCGAAGCAGCTATTATCACTTGTGCGTGGTGTAAGAAATCTCTTTGTTTCAAACACTTTTATCATGATTATCATTATTGTAATAAGTATAATCCATAAAAAAACATTTCCTAAATGAGTAAGCGTGAGAACACTTTTCCGATTGTGTTGTAATCTTCAAAGGCAGTACGTGGCGGGGGAGAATTTCTTCGTAAATATACAATTGTAATCCAGTTGCTTCCCGAAGCACGAAGTCAGTCCGCGATTGCGATCCTTGCCTCTGCTCATATTAGTGGAAAACTGAAGAGTGATTTTTCACAAGTAATTCACGAATTATTGCAATAAACAACACGCCATTTATTGCTGTACTCATCATTATCATCATGAACGTCTAGTAGTTGAAGAATACAACATTTTTTCCTATACAACTTTATTTTTATTTCGGCCCGTTCACGAGCTATAGAAAGAACGAAGTTGTTAAGGGTGCGTTTACCCCTTAAGAATGTCGTCCCGCCAAAACGAGAAAATATGTATCGACTCTTTTGACTGATTGTACTTTCTTTCTAACCCATTTTTATTTCTACAAATTTTCGTCCATGCCGCACGGTAAGAACTTTGAACGTTTGCCTTTCGAGAGGGGGGGGGGGGATGGGTTGGACCGTTGGGGGGGATGGGCTGGAATTTACAAATATGCAATTGCGTCATAACACGAACGTATATTGACGTGAATTAAGACCGAAATGCCAAAAGGCTAGCTGATAATACGATGCTCTCGGCAAAAAAATCGACGGGCAGTTTCAATCCCTTAATTGTGAGACATCGGAAAAAGAAAAAATCCATATCCGCATTTTCCATTCTCTACATGTATGCAAATTTACATCCCAATCGATTAAAAATTCTGGGCGATACGGTTGAAAAAATTGCATTTTTGCAATAAACAATATGAAATTTGTTGCTATCTGCATCGTCCTCATCCCCAATGTATAGTACACGAAAAAATAAACATTGTTGCAATTTGAAGTTTTTCCATATCTTGTACCGTTAAAACGTTATCGACGAAAAACGAAAAACACCCCAATTTTCGAGGGTGCTTTTCAACCCTTAAAAATCGGGTTCCGCCGATATAAAAAAATACGTGTCGCCTATTTTTACACATTCTACAAGCGTGCCAAATTTTATCGAAATCGGAGACATCGACTTCGCAACGTTTCCTTGTCAGTTTATGAGCAATATTTATTGCGAAAAAATCTTTCCCGACGAGGGTGCGATCCCGGGGTCTGGCGCACGATACTCCAGCGTGCTAACCATTGAGCTATCACTTGCATCACTAGAATAAGTACTTTTTTAATATTTAAGCAGCTCCCCGCGGATGGAGTTTAGATACCGTTTGGATTGTTGGTTGCCTTGAGGTTTAATGTAAATTCTATATTTTTTTATTTTTGTTTGTCGTGACTTAAAAAAATATTTCTCTTTGAAATCAAATAAGCGATTAGGATTTGGTTGGGTTACATTAGGGGTTAGGATGCGTTATGGTTATTTAATCGTTCATGTCACCGAATAAAAATAAAACATTTGCAGTATCGATCGGCTCCAAGTCGACAAATGACTGATGTATTGACATTTCATAACTATGAACAAAAGCATATCAATATAACTGATCAATTTTATAGAAAAAATGTACGACAAACTATTTCGAATCACCGCGTTTCCCGGCGTTTCCGGTATCGCCGCAGTAGAGGCGCCGCCACGCGGCAGGTGGTGAAAGTCGTTGCCATCATCGCTTTTTCAGACCATTTCTCCAACACTGCGTTCGGGCACCTTTACCTCTAGTCTCCATGCTCGTAACGCTGCCTCACGACTCCATTGAAATCTGGCCGCGTTTCCAGACCTGCATGTAAGACCAGAGATTAGTAGGGAGATGCACAACGCTCCCCCAGAGATTAGTAGGGAGATGCACAACGCTCCCCTTTTCGGCGTGCCTCGTAAATGGCGCTAAATCGCGGCGGCGAGTTCGGGAGTATGATTTCGTGATCATCGCCTCTGTCGAGGTTGCAGATTCCCTTGTAGCCGCGCGAGTCCGTGATCACCGCTCAAGTCGGTATCGCAGTCAGCGAGAACACGAATGGGTAGCTCGGTGGGGGAAAAGTCTCTGCCCCACGCAAATCGCGCTCGCTCGACAGGCGAACGAAGCGAGGTTTTCCGTCCGATCGAGCTCGACATATATGTGTGGCCGTACTGCGGATTGAAATATGTATTAAATGAATTTCAAAGTGAAAAACATGTATCGAGATCATTGTTTTCTCTCGGTTGCCCGTTTATGCCGAAAATGCGGGTTAAAAAAATTAACGACGAACCGCGTTGAAAAATAAGATGTCGCATCGACCGTGGAAGGTTCAAAAAGAAATCTTGAGCCTTTGCTGCGATCGTTTCGATATTTTTTTTGAACAGTAAACATTATGGATAAGCGTGTATCATAAATGTTTCTTTATCTGCAATGAGCGTCATGGCTGAGTTGGCAGCGTGACGGATTAACGATGCTTACGGTCCGGGTTCAATCCCCGGTGAACCAACTTTTTTTTTCTTTTTAAATTCAGAAAATTTCGAACTTACTCTCGCTTTAGCTATTCTCGCCTGTTCAGGCATTATTTATGATATTTAATTCGTATATGCTTAATAAAAAAAAACAAGTCATTGCTACCGGGGAAGTGCAGCCAGATCGCGCGTAAAAGTTACCCCCTCTCTAGTCTCTTACGCGCCCATCACACAATCATAGTAGCGCATGTCCGTGAGCGAGCGACGCTTGACATCTTCGGAAAGAGCCGAGCACGGTCGAAGTTTCCCGACCGCGCTTTCGGCAGCTACACCAATACATGGACGCTGCGCACGTTCATGTGCGGCTTGGCCGCACATGAACGTGCGCTTCGAGAGAAAAAGCAATTTGAGCACGACTCGCGCGTGACGTCACCCGACGGAACGCGCGAGGCTTTTAGATGATTTCAATGCTTATTTAGCTCTTGATTCTCTGCGTTATTAAGGTAGTTCCTCTGCGAAAATCTCAACCAAAGGTTTACATACCATGTTCATGTTTAAAAGATTGATAATTGGTTTAATTAGTAATAAATAAAATTAAAAACTACGCAATATTCACTCGGTACTAGTAGACTGCGTAGAAAACTACGCAATATTGACTCGGTACTAATACGAAGGATATCATTTATTGCTGTAAAATATATTTTATATTGTGTTTTTGATCTACCATTGCCATTAAGCTTATTGCCGGGACTGTCCAGGCTTTGCCCCAATTGTTTTTTTTTCCAGGCTTTGCACCAAAATTGTGAGGGCGTTTCATGGTTATATCTTGGAAACTAGATGGTGAATCATTCTCATTTTTTTTCACATTATTCGTGATATCTTACTCTAGCTTATCCTCGTTTTTTATCAATTTCTTCATTTTAGTTTTGACGGTAAAATTAATGATGCTCTGTTTGCCAATCATAACGCATTTGTTGCGTGTAAAGCAAGCCAACTTTAAGTGTAAATATCTCAGGTTTGGGGTGGTCAAACTTATTCAAATTGGACAGATGATTGGATAATGTATTGAATAACATATATGTCAAATTTCAACCATTTCTTAATTCAACTCTTCTGTGGAGGTACTACCTTAATGTATACAAAAAAATGTATCGCGCACTCTGATCGCTTATTTTTTTAGTTTATACGTTAATTTAAATATAATAATAAATCTAAATTACAACTTATTTATCTTATATAAAATTCTTTACGCTTTACTCACACCCGTCCTTATGCCAAATAAATTAAAATTCATAAAAGTAAGCGGAAATATATTTATATTCGTATTATTATATTAATTCTCATACTTCCATCAAGCGATAAAGCATTTCCCCCAAAAACAAGCCAATCATCCATCCGGCCGTGAATCGTAAGTACCAGAAAGTGCACACATTCTACAAGCGATGAGATGGTCCCGTTGGTAGCGTTCCTGGCTTCGGTCCGCAGGGGCCCCTAGTGCAAATTGTCCTCCGAATTTTTCATATTTTCTCATATGTTAGTCATATTTGAGATTTTCGGAGAAAAAATGATTTAAAACAGATTCAAGTTATGGTCTATATCCCAAAAACACATTTTTTCACTGAAAATTCATGATTTCTCATTTTTTTCCCCGAAAATTTCTCTTTTTCCTATGACCTGAGTGAACGGCTGCGGAGATATTCGGAGAGAAGTTAAAGATGAAAAGAAATGAGATTTTCGTAAGAAAAACTGATTATTATTTCTTTTTTCCGGAAATCTTCCGTTTTCCTATTACCTGAGTGAACGGCTGCGAAGATATTCGGAGAAAAATTGAAGATGAAAAAAATGAGATTTTCGTAAAAAAAACTTGTTCTTATTTTTTTCCGGAACTTTTTCTTTTTCCTATTGAGTGAAAGGCTGCGGAGATATTCGGAGGAAAGTTATAGATGAAAAAAATGAGATTTTTGTAAAAAAAACTTATTACATTTTTTATCCCTCATAATACTGAGGAATAATGAATTTCCAAAATTTTTGCAAACATTATTTTCCTTAAGGGGTAACACCACTGTAATGGCCTGCCACAAAGTGTTTTAGACAAATAATACTCGGGGTAATTATTAAGCATATATTGAAGTATATTGCAAAAAAAAATGTACAGGAAAATATTACAAAATGGCGACACTGCAGCAAATTCTTCCGAGGCATGTTGAACTTAAGGTGCTCTCCGGCAGGTAGTATAACTTGTGCCAATTTCAATCTGGACAAAATAATTTTTTTATTAAATCTAGATGAGTGTAGCTAGTGAACCACGTAGGGGATTTTAGAAATATTGATTTTTGAGTAATTGCCGAGTATTTGACTAAAAATGTTCATTTAGACTTAATAAAACAAAATTTTCTTTTTTAGATTAAAATTGGCACAGTTATACTGCGTGCCGCAGAGGTTCGACATGCTTCGGAAGAATTGTTGCAGTGTCGCCATTTTGTAATATTTTCGGATAAAAATTTCTAGCAATATACTTAAGTATATGCTCAATAAATACCGCAAGTATTATTTATTTATCACATTTTCTTCGGCCAAAAAAATATTAAAAAATACGCTTCCTGTAAGGCCGTTACAGTGGTGTTACCCCTTACAGTCTTCATATAATTTCCGAGATTTTCCCGTGATCGTAATTAAAATGATGAAATATTCGGAAAAATTCGGAGAAATTCGGAGAAACTCGGATGTTTGCGTAAAAATAATTGTCCGCAAAACTCAGAATTCTTTATATTTGTTCCAATTCATAGAAAAATTTGGAAACATTTTTCGGAAAAAATCGGAGTTTTTCGAAAAAAAATTGCACTAGGGGCGCGGGATCGTTCCCCGCGCTCAGTGCTTTTTAAAAAAAATTATTTTCACTATTAATTCTTATTTGATTAGTTTTTTTTTATTAGTTATGATCATTATTTTAATTAGTTATCTTTTAGTGTTCAAAAATGTATCGCGCGCTCTAACCGCTTATTTTATTAGTTTGTACGTTAATTTAAATATAATAATAAATACAAATTACAGCTTATTTATCTTCTAAAAAATTGTTTGCGCTTTACTCACACCCGTCCCTATGCCAAATAAATTGTATTTCATAAAAGTAAGAAGAAATTTATTTTTATTCGTATTATTATATTCTCTCTCATATATACTTTCATCAAGCGATAAAGCATTATGATAATGCTTTATCGCTTGATGAAAGTATATGAGAATGAATATAATAATACGAATATATTCCCGCTAACTTTTATGAATTACAATTTATTTGGCATAGGGACGGGTGTGAGTAAAGGGGAAATTTTTTTTTCAGAAGTAAAATAAGTTGTAATTTAGATTTATTATTATGTTTAAATTAACATATAAACTAATAAAATAAGCGGTCAGAGTGCGCGATAAATTTTTCGACACTAAAAGATAACTAATTAAAATAATAATGATAACTAATAAAAATAACTAATCAAATAAGAATTAATAGTAATAATAATTTTAAAAAAAGCACTGAGCGCGGGGAACGATCCCGCGCCCCTAGTGCAATTTTTTTTCCGAAAAACTCCGATCTTTTCCGGAAAATTTTTACGATTGTTTCCGAATATTTCATCATTTTAATTACAATCACGGGAAAATCTCGGAAATTATATGAAGACTTTAAGGGGTAACACCACTGTAACGGCCTTACAGGAAGCGTATTTTTTGATATTTTTTTGGCGAAAGAAAATGTGATAAACAAATAATACTTGCGGTATTTATTGAGCAAATATTTAAGTATATTGCTATAAATTTTTCATCCGAAAATATTACAACATGGCGACACTGCACCAATTCTTCCGAAGCATGTCGAACCTCTGCGGCACGCAGTATAACTGCCAATTTTAATAAAAAAAAAGTATTTTGTTTTATTAAGTCTACATGAGTGTAGCTACTGAACCACGTAAAGGATTTTCGATAAGTTAATTAAAACAATATTTATTAACAAATAACTGTCTTTAAAAAAATTGAACATTTTTAGTCAAATACCCGGCAATTACTCAAAAATCAATATTTCTAAAACCCTCTACCTGGTTCACTAGTTACACTCATCTAGATTTAATTTAAAAAAAATTATTTTATCCAGATTAAAATTGGCGCAAGTTATACTGCGTGCCGCGGAGCACCTTAAGTTCAGCATGCCTTGGAAGAATTTGCTGCAGTGTCGCCATTTTGTAATATTTTTCCATAAATTTTTTTTGCAATGTACTTCAATATATGCTTAATAATTACCCCAAGTATTATTTGTCTAAAACGCTTCGTGGCAAGCCGTTACAGTGGTGTTACCCCTTAAGGAAAATAATGTTTGCAAAAATTGCGGAAATTCATTATTTCTCAGAATTATGAGGGATAAAAAAATGTAATAAGTTTTTTTTACAAAAATCTCATTTTTTTCATCTATAACTTTTCTCCGAATATCTCCGCAGCCGTTCACTCAATAGGAAAAAGAAAAAGTTCCGGAAAAAAAATAAGAACAAGTTTTTTTACGAAAATCTTATTTTTTTCATCTTTAAATTTTCTTCAAATATCTTCGCAGCCGTTCACTCAGGTAATAGGAAGAAGGAAAATTTCCGGAAAAAAGAAATAATAATCAGTTTTTTTTACGAAAATCTCATTTCTTTTCATCTTTAACTTTTCTCCGAATATCTCCGCAGCCGTTCACTCATGTCATAGGAAAAAGAGAAATTTCCGGGAAAAAAATGAGAAATCATGAATTTTCAGTGAAAAAAATGTGTTTTTGGGAAATAGGCCAGAACTTGAATCTGTTTTAAATCATTTTTTCTCCGAAAATCTCAAATATGACTAAAATATGTGAAATTATGAAAAATTTGGAGAAAAATTTTCACTACGGGCCCCTGTGGACCGAAGCCAGGAACGCTGCCAACTGTGCACTTTCTGGTATAACACTTTCTGGTACTTACTTTTACTTCTTCTGGGCTTACTTTTATGAATTATAATTTATTTGGCATAAGGACGGGTGCGAGTAAAGCGTAAACAATTTCATCTAAGATAAATAAGTTGTAATTTAGATTTATTATTATATTTAAATTAACGTATAAACTAAAAAAATAAGCGATCAGAGTGCACGATACATTTTTTTGTATACATTAATAACGCAGAGAATCAAGTGCTAAATAAGCATTGAAATCATCTAAAAGCCTCGCGCGTTCCGTCGGGTGACGTCACGCGCGAGTCGTGCTCAGATTGCTTTTTCTCTCGAAGCCTTCGTTGCGGCTTGGCCGCACATGAACGTGCTCGGCGTTCATGCATTGGTGTAGCTGCCGAAGGCGCGGTCGGGAAACTTCGACCGTGCTCGGCTCTTTCCGAAGATGTCCAAGCGTCGCTCGCTCACGGACACGCGCTACTATGATTGTGTGATGGGCGCGTAAGAGCCTAGAGAGGGGGTAACTTTTACGCGCGATCTGGCTGCAGTGATCCCCGGTAGCAATGTCTTGTTTTTTTATTAAGCATATACAAATTGAATATCATAAATAATGCCTGAACAGGCGAGAATAGCTAAAGCGAGAGTAAGTTCGAAATTTTCTGAATTTAAAAAGAAAAAAAAAGTTGGCTCACCGGGGATTGAACCCGGACCGTAAGCATCGTTAATCCGTCACGCTGCCAACGCAGCCACGACGCTCATTGCAGGTAGAGAAACATTTATGATACAAGCTTATCCGTAATATTTACTGTTGAAAAAAAAATGCCGAAAAGATCGCGGCAAAGGCTCAAGATTTCTTTTTGAACCTTCCACGGTCGTTTCGGCGTTTTATTTTTCAACGCGGTTCGTCGTTAATTTTTTAACCCGCATTTTCGGCATAAACGGGCAACCGAGAGAAAACAATGATCTCGATACATGTTTTTCACTTTGAAATTCATTTAATGCATATTCCAATCCGCAGTACGGCCACACATCTATATCGAGCTCGATCGGACGGAAAACCTCGCTCCGTTCGCCTGTCGAGCGAGCGCGATTTGCGAGGGGCAGAGACTTTTCCCCCTCCGAGCTGCCCATTCGTGTTCACGCTGACTGCGATACCGACTTGAGCGGTGATCACGGACTCGCGCGGCTACAAGGGAATCTGCAACCTCGACAGAGGCGATGATCACGAAATCATACTCCCGAACTCGCCGCCGCGATTTAGCGCCATTTACGAGGCACGCCGAAAAGGGGAGCGTTGTGCATCTCCCTACTAACAGAGATTAGTTACGTTAGTAACTAGTAAGAGATTAGTTATTAGTTAGTACGATTAGATTAGACACGTACGAGATTCTTTAAAGGCGTCTGGCCACCTTGGCCGATCGAAAAATGGGTATATTTAAGAAAAAATAATAAACTCGAAAGTATGGGCCGGAATATTTTTATTCTTTTACACAACGTCAGAAACAGCTTTAAGAATAACGTTAATAAATTTCCGTTCAAAATATTAAAAAATTACGCCGGTATGCACATTGCCGCGGAGGCCCTCCGCACGATACGCGCGGTCGTTGTCCCAGCTGTTACCCGGTCATGTCACATCTGCAAAAAAAATCCGCTCATCCGTGAGTAGTGTCGCTACAATGTAGCGTAGCGGTTTTTTTTTCGACCATTAAAAAAATTATGGCGAGTCGAAGAAAAAAATTTGTATTTTTTACCGAAATTATGGCTCACCATAATATTTTTAATGGTAAAAAAAAAACCGCTACGCTACATTGTACCGAAAAAAATTATGGTTAGCCGAAGAAAAAAATGTGTACTTTTCACCGAAATTATGGCTCACCATAATTTTTCTAATGGTCGAAAAAAAACCGCTACGCTACATTGTAGCGACACTACTCACAAATGAGCTGATTTTTTTCTTCAGATGTGACATGACCGCGTAACAGCTGGGACAACGACCGCGCGTATCGTGCGGAGGGCCTCCGCGGCGATGTGCATAACGGCGCCATTTTTTAATATTTTGAACGGAAATTTATTAACGTTATTCTTAAAGCCCTTTCTGACGTTATGTAAAAAAATAAAAATATTCCGGCCCATACTTTCAAGTTCATTATTATTTTTGTTAATATGCCCATTTTGCGATCGGCCAAGGTGGCCAGACGCCTTTAAAGAATCTCGTACGTGTTAACGAAAACCGGCAGAACATTTTGAAGCAACTCGTCCACTTCTTTGATGTTCGCTATTTCGGTGTTCGCTATTTTGGACCTTCGCTCGTTTGCCTATCTGAGATCTATACTTTCGAAGTTTGTTTCCTCGATATATGTCTTTTTGCTATAGATGGTATTACCAATATTAGATACTCACGTCTTTCCATTTCGGAGATATGGATGTTCTAGATTTTTTGAATCTGTATTTGTATGACTCAAACTGCAGTCAATCTGAATACACGTTCTCGAATAAATAATCCTTTGTAATTATAATTGTAATAGTTATTCAATTTCGTCATCGGCCGAAGGATAAAATTTTGAATAATTTACAGTTCGTTACTTTGAGTTTATAATTCTGTCATTTCGAAATATTTGTCGATCTATATTTGGCCTTTCAAAGTTTTGACCCCCATCCCAATGTGAAATGTGTTTTGAAAATAAAGCCGATCGAGAAAGACTCAAAGTTCTCTTCGAGCCTTTCTCGATCGTTTCGGCACTTTAATTCAACAATTTTTTAAATTAATTTTCTAAGGGAAAAAGTAAAAACCCATTTCCGTATTGGGGGAAAGATTAATTTTTTTGTCATATTTTCCAATACTGTTTGCACCAAAATTTGGAACGCCCGCTCATTTTGAGCAACTTCAACATGCATCCGGCGGGGCGAACGACTGCGTGTTCGGTCGCGTCGACGTTACCCGCGGCGTCCTTGCTGCGGCCGCTCCCCTCGTTCGTGCCGCTGTTCTTTCGATGGCCTGCCCTTCTCGCGCCCTTGGGCTCCCTCGGGTGCCTCTTGACGCTGCGGCTGCTGCTGGCGACCACTTTTCTTTTTGTTGCGGCGCCAAAATGTACCTGTACAAAACAAATTATAATCAACTGCTCTTTGTAACTGTACAAAATAAATAATAAAATGTACACCTAAAATACATTACTCACACAAATTAAGAGATTTTAAAAAATTCCGAATTTTTGGCTGATTTTCAACAAGGGATAACTCGGAGAAAAATGGTCGTACAGAAAATTAAAAAAAAGGAAATTATAGCTTCAAGTATCTAGTTTTCAGATCTGGACTGTAAATTTTTTAGCGTGGGTGGTTTTCTTGTAATCATCCGAAAACCAACGAAATTTTTTTTCCAAATTTTTGCTCGTCTTTAAAATGGTCTGTCGACTTCAAATGATTTTTTTTATCATACGACTATAAAAGTCTTTTATAGCACAGTGTGACCTAAACCCGCACTTTACGCACGCTTTTCCGTGACCTAAGTAGCCCTTTTTTACACCGTACAAAAATCGATCGCCTAACTTCACAGATGTATGAAAAACAAAAGAAAATACTTTTAAATGTCATTTCAAGCTTGAAAATTCATAGCGGACAAGTAACGAGACAGGGATAGGTTAGCGATTCTCCTAAAAACATTTTCATGTTGTACAAAAAATTACAGCGAAATCAAAACGAAACGCTGACCCATAGTTTGTTGTATGGAAATTATATCTTTCATTCCGAAATGGACAGTTCGGGAAGTGAATTTAGTGAAGATGAGATAAACGAAATTGTTCCAGACGCTATAAAAAAAATAGCGAAATCGGTGACTCTAAATTTGTTGCCCAGTAAATCGAAAACATTGTATACAGCAGCGTATAACGCATTCAATGGCCCTAGCAGCAATCTAACATTGAATAATTGCAATGTCACACGAACATGCGGGACTGACAATAAGATGGTGCAAACCGACAAAAGCGGTTAAAAAAAATCGTTACAGTTTGTAAAATTGGTGTTTTAATTACATGCGTTGAAAAAATTAAAGTTATTCCTCTTGTTTCACCTACTTTTGTGTACATTATTTAATAAACGTACATGGATTATCGAAATTATTATTCTGGTGTGACAGTTTTTCAATTTTTTTTCTTCTGTGCTTGACTTGCGGTTAACGTTGAGATTATATGATATTTTAACGCAAGTTTAAAAATGATAATTTCATCCCTCTACCCCCCCTCTACACCCCCCCTCCCCGCGTTCGAGGCGGGTTTATGTCACATGTGCTATAAAATAGTATACGATACTCGTGACCTGAGTAGCCTATTATTGCACGGCGGTTAGCACCCTCGCTGCGCTCGGGCGCTAACTTCACGCCGTGCAATAATAGGCTACTTAGGTCACACGTATCGTAATACACTATTAGGCAATTTAATCAGCTTTCATTTGACCTTTTAACGAGCTCTGTACGATGATTTGGCGCGGAGTAATCGTCGAGGATTTCGATGCTTATTTAGCTCTTGATTCTCTGCGTTATTAATGTATACAAAAAAATGTATCGCTTATTTTTTTAGTTTATACGTTAATTTAAATATAATAATCAATCTAAATTACAACTTATTTATCTTCTAAAAAATTGTTTACGCTTTACTCACACCCGTTCTTATGCCAAATCAATTATAATTCATAAAAGTAAGCCGAAATATATTTATATTCGTATTATTATATTAATTCTCATACTTTCATCAAGCGATAAAGCATTATCCCCACAAACAAGCCAATCATCCATCCGGCCGGGAATTGTAAGTACCAGAAAGTGCACATATTCTATAAGCGATGAGATGGTCCCGTTGGTAGCGTTCCTGGCTTCGGTCCGCAGGGGCAAATTTATTTTAGTTAAATAGGCAAATTTTGGCAAACATATTTAAATTAAATTTAGTACAAATTTTTCTCCAAATTTTTCATAATTTCTCATATTTTAGTAATATCTGAGATTTTCGGAGAAAAAACGATTCAAAACAGATTCAAGTACTGGTCTATTTCCAAAAAACACATTTTTTTACTTAAAATTCATGATTTCTTATTTTTTTCCCGGAAATTTCTCTTTTTCCTATGACCTGAGTGAACGGCTGCGGAGATATTCGGAGAAAAGTTAAAGATGAAAAGAAATGAGATTAACGTTAAAAAAACTTTTTATTATTATTATTTTTTTCCGGAAATTTCCCTTTTTCCTATTACCTGAGTGAACGGCTGCGGAGATATTCGGAGAAAATTTAAAGATAAAAAAAATGAGATTATCGTAAAAAAAACTTGATATTATTTTTTTTCCGGAACTTTTTCTTTTTCCTATTGAGTGAACGGCTGCGGAGATATTCGGAGAAAAGTTGTAGATGAAAAAAAATAAGATTTTCGTAAAAAAAACTTATTACATTTTTTATCCCTCATAATTCTGAGAAATAATGAATTTCCGAAATTTTTGCAAACATTATTTTCCTTAAGGGGCAACACCACTGTAACGGCCTCCCACGAGGCGTTTGAGACAAATAATACTTGGGGTAATTATGAGGCATATATTGGAGTATGTCGCAAAAAAAATTTATCGGAAAATATTACAAAATGGCGACACTGCAGCAAATTCTTCCGAGGCATGTTGAACTTAAGATGCTCTACGGCATGCAGTATAACTTGTGCCAATTTTGATCTGGACAAAATATTTTTTTTTAATTAAATTTCAATGAGTGTAGCTAGTGAACCACGTAGAGGATTTTGGAAATATTGATTTTTGAGTAATTGCCGAGTATTGGACTAAAAATATTCAATTTTTTTTTAAGACAGTTATTTTTAAATGAATATTGTTTAAATTAACTTATCGAAAATCCCCTACGGGGTTCAGTAGCTACACTCATTTAGACTTAATAAAACAAAATTCTTTTTTTTAGATTAAAATTGGCACAATTATACTCCGTGCCTCAGAGGTTCGACATACTTCGGAAGAATTGCTGCAGTGTCGCCATTTTGTAATATTTTCAGATAAAAATTCATAGCCATATATTTAAATATATGCTCAATAAATACCGCAAGTATTGTTTGTTTATCACATTTTCTTCCGCCAAAAAACATACAAAAAAATACGCTTCCTGTAAGGCCGTTACAGTGGTATTTCCCCTTTGAAGTCTTCATATAATTTCTAAGATTTTCCCGTGATCGTGATTAAAATGATGAAATATTCGGAAAAAATCGAAAAAAATTCGGAGAAACTCGGATGTTTGCGTAAAAATAATCGTCCGCAAAACTCCGAATTCTTCATATTTGTTCCAATTCATAGAAAAAATCGGAAAAATTTTGCGGAAAAAATCGGAGTTTTTCGGAAAAAAATGTGCACTAGGGGCGTGGGATCGTACCCCGCGCTCAGTGCTTTCTTTAAAATTATTATTACTATTAATTCTTATTTGATTAGTTATTTTTATTAGTTATCATTATTATTTTAATTAGTTATCTTTTAGCGCGAACGGGTGTGAGTAAAGCGCAAACAATTTTTTAGAAGATGAATAAGTTGTAATTTGGATTTATTATTGTATTTAAATTAACGTACAAACTAATAAAATAAGCGGTCAGAGTGCGCGATAAATTTGTCGACACTAAAAGATAACTAATTAAAATAATAATGATAACTAATAAAAATAACTAATCAAATAAGAATTAATAGTAATAATAATTTTTAAAAAAGCACTGAGCGCGGGGAACGATCCCGCGCCCCTAGTGCAAATATTTTCCGAAAAACTCCGTTTTTTTCCGAAAAATTTTTCAGACTTTTTCCGAATTTTTCTATGAATTGGAACAAATATGAAAAATTCGGAGTTTTGCGGACAATTATTTTTACGCAAACATCCGAGTTTCTCCGAATTTCTCCGAATATTTCATTATTTTAATTACGATCACGGGAAAATCTCGGAAATTATATGAAGACTTTAAGGGGTTACACCACTGCAACGGCCTTACAAGACGCGGATTTTTTGAAATTTTTTTTTTGGCGGAAGAAAATGTGTTCAACAAATAATACTTGCGGTATTTATTGATCATATCTTTAAGTATATTGCTAGAAATTTTTATCCGAAAATATTACAAAATGGCAACACTGCAGCAATTCTTCCGAAGCATGTCGAACCTCTGCGGCACGCAGTATAACTGTGCCAATTTTAATTAAAAAAAAAAGAATTTTGCCTTATTAAGTCTAAATGAACATTTTTCGTCAAATACTCGGCAATTATTCAAAAATCAATATTTCTAAAATCTCTACGTAGTTCACTAGCTACACTCATCTAGATTTAATTTAAAAAAATTATTTTGTCCAGATTAAAATTGGCACAAGTTATACTACGTGCCGTAGAGCACCTTAAGTTCAACACGCCTCGGAAGAATTTTCTGCAATGTCGCCATTTTGTAATATTTTCCCATAAAATTTGTTTGCAATATACTTCAATATATGCTTAATAATTACCCCAAGTATTATTTGTCTGAAACGCTTCGTGGCAGGCCGTTACAGTGGTCTTACCCCTTAAGGAAAAAAATGTTTGTAAAAATTTCGGAAATTCATTATTTCTCAGAATTATGAGGGATAAAAAAATTTAATAAGTTTTTTTTACGAAAATCTTTTTTTTTCATCTACAACTTTTCTCCGGATATCTCCGCAGCCGTTCACTCAATAGGAAAAAGAAAATGTTCCGGAAAAAAAAATTATATCAAGTTTTTTTACGAAAATTTCATTTTTTTCATCTTTAACTTTTCTCCGAATATCTCCACAGCCGTTCACTCAGGTCATAAGAAAAAGAGAAATTTTCGGGAAAAAAATGAGAAATCATCAATTTTCAGTAAAAAAAAATGTGTTTTTGGGAAATAGACCAGTACTTGAATCTGTTTTAAATCACTTTTTCTCTGAAAATCTCAAATGTGACTAAAATATAAGAAATTATGAAAAATTTGGAGAAAAATTTGCACTGGGGGCTCCTGCGGACCGAAGCCAGGAACACTACCAACGGGACCGTCTCATCGCTTGTAGAATACGTGCACTTTCTGGTACTTACGATTCGCGGCCGGATGGATGATTGGTTTGTTTTTGGGGATAATGCTTTATCGCTTGATGAACGTATGAGAATTAATATAATAATACGAATATCAATATATTTCCGCTTACTTTTATCAATTATAATTTATTTGGCATGAGGACGGATGTAAATAAAGCGTAAACAATTTTATATAAGATAAATAAGTTGTGATTTAGAATTATTATTATATTTAAATTAACGTATAAACTAGAAAAATAAGCGACACATTTTTTTGTATACATTAATAACGCAGAGAATCAAGAGTTAAATAAGCATTGAAATCATCTAAAAGTCTCGCGCGTGCCGATGGGTGACGTCACGCGCGAGTCGTGCTCAGATTGCTTTTTCCCTCGAAGCCTTCGTTTCGGCTTGGCCGCACATGAACGTGTTCAGCGTCCATGTATTGCTGTAGCTGCCGAAGGCGCGTCGGGACACTTCGACCATGCTCGGCTCTTTCCGAAGATGTCCGAGCATCGCTCGCTCACGGACACGCGCTACTATGATTATGTGATGGGCGCGTAAGAGACTAGTGAGGGGGTAACTTTTACGCGCGATCTGGCTGCACTAGAGCGAGGGGCAGAGACTTTTCCCTCACCGAGCTACCCATTCGTGTGCACGCTGACTGCGTTATCGACTTGAGCGGTGCTCACGACTCGCACGGCTACAAGGGAATCTGCAACCTCGACAGAGGCGATGCACACAAAATCATGTTCCCGAACTCGCCGCTGCGATTTACCGCCGTTTCCGAGGCACGCCGAAAACAGAGATTAGTGGGGAGATGCACAACGCGGCCCATTTCGGCGTGCCTCGTAAATGGCGCTAAATCGCGGCGGCGAGTTCGGGAGTATGATTTCGTGATCATCGCCTCTGTCGAGTTTGCAGATTCCCTTGTAGCCGCGCGAGTCCGTGATCACCGCTCAAGTTGGTATCGCAGTCAGCGTGAACACGAATGGGTACTCGGTGGGGGAAAAGTCTCTGCCCCTCGCTCGCTCGACAGGCGAACGGAGCGAGGTTTTCCGTCCGATCGAGCTCGACATATATGTGTGGCCGTACTGCGGATTGGAATATGCATTAAATGAATTTCAAAGTGAAAAACATGTATCGAGATTATTGTGTTCTCTCGGTTGGCCGTTTATGCCGAAAATGCGGGTTAAAAAAATTAACGACGAACCGCGTTGAAAAATAAAACGCCGAAACGACCGTGAAAGGTTCAAAAAGAAATCTTGAACCTTTGCCGCGATCGTTTCGGCATTTTTTTCAACAGTAAACATTATGGAAAAGGTTGTATCATAAATGTTTCTTTATCTGCAATGAGCGTCGGGGCTGAGTTGGTAGCGTGACGGATTACGATGCTGACGGTCCGGGTTCAATCCTCGGTGAATGAACTTTTTTTTCTTCATTTTATATTCAGAAAATTTCGAACTTACTCTCGCTTTAGCTATTCTCGCCTGTTCAGGCATTATTTATGATATTTAATTCGTATATGCTTAATAAAAAAACAAGACATTGCTACCGGGGATCGAACCCGCGTCGTCTACACTCAGAGCCCGCACGCTCATATCTCAACCGCGAGGCTCTTGTGACTGCAAGCCTGCCTTACGTATACAGTAGAATCTCGATTATCCGAACCAATTGGGACCGAGACTAGTTCGGACAATCAAGAGTTCGGATAATCGAAACGTGGGTTTTTTGGGACGAGATCATCAACAACACCTTTTTACATTTAAAAAAATACATAAATATATATTAAAATTTGACATACATATTAACGTTGAAATATATATATATATACATACACGGTGGCCGTAACATTGACGTCTAAAAATAAAATTTAGGTCCCTTGTATCGTGGGGTATCCGAATAACCCCCATGTATGTCGCGCGACTTTTCATAGTTTTCGAGTTATGAATTTTTTACTGCATTTTTGAGAATTTTCGACCTGACCAATTGAAAAAAAATCTTTTAAAAAAGTAGAAGACTATCGAGATTTTTTTTGCAACTGAATCTTTATGAGTAGTACTTTTGTGCATAAAATAATCAGCTTCGTAACTGTGATGAAAGTTATGAAAATGTTGGTCTAAAGTGAAAAATTTACGTTCGGTAAATAATGACTTAAATTTTCAACTTTAAATAAAAAATTTAAACAGGTGACTTCATGGTTCCTAATTAGGCCCTAAGAATGCGCCAGACTATCAGCTTTCATAATCATTATAAAGAGTAGTACTTGATAGGGCTACTTTGGCTACAATTGACCTTCAATGACAGCGAGGTGGAAAATTCTTATAATTAGCTATCTGATTAAAAAAAAAATTTGCCCATTTTATCATTCCTAAGGCTATTTAGTTTGTTAACTAACCAAAAATGACTGCAGGGAAAGCTAAGATTGAAACATTTGGAGGTTTATTTTTTTTAGTTTAATTTAAGTTTAATGAATTTTGCGCGATCCGTTCTCATGGATCAGGTAAAAGCTCGTTTACGCGATCCGTTCTCGTTACAAGAACGGATAGCGCAAAATTCATTAATCTTGAATTGAACTAAAAAAAGTAAACCTCTCAATGTTTAAATCTTAGCTTTCCTGCAGTCATTTTTGGTTAGTTAACAAACTAAACAACCTTAGGAATTATAAAATGGGCAATTTTTTTTTAATCAGATCGCCAATTTTAAGAATTTTCCACCTCGCTGTCTTTGAAGGTCAATTGTAGCCAAAGTACCCCTATCAAGTACTGCTTTTTTTAATGATTATGAAAGCTGAGAGTCTGACGCATTCTTGAGGCCTAATTAGGAACCATGAAGTCACCTGTTGAGATGTTTAATTTACAGTTGAAAATTTAAGTCATAATTTACCGAACATAAATTTTTCACTTTAGACCAACATTTTAATAACTTTCATCACAGTTACGAAGCTGATTATTTTATGCCTAAAAGTACTACTCATGAAGATTCAGTTGAAAAAAAATCTCGACAGTCTTCTACTTTTTTTTAGATTTTTTTTTAATTGGTCAGGTTGAAAATTCTTGAAAATTCATAACTCGAAAACTATGAAAAGTCGCGGCACATACATGGGGGTTATTCGGATACCCCAGGATACAAGGGACCTAAATTTTATTTTTGGACGTCAATGTTCCGCCCACCCTGTATATTTATATATGTGTGTGTGTGCGTGCGCGCGCGCGCGCGCGCGTGTGTGTGTGTTTTAAACACCTGAAAAAAGTCGAATGCCTTTTAAAATATTTTTTTAAAATAAAATCGTCCATTTTTAATTGACGAACGGCTGCAACGCGTTTTTGAGCGTCTAAGTCTCGCAGCTGTTTGAGAAGGAGAAGTTGCGTTGGGTTGCTCATTGTTCCATTCGCGCAACCATGTATCTTTCGCGCCAACGTTCGGATAATTGAGCTTCCGGATAAACTAAGTCATCGTTCGGATAATTGAGGGTTCGGATGATCGAGGTTCGGATAATCGAGGTTCTACTGTACACACTTAACCAGCCTTAAAAAAAATCGCTGCAGGACCAACTGCATATTGTTTTTATGACCTCAAAGTATTTTTGAAGCCAAAAGAAAACGATTTTTCCAAATTCCTAGAATGGTGTTATCCCTTAAAGAAAAGAAATTGATTTTTTGATCATTGTAAATGTATATCCCCTCTTAAAGACTTTAAAAGAATCTCGTACGTGTTAGCGAAAATCGGCAGAAAATTATGAAGCAACTCGTCCACTTCTTTGATGTTCGCTATTTCGGTGTTCGCTATTATGGACCATCGCTCGTTTGCCTATCTGAGATCAAAACTTTCGAAGTTTGTATCCTCGATATCTGGATTTTTGCTATAGATGGTATTACCAATATTAGATACTCACGTCTTTCTATTTCGGAGATGTGAATGTTCTAGATTGTTTAAATCTGTGTTTGTATGACTCAAACTCCAAACAAACCCAAACAAACTCAATAGGAAAAAGAAAAAGTTCCGGAAAAAAAATAATATCAAGTTTTTTTTACGAAAATCTCATTTTCTTTCATCTTTAAATTTTCTCCGAATATCTCCGCAGCCGTTCACTCAGGTAATAGGAAAAAAAGAAATTTCCGAAAAAAATAATAATAATAAATAGTTTTTTTAACGAAAATCTCATTTCTTTTCATCTTTAACTTTTCTCCGAATATCTCCGCAGCCGTTCACTCAGGTCATAGGAAAAGGAGAAATTTACAGGAAAAAAATAAGAAATCAGAAAGCCAGGAACGCTACCAACGGGACCATCTCATGCGCCTGAAATCATCCTCAATTCGTCGTCATAGTATTTGAAGCAATATGACAGAAATAACGATAAAAGCAGAGAAGAACTCAATGAGGTCATAATAGTAATATCCATTCGGGTCCCCCAGATTCATCACAATCATTGCTTTTACCTTTTTTTATTAACAAATGCGCCTGAAATCATCCTCAAATTGTCGTCGTTGTATTTGATGCGATACGACAGAAATAAAGGTAAAAGCAGAGAAGAACTCGAGGCGGTCATATTAGTAATGTCCATTCGGGTCCACCAGAATCGGCACAATCATTGCTTTTATATTTGTTTATTAAGAAATGCGCCCGTAATGATCCTTAAATCCTCGTTATTATATTTGATGCGATATGACAGAAATACAGGTAAAAGCAGAGAAGAACTCGATGCCGTCATATTAGCAATGTCCATTCGGGTCCCCCAGATTCATCACAATCATTGCTTTTATCTTTGTTTATTAAGAAATGTGCCCGTAATCATCCTTAAATCGTCAGTATTGTATTTGATACGATATGACAGAAATAAAGGTAAAAGCAGAGAAGAACTCGATGCCGTCATATTAGCAATGTCTATTCGGGTCCCCCAGAATGAGCACAATTATTGCTTTTATCTTCTTTATTAACAAATGCGCCTGTAATCATCCTCAAATCGTCGTCATTGTATTTGATGCGATACGACAGAAATAAAGGCAAAAGCAGAGAAGAACTCGATGCCGTCATATTAGCAATGTCCATTTGGGTCTTCCACAATTTGCACAATCATTGCTTTTATCTTTGTTTGTTAAGAAATGCGCCTGTAATCATCCTTAAATCGTCGTTATTTCATTTCATCCAATATGACAGAAATAAAGGTAAAAGCAGAGAAGAACTCGATGCCGTCATATTAGCAATGCCCAGTCGGGTCCCCTAGATTCATCACAATTGTTGCTTTTACCTTTTTTTTTATTAACCAAGGCGCCTGAAATCATCCTCAAATTTTCGTCATTGTATTTGATGCGATACGACAGAAACAAAGGTAAAAGCAGAGAAGAACTTGATGCCGTCATATTAGTAATATTCATTCGGGATCCCCAGATTCATCACAATCATTGCTTTTACCTTTTTTTTATTAACAAATGCGCCTGAAATCATCCTCAAATCGTCGTCATTGTATTCGAAGCAATATGACAGAAATAAAGGTAAAAGCAGAGAAGAACTCGATGCCGTCATGTTAGTAATGTCCATTCGGGTCCCCCAGAATGAGCACATTTATTGCTTTTATCTTTTTTTATTAACAAATGCGCCTGTAATCGTCTTCAAATCGTTTTCAGTGTATTTGATGCGATATGAGAGAAAGAAAGGTAAAAGCAGAGAAGAACTCGATGCCGTCATATCAGGCCTGTCCAATTGGGTCTCCCAGAATCGACACAATCATTGCTTTTACCTTTGTTTATTAACAAATGCGCCTGTTATCATCCCCAAATCTTCGTCATTTTATTCGATGCGATATGACTGAAAGAAAGGTAAAAGCAGAGAAGAACTCGATGCCGTCAAATCAGGCATGTCCAATCGGGTACCCCAGAATCATTACAATCATTGCTTTTATTTTTATTAATAAATGCGCTTATAATCGTCGTCCATGTGGCTATCGAATTCCCCAGAACCACCATCACCATTGCTTTTACCTTTGTCAATCAACAAATGCGCTTGAAACCGTCCACCGAGCGTCTCGATACCCTTTGACGCAAAATAACCGAAAGTAAGGTAAAAGCGAACATAAGCTCGGGACAGTCATATCGGGGATTTCCGAACCCATCCCCCAGAACCATAATCATCATTATGGAATAACTGGTTTACGCCTTCAGAACCATCGCAGACATGTATTAATTATTTATTGCGTAGATAGAAATCGAATCGGCGCTCCAGGTAGAGGCACGGTCAACTTGTCTGAAAAAAATACCAAACTTGTTTTTGTTCCGATGTTCGCTACTTTTCAATTAATCATTAAAAACACCTTTTTCCAGTACGTTGTTGTGTTTTCATTTACGTCTTGTGAACGCAAAAAAAGACAAAGACACGTACTGTAGATTTTTATTCGAATCGAAATGTTAAATAACTCTAGAGATAAAATCGCTCGCCGTCTCGAATCATGATTTTGCACATCCAAAATGGCAAACAATCATGGCCGGCGATATCACGTAATATCAAATCACGCGCCAAACAGTGCATTTCGGCAAACCTTCAACGCGCGTGCTCCCCATTTGCCCAAGATGTCAGAAATTAATAGCAGACGATTGATGAAACGTCAAATCACGCGTCAAATTTGGCGTTTCGACGATAGTTCGACGTGTGTGTGCTAAATCTGCATATCCAAGATGGTATCAGCTGACAATATCAGCTGACTAATCCGAAACGTCAAATAACGCGTTTTGACGTTTGACGATGCGTTCGGACCGAACCGCGTAGCGTGCTCTCCGAACCCG
This sequence comes from Ophion slaviceki, assembly GCA_944452715.1. NCBI lineage: Eukaryota > Metazoa > Arthropoda > Insecta > Hymenoptera > Ichneumonidae > Ophion > Ophion slaviceki. The sequence continues at coordinate 25,968,053 of OX101784.1, forward strand.
AGTTCAGAGCGCGCTCGAAACGTGGCAAATGTCCACATTACGCACACGCGCGTGTGCACTCGTGCATCCTCATGCACGCACAGGCTCACACAATGCTCGCAGTAATGAATGTGGGAAAAATAATACGCGTAATAGGAAAAAGTCTGTAAATTTTCCCTAATCTGTGTTAAAGTTTTTTTTCAAAATGATGTGTCCAAGAGCTGGAAACGAATTCCAAATTATTCAAAATATTATTTGCAGTACATGGAATTTTCGAACTTTTTCGAAATTGACCATATTCTCTGCAATGGACTCGGATGGGTACAAATTCAGACCCCTTAGCTCATTCGCGGGTCAAGGGATTCTCAACCACCTTCTTGTGACAGCCGAACATTCGGAAGTTGCAGCTGTAACGTACCAAGCTAGGACATCCCATAGGACGATCGCGTCTGACTTAAATCGCTTGTTTCACGCAAATTGCCACTTTACGGCGTATTTTTAACAATTTTTTCCACCATGATGGCGGGCGCAAATCAAGTTTTCCGGGGTGCATTGTATTCGGAATTTAAAAAACTTCAATCTCATGTGCTCGGAATGTATTTTGCGTTTTTTTTCGCAATGCCTTATTTCTTCTGGCGTACATTTTTCAAGACAAAAATCTGCCGTATTTTTTTTCGAAGAAGGCTCGAAAAACCATTCAAAATCATATTTTTTTCAGACCCAAAATCTTCGCGCAAGGCCCTCAAAAAAAGCATGGCCACATTATAATTGTCACCCTGTATGTCGAGCTCGATCGGACGGAAAACCTCGCTCCGTTCGCCTGTCGAGCGAGCGAGGGGCAGAGACTTTTCCCCCACCGAGTACATTTTTCGTGCCGCAGAGCAGCTTAAGTTCAACATGCCTCGGAAGAATTTGCTGCAGTGTCGCCATTTTGTAATATTTTCTCGTACATTTTTTTTGCAATATACTTCAATATATGCTTAATAATTACCCCGAGTATTATTTGTCTAAAACGCTTTGTGGCAGGCCGTTACAGTGGTGTTACCCCTTAAGGAAAATAAGGTTTGCAAAAATTTCGGAAATTAATTATTTCTCAGAATTATGAGGAATAAAAAAATGTAATAAGTTTTTTTTACGAAAATCTCATTTTTTTTCATCTATAACTTTTCTCCGAATATCTCCCCAGCCTTTCACTCAATAGGAAAAAAAAAGTCCCGGAAAAAAAATAAGAACAAATTTTTTTTACGAAAATCTCATTTTTTTTCATCTTTAAATTTTATCCGAATATCTTCGCAGCCGTTCACTCAGGTAATAGGAAAACGGAAGATTTCCGGAAAAATAAATAATAATCAGTTTTTCTTACGAAAATCTCATTTCTTTACATCTCTAACTTCTCGCCGAATATCTCCGCAGCCGTTCACTCAGGTCACGGGAAAAAGAGAAATTTCCGGGAAAAAAATGAGAAATCACGAATTTTCAGTGAAAAAAATGTGTTTTTGGGAAATAGACCAGAACTTGAATCTGTTTTAAATCATTTTTTCTCCGAAAATCTCAAATATGACTAAAATATGAGAAAATATGAAAAATTTGGAGGAAAATTTGCACTAGGGGCCCCTGCGGACCGAAGCCAGGAACGCTACCAACGGGACCATCTCATCACTTGAAGAATATGTGCACTTTCTGGTACTTACGATTCACGGCCGGATGGATGATTGGCTTGTTTTTGGGGATAATGCTTTATCGCTTGATGAAAGTATGAGAATTAATATAATAATACGAATATAAATATATTTCCGCTTACTTTTATGAATTATAATTTATTTGGCATAAGGACGGGTGTGAGTAAAGCGTAAATAATTTTATATAAGAAAAATAAGTTGTAATTTAGATTTATTATTATATTTAAATTAACGTATAAACTAAAAAAATAAGCGATCAGAGTGCGCGATACATTTTTTTGTATACATTAAGGAACAACACCACTGTGACGGCTTCAAAAAATCGATTTTTTGAAAACCATCTAGAAAAATCTAAAATACATTTAAGATTAAGATGCCGTTGGACCCAGGTCGAAAAAATAATTATTTTCGGAGATATTGAATATTTTGTGGAGCGGTGCAGCGCTCCGTGACGCTCGGGGTCCCGCGCAGCTGCGCGCCTCAGGGTCGGCCGGTATACCGGGATATATAAATTTGAACAGAGACGATTTGCTGCACCGTTGTTTGGGCGGCTTCACGCAAAACAACAACGAAAGCTATAACAAATCAGTTTGGGCAATAGCCCCCAAGTGTCAGTCCGGGAGCAAAAAATCGTCGATATTGCAGCTGATATCGCGGTATTATTATTCAATGATGGCCTGAGAAGCCTCATGAAAGTTTTGGAAACGTTGGGGATAACTATCGGCCCAAATTGTTTCAATTTTTGCGTTGAAACCGACGCAGCGCGGATCGAGCTGGCGGAGCGCTCGCTCACAGACGCTGCAAAAGAGGTAAGAAGAGCGTCTACAAGTTCGAGAAAAGATGCTAGGGACAATGATTTGCTTCTTGAAGGCCAGCTATATGGTGCCGGCATCGTTGATTAAAGGTAAACATTTTTTTTTTCATTTTATCGCATAAATTAACAAACCTAAAACTTTGAACGCGTTTTTCTCAAAACCACTTTTTTGAGTGCGGCACGCAGCAGAACTCGAGCAATTTTTATCCGATCGACTTCAAATTTGGACTGCATCAATAAAACTAGATTATCTAAAGAAGTACATAGGATTTTTTCGATATCTCAATAATAAAAAAAGTTATAGCCTATTTTCGACGAGAAATTTTGCTCGAAAATCGTCCTTTAATTTCAAAAGCGTGCCTATTTTTTAAAAATCAATATTTTTTCAAATCCGTATGTACTTCTCTTCAAAATACCATATTATTAACGAAAACACTCGGTATTTTTTTTCACATCGACTTTGGAGAGAGTTCTGCTGCGTGCCGCGAACCACTGCAGATACAACAGTACCTGACGCGGGAGCTTCCCCAGCGTCACCATGGGGCGTGAAAAATTTGAACATTTTTTTTATGTATCTTCAATAAACAACGAACAAAACAAATTTTTTTTTTCGAATATCTCTTCTTTTCCCACAAAAAAAAAAATCTTGAAAAATGGCAAAAAAACAGGGGGTCACAGTGGTGTTGTGCCTTAATAACGCAGAGAATCAAGAGCTAAATAAGCATTGAAATTATCTAAAAGCCTCGCGCGTGACGTCAGGTGACGTCACGCGCGAGTCGTGCTCAGATTGCTTTTTTCCCTCGAAGCCTTTGTTTCGGCTTGGCCGCACATGAACGTGCTCCGCGTCCATGCATTGGTGTAGCTCAGTGTTTGTCAACCTTTTTTATAAGGCGGCACACTTGAATCTCTGTAAAATTCTTGCGGCGAGACTTCGTATTGGACTTCGCCCCGCGGCGACCGCCCCGCGAAACGACACTCGTCACGATCGGTGCCCGGGTATTATCACGTGATACATACATCCGCCTATTTTTTGGCGGCACACAAGAAATACACTCACGGCACACCAGTGTGCCGCGGCACACCGGTTGAAATTCACTGGTGTAGCTGCTGAAGGCGCGGGCGGGAAACTTCGACCGTGCTCGGCTCTTTCCGAAGATGTCCAAGCGTCGCTTGCTCACGGACACGCGATTTTGGCACAGATTCCGATTCCGACTGAATCAGGATTGGGATTCGAGACTCGAATGAGTGAGGAGAGAGACTCAACGCATAGATAGGCTACGGAATCAGATCCGGAAAACTGGAAGAGAAAAAGGCGATTACGGAAGAAGAAAAAACAACTAATAAAGCAAGTGTCGGCCAAATAGCCGCACCGCTTAGACACAAACGCCACATAACAATGGCCGTCACAAACACCAAGACCAAGAAGAAGAAGACGCGCACGGAAGCCTCGGCCCCGAGCAGCAAGCGGGCGGCAAGCGGCACCCAAATCAAAACACAAAACAGATTTGAGGCATTATCATCCGACTCGGACGACGAGGAGGACGAGGACGACATGCAATTGGACCAACAAGAGGAAGGTTTACCTAGGGAAGCCAAAACCAAAATCATGCCCTTAGTGATTAAAAACGAAGGCCTGACAGAGGAATTCAGAAACAATCTCCTCAAAAAAATCAGGACGGAATGCAGGAGATCGACGATCCAGTACTCGGCAAATTACATCACCATCAAGCCACCAACGAGTGACATTAAAGAAAAACTCAAGACAAGCCTAACCCAGCAAAAAGTTGACTTTCACACCTACGCAGAAACAACTGAACGGTTAAAGAAATTCGTCCTGAAGGGGCTCCCGAAACTCGAGGCCACGGAAGTTCAAGATGACATCCAGGAACAAGGAGTCAAGCTAACTAAGGTCGCAGCCATGAAGCTGGGGCCGGACAAACAAAGCGACCACACTTTCTTCTATGTAGCAGTCAAAGCTATGGAGGACATCAGACGACTAAGGAATATCAAGTACGTCTGCTCGGTGAGAGTAAGATGGGAGCGATACAAGAACAAGCGACGCGCTACACAGTACTATAAGTGCCAAGGCTTTGGGCACGGCACGACTCACTGCTATAACACGCCGAGGTGTGTTAAATGTACCAAGAACCACCTCACCTCCGAGTGCGACAAGCCTGAAGGGACCCCACCCCAATGCACAAATTGCAAAAAGAACCACACAGCCATCTCGATGGCATGTGAAGCCTACCAGCGGCAATTAGAATACATCGATCGCAACAGGCAGCAGCGAGGCGCAACACGCCAGAAACACCATCCAGCAGCGGCACCCAACAACGATCAGCGAAACTTCCCGCTGCTCCGACCCAGAGCAACGGCAGCAGCAAGCAGAGAGGAGCCCCATGGGAGCGCGCAAGCGCCCCCAAGCATGAGACCACCACACGGAGAAGGAGGTAAAATCGAGCATCCAACCTATGCCAAGGTAACAAAAAATCCGCGAACAAGCGAAATAAACGATGACTTTGCCACCTTCTGTGACATAGCCAATGAAATTAAACTATTGCACACACAATGCGACTTGAAAAAGATACTCCAAATGCTCAATGAACTAAATGTAAAACTCCGCGGTTGCACAGACCACATTTCCAAATGCGAAGCGTTCTACTCAACCATCCTAAACTATGTATAGTACTAAAAATACAGTAAGTAGAAACATAAACATCGCGCACTGGAATACAAACAGTATTAAACCTAAACTCGGAGAGGTGATGGACTTTATAGACTTAAATAACATAGACATCATGCTAATAAACGAAACTAAGCTAACGGAAAAAACCAAATGCAAAATGCCTGGATTCAAGATCTTTAGGAAGGACCGGCCCAACGGTAAAGCGGCGTGGGGAGTTATGATTGCATGCAAAAACGAAATAACTTGTGCAGAAATTGACTTCAAAACGGAAACAATTGAATCCATAGGAATAAAACTTGAAAATAACCTTATAATAGCCTCGGTATACGTCAAGCCTCAAACCACAATAGACATAAGGGAGATTGATAAAATAACAAATGCAGCCAATTCAGTCTTGGCGATAGGGGACTATAATGCCAAAGAGGCGAGCTGGAACTGCCCACAGAGTAACGCAAACGGCAAAATTCTCTTTAAATATGCAAACTCCAGAGGACTTGCTATTATTGCCCCAGATAACTATACTTTATACCCGTACAATAGCACTCGTCCAAGTGTAGTAGACTTTGCAATAGCCAAAAATGTAAACAAGAATATAACAGTAGAAGCAATAAATGAACTAAACTCTGATCACCATCCAGTAATATTCACCTTTTTCAACACCCCAGTCGAACAGCAGCACAAAGCCTTCCTGAACTACAAAGGAGCTGATTGGCCAAAGTTTAAGGCGTACATAATTGAAAATATCGAATCAGGAACGGAATTAAATTCCAAGGAAAAGATCAATGCAGCTACAGCTAACCTCACGCAAGTAATCGTAAATGCCATGGAACATGCTATCCCAAAATCCAAACCTAAGTTCAAGTTGCCACCCCTGCCAGAAAACATTAGAGCCTCCATCAGGCTACGCAACAGGATACGACGAGTTTATCAAAGTACGGGAGAAGTCGAGTACAAAGCCTTGCAAAATAAACTCTCAAAGCAAATCAAAAAGGAAATCCGAGAACTCAGTAACGAAAAGTGGAACAAAAAACTTGAAAGCCTGCAAATCAGGGACAATTCACTATGGAAAATGGCAAGAGCCTTCACAAAACCAATAAACTCCTCCCTCCCGACACTCCAGGGACCGCGAGGCTTGGCACTCAGTGATGAAAGCAAAGCAGAAGTATTAGCCGAAAATTTCGAAAGAGTCCACCACCTCACCGAGAATATGGGAAACAATAGAATAAGAAGACTGGTTAATGCTAAGTCCAGAGAAATCTCGAATAGCCTTATTGAGCCGGACAGTGTCGTGCGCACAACAGTGAGAGAAATAGAGCAGGCAATCTCAAAAACAAGGCCAAAGAAAGCTCCTGGAGCCGATGGTATTCAAAATATAGTGCTAAAAAACCTGCCTCAAATTGCACTCCGTCAACTAGCCAACATATTTAATTCCTGCTTTCTGCTGTCGTACTTCCCGACGCAGTGAAAGCATGTGAATATTTTAGCCTTTCAAAAACCCGAGAAAGACAAATTATTTCCGCAAAATTATAGACTCATAAGCTTGCTCCCAACCCTCAGTAAAACTTTTGAAAAAATCATCCTTAACAGATTTCAGTCACATGAAATAGAGAAAAATCAGTTAATTCCCGAGCAATTCGGGTTTAGACAAGGACTCAATACAGTGCAGCAGCTTGCGAGAGTCACGGGCCACATTAGCAAAAACTGTAACCTAAACAAAAACACAGTCATGGTACTCTTGGACATTGAGAAAGCATTCGACACTGTCTGGCACAAAGGCCTAGTCTACAAACTGCGTAGTTTAGATATACCCCTATACCTGGTAAAAATTATCCAAAGCTATCTGTATAAGCGAACGTTTGCGGTAGTAGTAAACGGTGAAGCATCGACAAAGCAAACTACAGTACTACCTCTCTAAGAGAGCCCTCGCTAAGAGAGAATTTCCCCGCCGTTCCGCTTGAGCGCATTTTATGGCTTCCCCCACCTAGCTCGAGCTGTCCAGTGTACCCGAGGCCTCTCGAGTTTGTCGCGGACAACTCGATAAGAGATCGCGAGCGATTTCAGAAAATCGCACGTCGCACGATTGTCAAATGGATAATATTCCGCGCTCTCTTATCGAGTTCGACTGGAGAAACACATACACGCTACCACATGCGCGATTTTCGAGCGCGCTAACCTAGCGGTGGGTGAAGGCTTCGGCGACGAATTTCTCGAGAATTTCTTCCCCTAACCGCCCTAGACCGCTCTCTTAGAGAGGTAGTACTGTATTGCCGCAGGAGTCCCGCAAGGATCTATACTGGGGCCAGTATTATTTTTATATTACATCAACGACGTGCCTAAAACTGATAAAACAGATATTGCACTCTTTGCTGACGACACGGCTGTATATGCTAGCTCGTGGCAAATAAAAGTAGCGCAAAAAAATGTACAACACCACGTAAATCTAATCCTTGAGCACTTTAACAAATGGAAAGTCAAAATAAACGCAAATAAAACGGAGCTAGTCCACTTCACGCATAAGAGAAAACGAGAGCATTATGCCCCGTTCATGATGGAAAAAGTGCAAATAGAGCCTAAGATAAGTGCCAAATACTTGGGAGTGATACTAGATAATAAGCTAAACTTTACTAGACACGTTAAAGAAGCCAGAAACAAGGCTCAAAAAGTCAAAAGCATATTATACTACCTGTTATGTAAAAAGAGCGTTTTAAGTACTAAAAACAAATTAATATTATATAAAGCTATTATTAAACCAGTCATGCTATATGCATCCCCAGTTTGGGGCAATACTGCCAGCTCGAACATTAAAAAGCTAGAAGTAATACAAAACAAAACGCTTAGAATGATAGTAAAAGCGAAACTAAGAGCGCGAAACGAGGAAGTCAAAAAACAAACCAATGTACCTGAGCTCTTCCAAGAAATAAGCAAGGCTACGAAAAAATTCTATACGAAGCAAATTGCTGACCTACCCCTCCTGAGTGAGCTAGGCATCACCGAAAAAGACTTATTGCCCTACAAAACAAAGCACAAACTACCACAACACCTTATCATGCACTAAAGCATGCACCTTTGTAAATATTGTACATAACTAGATATAAGCAAGTAGATATAAGGCAAAATATTTCTAAAGAGGTTTGTTCAATTTTTACGCAAAAATGATTATAAATCAACCTTGTTCTCACAACAAGAGGAAAAACCAAAACAATAGCCAAGCAAATAGAAACAGTCTAGTAAGCCTGAATAAAACAGGCAGGAATAGACCTAAGTTAAGTCAAAAGTTATACAAAAAACATTGTAAACCAAAGACTGAATAAAGAAACTTCCAAAAGTTAAAAGTCACGGACACGCGCTACTATGATTGTGTGATGGGCGCGTAGGAGACTAGAGAGGGGGTAACTTTTACGCGCGATCTGGCTGCACTTCCCCGGTAGCAATGTCTTGTTTTTTTTTTATTTAGCATATACGAATTAAATATCATAAATAATGCCTGAACAGGCGAGAATAGCTAAAGCGAGAGTAAGTTCGAAATTTTCTGAGAATAAAAAGAAAAAAAGTTGTTTCACCGGGGATTGAACCCGGACCGTAAGCATCGTTAATCCGTCACGCTGCCAACTCAGCCACGACGCTCATTGCAGATAAAGAAACATTTATGATACACCCTTATCCATAATGTTTACTGTTCAAAAAAAATGTCGAAATTATCGCGGCAGAGGCTCAAGATTTCTATTTGAACCTTCCACGGTCGTTTCGGCATCTTATTTTTCAACGCGGTTCGTCGTTAATTTTTTTAACCCGCATTTTCGGCATAAACGGGCAACCGAGAGAAAACAATGATCGCGATGCATGTTTTTCACTTTGAAATTCATTTAATGCATATTCCAATCCGCAGTACGGCCACACATATATGTCGAGCTCGATCGGACGGAAAACCTTGCTTCGTTCGCCTGTCGAGCGAGCGCGATTTGCGAGGGGCAGAGACTTTTCCCCCACCGAGCTACCCATTCGTGTTCTCGCTGACTGCGATACCGACTTGAGCGGTGATCACAGACTCGCGCGGCTACAAGGGAATCTGCAACCTCGACAGAGGCGATGATCACGAAATCATACTCCCGAACTCGCCGCCGCGATTTAGCGCCATTTACGAGGCACGCCGAAAAGGGGAGCGTTGTGCATCTCCCTACTAATATCTGGTAAGACCGTGGGCAGTACCATCCTTCGTGGCACCCCATACATAACCGGAATCAACCCCGATCCCGACTTAACCGAAGGTTGGGAGCCGGCGGATTTGAGCAAACTCTGCTTTACCAGCTACCAGTGCGGCTGCCGATGGCGACCAACTTTGGAATCGTGGGCGCTCCTCAACCACCACCCGTCGGTAAACCGAGTGGATATGTATCATACGGGCAAGCACCGCCAAATGTCGCCCCGTCTGACCCGTCACCAGAACCCGCTATAACCGATATCATTCACATGATAATGAAGGATAACCGACGCCGAGACTCGATGCTAGAAAGAGTTGTCGACACACTGGCGGCAGCACAGTCCGAAAGAGCTCGTTCCTCACCACAACAGGATATGTGTTATCAGGTCATGTCGGACCTGTCAAAACATATCGAATCGTACGACGGCGAGGGTGGCGGACGAAAAGCGTACGAGTGGATTGAAACGCTTGAAGGCATGAGAACCCTGCACAAGTGGCCCGATAGCATCGCCTTGGAGACCGCCCGATTGCACCTCGTAGGAGGAGCAAAACATTGGTATCGTATGCGCTCCGCGGAATTCGTTTCGTGGGATACTTTTCAGACGGGATTCCATAGAACTTTCACTGTGTACGAGAGTCGTACAGCGAAGTGGCAACGGATGACGGAGAGGATCCAAAAAAGAGGCGAATCGACCCAAGCTTATTACCACGCCAAGGTTCGGCTATGCGCCGACCTGGATTTAGGGCCCAGAGACACGAAGGAGCAGGTCCTCGTTGGACTATGGTCTAATGACCTTTGCAACACGATGGCGTCACGGGACCATTACGGTCTCGAATCTTTATACCACGACATTGTGGCGTACGAGCGACTCGAGGAACAACGGGTAAACCGAATTCGAGGTGGAAAACAACCTGCAAACGCAGAGAAAAGTAGGAATGCTCAAACAGTAAGGCAAACACGCACTCCCCCCGCTTCGGTTTCACCAAGCCCACAAAAAAACCCCGATACTCGCTTACCCGTCAAGAACGGGGCGGGCGAATACAAATGTTACAATTGCAACGGGTATGGACACCTGTCGAGGAGTTGTCCCAAACTTAAACGTCCACTGACTTGTCGAATCTGAGGGCAGACAGGCACTGAACGCGCCTGGCTATTCCCTCCCATGTAGAAGCGGCGTATCGAGAGAGATAGCTTCGACGAAGCATCGATGGGTATCTTTTGCTCTGTCTAACCATTTTGCGCATGTGTACAATGACGTCACACACATCAGGTACATGGGCTGCAAAAAGTTTGTCCACTCAGTTCAGTACGTGTCACGTGCTTCGAAAATTCATTCAGTTCGTTTATTTGTCGTATAAAACTTGTATGAATGTAAAGTGTAAACCGTATAAAAAAAAAACTACAATGTTGAGGGTATGTTGTGTCACAGGGTGCAACAATATTTGGAACCCGACTTGTGATATATCGTATTTTGGGTAAGTATATAAACGTCAGAATAAAATATAACCTCATATTAGAAATGATAAATCATAACTTGTAAATTTAATTCTTATATGTCTATTATTTACAGATTTCCATTGAAAAATGAGAATTTATTAGAGAAGTGGAAGCAAGTTATACCAACAACATATGAAATCACAAAATACACTACTATTTGCAGTGATCATTTTAGTAATGCATCGTACACATATAAGAGTGGTAAACGGTTTTCGAATAAAAATGCGGTGCCGACTATTTTTCATGTAAGTAAATACAATAATAGAATGAATTAAATACTGTAAAGGGATAATAAATTAATAGTAAGCAATGCGTGTAAGTTTTTTAACTACAGAACAGTGCGACACACGTGTGTTCCTGGTGTGAGCGAAATGCAAACGAAATGTTAGCGATTGTGTTCCTATGAAGAATGTGTAATACGCGAACGTCGAAACTGGGATAAAACTTTCGGACGGGACTGTACAGACAGAGACACGAATACCCAGACTGGGGCAGTTCATGCTATCTCTCTCGATACGGGCTGGCTGCGCCAGCGCGCGATCCAGTATTACTTTAGTTCAGTGCAGACAGGGCACACCCAGCGCCACTGTACAGCATCCTCCGCACCCGGCCCTGCGACTATGCACATAATCGATGGGCCGCGCCAAGACGCCGTGGCTGAATACATCAAGACGGCGTGCGTCGGAGGACGCTCGTTACAAGCATTCGTGGATCAAGGTAGCTCTGATTGTACGATAACCGCGTTCACAGTACTGCGGGAAGGACTGCACATGGAACCGGCACCAATGGAGCTTCGCAGTTTTGGACCGGACCATTACAAGGTGAGCTCGCTAGGGATAGTGACGACTAATATCACGCTCGACGGAGTGACAGTGCACAATGTCCCGATGAGGGTAGTACCCGATAATGCCCAGGCTACTCCGGTACTAGTGGGGCGCACATTCACCGATGCTCCTCACGTGAATTATCATAAGGTTGGAGGTTTACTAACGTTCACCGTGGCTGAGGACGACCCGTTTCGAGGTATGGAATTGGAGGAAAATGACTCGGACTATTTAAATGTGGCCGAATCAGTAACAATTCCGCCGCATACAATGAACTGCATTTGAGTCGTTGGACGAGGCACCGAATGCACGTTGCCTGTGATGAATATCGGCCCAACCGAGCAACGTTTCCGGAAAGGGTGCACGGTAATACGCAGGGAATTTGCCGCTGTCCCCGTGCGCGATGCACCGCCTTCGCTCCCGCCAATAAAACGTGAAGAACTCACCGTAGGAATCGATCGGCGAGAAGAGGACGTCGAAGATTTGCTGAGTGTACTAAACCGGTACCGGAACTGCGTATCAACCGGTATTAGCGACCTCGGCTGCACCGACGTCATCGAGATGGACATATCGGAAGTACCAAATAGCAAGCCGGTTTATGCGAAACCTTATAAGGCGAGCAACTCTGAACGAGCGGAAATAAAAAAGTTGTGGACGAGTGGAAACGAGAAAGGATTGTGACAGAAACCAGCTCACCATACGCGAGTCCCGTTTTGCTCGTTAAGAAAAAAAACGGGCGAATCACGTCTCGTGGTTGATTTCCGCCGCTTAAATCAACAAACCGAGAGGATCCATCTCCCACTGCCGGAGATAGATGACCACATCCCTGCAATCGGAGACGCGCGCCTCTTCATCACGCTGGATTTGGCGCATGATTATCTACAGGTGCCGCTTACACGAGCCGCGCGGGTCAAGACGGCGTTCAGAACCCCGGACGACACGGGCGAATTCACTCGGATGTCATTCGGCCTAATGAACGCCCCCTTCTTTTTTTTTCAAAACTGATGCAACGTATCCTTGGACCGCTACGCGATAGCTCGATACCCTTTTACTTGGATAACGTACTCATCCCGGGTCAGAATTGGCCAGATCTTCGCGGTCGACTCATCCAAGCTCTGGAAGCTCTACGCAGGGCAGGGCTTACTTTAAGAGTAGCAAAATGCCAGTTTCTTATGGAACGGATCACGTACCTGGGCTACATAGTCTCCAAAGACGGATTAGAACCAGGATCCAACAAACTGCAGGGGATCGTCGATTTCCCTAGACCGACCGACGTACACCAGATACGCCGATTTTTTGGGTTGACGGGGTATTTCCGAAGATTTGTACCACGCTTCGCTGAGCGAGCAGAGCCGTTAAGTAAATTGTTGAGGAAAGATTGCGAGTTCTCGAGGGGCGATAGCGAGGAACAAGCTTTCTTCGATTTGAAAGGGGCCCTCAGAAGGAGTCCAGTATTACAGTTGTAAAGTCCCAGGCGCCGTACTGAATTA